>JAKZAP010000008.1:14850877-15241874 GCA_023053575.1 Branchinecta lynchi
CCCGCCCCAGAAGATGCGTTTGCCGTGTTTGGCGGATTCGCGACCACTACCGCGCGCTCGGTCGGAGGCTGTCGGATCCGCGTGCGGCCTGCTCGCCCCGAGGTCGGCCGTCCCGTCCGGAAGATGTTTTTGCCGTGTTTACGGATTCGCGACCGAACGCTCGGACGCAGGCGGCCGGATCCCGCGTGTGCCCAGCCGGGGCTATGGTCGGAGGGGCAGGGATAGGGAAGCACCTTGGCTTGGTAACAGACGGACGGTCAGACATAGGGAAACCCATCCGTATCTTAGCGCCTATAATCTACTCAAGCGCATAGAGGTATCACAGATCACACGGAAAATCCACTATTTGAAAATCGATTACTCGTGAATAGCGGAAGAAGGAAGTAACACATTTCCAGCGGGTCTTCACGCCAATTTAAGGGAATAAGTGACGGGTAACTAGATTGTCCTATCCCAGACCTTTTTGGTTAAACTTTAAAGGTAAGTAGGGGTAAGAAGACATGCCAAATCAATACGTGAGCGTTATTTTGACGCCAGAAAAGTAGTCCGGAATCCGTACGAACATCTGTGAGAAGTATAGAGAAGAGTCGGTTAGAGCAGTGGTTCCCAACCGGTGGTACGCGTACCCCAAAGGGTACGCGAGACCCTTGCAAGGGGTACGCGAAGGAACCAAAATTGTTTGAGTCTGTAGCTTCAAAATCTCGCCTCGCTCATTTGTGATTGCCGAAAGCCTAATATTACCAGCAGAGGCATCACTAGCCAAAATGTATCTTAGGGCAAGGTATTTTACTGACCGACAGGTCCTTTTTACATTTTTTTTTTAAATAGCTGCTTTCCGAAAAATCGCGGCGCTTCGCGCGGACTCTTCTTTTTAATCGTCTGGCCGACCTTTTTTAGGGGGGGGGGGGGGGGGGGCTGTCAACCCGTGCGTGAGGACTCTGATCACAAGCCCTGTTGAAAGTCAGTGAAATAATGTTGATTCAAAAAACAGGTAGCCTACTGCCGTAAAATCTGTTCCTGTGTCAGACAATATTGCCAAGAAGAATTGAAGACATTGCAAGTGATATTGTCATTCAGGTTGCGAATTAAGCTAAAGAAAAAATTTGCGATGAGCTTGATGAAAGCACTGAGAACATCAGAAATAGGCTGACTGTAAAAAAATATGCCGCTAAAGCCGTCCAGCCGAGATTTAACAACAGTTTAATGCAAAGCGGCCTCTAGTACGATTGCCTCGTTGATTATGTAAATATTTTTACGCATGTATGCCTTAACATTCATGACAATAACTATCGTCTTTTTCACCTTTTGAAAAAGGGGGTACGCAATTCGAACCTTGATTAGGGGTATGCGGTACGGAAAAGGTTGGGAACCACTGGGTTGGAGTGTTAGAGTAAGAAAACACGCTGGATCAAAAATACTTTGCTTCCTTTTTCCAGGAAACGGAATTTCGGTAGAGCAGGTTCAAGTTATTCAGTGCTTTATTATTTCTAGTACAATAAAAAATACTCGAATAATAAAACGCTTAATAACAATATAAATCGATCACCTGGGGGCAGGCCCGTATCCAGAAATCTATTTCGGGGGGCGGGTTGCCTTTCGGGGGGGGGGGGGGGGTATTGCCTGCTGGTCGGACAAAAAACTACAAATCGTTCTTTTCGTTTGTTTCGGGGGGGGGGGGGGGTCAACCCCCTAACGCCCCCTGAATACGGCCTTGCCTGGGGGTCCGGCAGGGATACAGTCTCGTTAGCTCGGCTCCATGTGCTCTTGGTCATCTGGTTTAGAGTATCTACAGTGGGGTAAGTTTACATGTAAGATCGATGTGTCTGCTTTGGTTTCTTGCTTAGTTGATACAAACGGACAGAATCCGGGGTAAATGAGACGTTCGGTAGGCACTGTGATATTTCCCTGGGTGTCTGAGCTTCAATCCAGAGGTAAGGTGACATCAAAATCGGCCCTCTAGCTTCGCCTTTCTCACTAAGTTGGCGATTTGGCCGAGAATCGGCGAAAGCAGGAAGTTTCTGAATTCTAGTAAATCCCATTGTCAAGCAGACAAGCTGTTGCTGTCGGTTTGCTTTCGGACAGAACAAAAGCCTGTGATGAAACTTATAAGGTCCTTTATATACAGATAAAGAAAATGTTGGATCAGAATATTCTGTAGTTTTATATTGACATCGGTAGCCTATCCCGGTCGTCATCTGGGCATAGTCTATAAATTAAAGACAGAAAAGAGTTACCTACTGAATCTGGTTAAGCGGTTGATTGGGGATAACTAACATGCCTACGGTGCCTGGCGAAGACTGGAAATATACAACAACAAAAACGACTGTCTGGATGAAGAAACAATTGTTCCACCTTGGGATCCGATCAAAACATTTGTTCTTGTTTCTGGTACTCATAGCATGGGAAGTAGGGTGAGAAGGTGTCATTTTATTCGGTTTCGCTAGTTGGCCACATGTTTCCTTACCATAACAGTGGCTGACGGGTAATGCCTACTCTTCATGCTCGATGACACAACCCAAAAAGCTAGCCCACACAATCAACTCTAATAAAAGATCGGCCAATTGCCACGCGAGCTACCAACTCTTGTTTTGATTCATTGCCAAAATTATAGCCTAGAATGGAGTAAAGTCTAGTCTAGAGTGAAGCGCGCCAAAACTTTGCCTTCACTCCGAAGTTCTCCGATAGCTCTTGAGAAACTGCACTTCAAGCCCGTACATCTAATCAAACGTTCCTATCATACCTACAAAACGGTTTATTCGATTTCAAGGCCTGAACAATTCGCTGACATTAGTGATAACAAAACTCAGACAGAACAAGAGCTTCGAGCTCATTTGACACTTGTTACGAGTAGGTGGTACAAGAAAGTAGATGAGAACGCCAAGAAATACCCCACCATCCAAAAATGCGATTCGGACCAACTGAATACGCAAACTGACATCGCCTCAGATCATCCAGGGCAAATGACTTTTCTATCTTCCAAATTTCAACCCAATAGATCCGCTCGTTAGGTCCCTAGACGTGTCCCACGCTTTCCGGTATCCCCTGCCAACTTCCCCTACCGCGGTCGAATCTGGTTCTTACCACCTATCTTTCACTCGAATTTTTGGGAACTTCTGGTAACTCTCCCCCCACCCCCCGCCGTGGTTGGACCCGGTTCGAGCCCTAAAATATATCATCTAGGGCATATGCTCTCTCTAGATTCCAAGTTTAATTCAAATCACTACACGTGTTTGACCCTTATGCGAGCCAACACATTTCCGGGACTCCCCTTCCAACTCCCCATACTGTGGCTGACTACGACTGGGAAACGTAAATGTCGCATCTCTGACTTCTCATCTTCCTGTCCACCAAGTTTGACTGGAATCGGAGCATAGCCTATCTGCAAATTTTCCATTCCCACTTCACCCCCCCCCCTACCTTGGCCGGATCCCGTTCGGACGCCAAATAAAAAACCAAGGTCGCATAAACTCGGTACTGTCCAAATTGCGTCCCATTCTGTCCATCCGTCCAACTCCCCAGTCGTGGCCGCATGTGGTTCAGGTTCGGACGCATGCTTGGCTTGTCTAGGTCATTCACTTCTTATCACCCATAAAGTTTCACACGCATCCGAGCACCCGTTTGCAACTTATGGAAGTCATGATTTCCGGATCCCCCTTCGCTCGACTCCCCCAAAAGCTTTATTAGGTGATTGTGTAGGGTCCTTAAATGACGAAATTTTTAATCACTATCCTTCTGGCCATCACCCTAATAGCGGGAAACACCCTCCAACTCCCCCACAGAGCCCAACCACGATCTGGTTCTGTCAATTACGTATCTAGGACTAATGCTTGTTCTTCCCACCAAGTTCTATCCCAATCCGTCGACTCTAAGCGTTTCACGATAATTCTGATGCCTCGTCCCCTCCTCCCTCCCCCCCCACAAGTATCGGATCCGACGAGGACTTGGCTTGGAACAGCCAAGACTTCCAACCTGTCAAGTTTCATTCAATTCTGATCACCCGTTTAAAAGTTACGAATGTCACCAGATTCCGGTTCCCCACCCCTCTACTCCCCCCATGGTGGTCGGATCGATGAACCTAATATTCTTAAGTTAGTCCGTTCGAGTCCCTGATACGCCTTCCAAGTTTCATCGTCCTAGCACGTCAGGAAGTACCAAATTCGCGGGATCACCAGAATTCCAGCCCCCCTCCCAACTCCCCCACAGTGCCCGAATCTGGTCATGTTATGTCAACGATGTATTTAGGACTTGTGCTGTCTGTAAGCACGATAACTCTCGAAGGGAATGAGATATTTTGATGAAACTAAGTATGAGGATTGTTTGGATCAAGGGTAAGGTCGAGTTCGTAGATGGGCTCTGTAGCCCTATAGTTGGGGTTGGGGGGGGGTTCAATTTAAGGGACAAACAAAATATTTTTAAACAGCTAATGTGATAGTCGATTATGGAGTAAGAAGACATGCTGAGCACGATGGTGACAATCATTTTCTCGCCGGACAAGTAGTTCGTCCGGAATCCGGCAAAAACCGGAAAGTTTGTTAAAACTAAAAGTTTCATTTGAAGTTGGTTAAATGTTTGATTTAGGGGTAAGAAGACATGCTGAGCACGATGGTGAAAATCATTTTGTCGCCGGACAAGCAGTTCGTCCGGAATCCGGCCAAAACCGGAAAGTTGGTTAAAAGTTTGACTTATGGGTAAGAAGACATGCTGAACCCGATTGTGAAAACCATTTTCTCGCCGGACAACTAGTTCGCCTGTAATCCGGCCAAAACCGGAAAATATGTTAAAAGTAAAAGCTTTATCTGAAGTTGATTAGATGATATATTTAGGGGTAAGAAGAGACGCTGAGTCTGTATATAATGATCATTTTTTTACCCGGACATATAATTAGTCCGGAATCCGGTTGTATCCGCAAAATTTTATTTAAAATTGATTAGATTTCTTTATTGGGATAAGGAGATACGCCGGCTTCGTTTCTGATTTTTTTTTTTTTTTGCTGGACTATTAGTTCGCTCGGAATTCGGGCGAAACCGCAAATTTGGCAGTAGTAAATCAGGAAGTTTCGGTCAATATCGTCAAAATAGATATGGCTTATAGAGGTACAGATAGGTAGATAGAATATCTGAACTCGGTCTTCTCTGATGATTAGCCTGGCGAAGACAAGACCGAATTGTCTGGATCAAATCTCAGATTTTTGGGATCCCATCGACACCTTTGGTCTTGTTTATTGTGTCGACGTACAACGCTACGATTAGATTATATTATGGAGAATGAATCTCAACTGAATTTTTTTTTGTTCATGAAAGGCTTTCGCCTCCTACTCACACAGAAATTCGGAATGAAAGTACTGAGCGAAGTTACAAATCTTGTCCATTAATGCACCTGAAGCTATTAATCGAGTTCGCATGACCCGCATCTTCGGTAAAACGGTCTAAACTAAGTTGTATCGGAATTCCTTACACGCGTGACGTCACACCCTTTTGATATATTTTATCTCAGAAAAAGAAAAATTGTGGTCTTATTCCTATCGGTATATATATATATATATATATGTACAGAGCAGGGCGGCCAGCGACTAGCGAGGCGCCGGTCGCGTTTACATTTATAAAACGTCCTAGGGACACTCTAATCCTATGTTGCGTCCTCAATCACATGACGTCATTATGTACGTCACGACTGTATGGAATTACCATACAATTTTGTCGACCGGTAAAACTGTTCCAGTGCTCAACGATCCCGTTTGCGAACACACGTATACACATCCTTGCGGAAACGTACGCTGACGAGTTTACGCCCGTTCCCCTACGACGACGGTTGCAGCTGAATGCACGATTTGCAGCTGAATGCACGAAACTGAAATCGTGCGAATACAGAAACAAGCCTGTTGAGTCATAGTTGGAAACCGTAAACACTCGTTTTGGAAAGGCATTGACCCTCTTGACGTAGAGAAACTGTCTCAAAGAAAAGAATACATAGACTTCCTATGCGTTTTGTACACCACGATTTATATACTCCATTTCTCCGCGTAAGAGGAAGGACATGTCGGAGCATCTGCACCTTTTAACGCCTGATTACACGAAGCATGTCTCAGAAACTGAAACTTATTCATCCAAGCAAGACGTACCGGGGGTATCTTTACTTTCTCTACAATTATCCCCCGTGTTAGCCCCCAATGCTATTGCGTTGGTGTGTGAATGAACTGAATGATTAATTGACATTAGCTGGCGATATTCAGAGTAAGAAGCATAGGTCACTCAGAAAAAATTTGAATTATCAAACGCGTTGCAAGCAAAAACAGACTGACCCATACCTCCTGAACCCCTTGATGAAAAATTATAAAGAGTAAACTATGGTTTATGTGTTCTTTTCATTTCAGGTTTCCGACGGCCAGGAGAAAATCAAGTGTAGCTTCTGTCAGTGCCAAGGCAGCCAAGGACCAGTATGTCGTCCGGTCCCCACACGCGGACTGCGATCTGCCAGATCTCTCAGTCCCAAGCTACGTCTTTTCTAACATGCGGCATCCTGACAAAGTGGCGGTGGTAAGTCCAAAGAAAACGTTTCGTTGGGATTACAAACACCCGATAACACAGGAAGTTTAAACATGAAATCAGGCTTGTGCCTGGTAGCATATGAACTAGACTGGAGACTGAAACTGGTTTCCGGTCGAAAAACCGAAGTTAAAGAGTAACTCCCTTAAAGAGTTATCGACAACCCTTTAAGGGAAGGAGAGATGTTGCTCACACTTGGTGTGGGATTCTTTGGGTCAAAGAACAGGTCAAGTCCATAGAAGGGCTCCGTAGATCTTTAGTGACAGCATGCGATATTATAGTAATTTTATTCATTTATTTGGCATGTTTTGTTTACCTTTGTAGCCTACACTAAATCCACCCCTATAATCGGTTTCCCCGAGGAATAATTCCCGACTCGGTTACGACCATATTCTTGCCCCCCAAAGGTTTCAATGGAATCCAAAAATGGAATACTTGATCCAGACAAATTGGTCTTGTAGAAATCCAGTCTTCGGCAGACTCCTTAAACATTTTTACTATTGAAATTCAGAAGAAAGAAAAATTAAGGACAATGGTGATCATCTGAGAAGCAGGGGCGTCGCTAGCCAAACTCGAGGGGGGGGGGGCTGACAGGGCACCTACCGGCACCCTGCCGTCCATTTTAGCTTTCCGTCGCATATGTAGTAATAAAACATGCGATACCTGCAAGCCTTCAAGACGCAAGAAGCTTAGTCTTATCTACGAGCTCAGGGGCGGTTTGAAGGGCTTGGGCGTGGGCGAGGCAGTTCCGACAGCAGTTCCTAATGACTGTATGTCAGACAGAATGAAAATGAGCGCCACATGCGAAATTTTTTAAGTAGCTACGGCTTTTTTCTGGTAAAACACCCACAAAGTCTATATTTTAATGTGACACAAGCCCCGAGATTACAAGCCTAAAACACGCATGAAATGCCGCAAGCTTCCAGTAAATAGAGTCTACTACAAAAGGAGCCGCCGGCAAATTTATTTAAAATCCTGCATGATCACAATGTGTCTTTCGGATCCTAAACGAAATAAGGGACACTTGGCAAAGAAAATGTGAAACATTTAGCTGGAAGTTGTTAATTTACTTCAGTTTGACCTTTTCCGAAAAAGAAATAGCGCACTGATCATTCAGAAAAAAAAAACTAGAAACAGAGCAGACTTGTTTTTCCAGTTTCCAGTTACAAGACAAAAACAAGACCAAAGCTGTCGATGGGATCCCAAAAATCTAAGATTTGATCCAGACAATTGGGTCTTGTCTTCGCCAGATCCAGTCTTCGCCAGGCTAATCATCAAAGAAAACCGAGTTCAGACATTTCATCTATCTATCAATCTATACCTCTATAGGCCATATCTATTTTGACGATACTGACCGAAACTTCCTGCTTTACTTCTGCCAAATTTGCGGTTTCTCCCGAATTCCGAGCGAACTATAGTCCAGCAAAAAAAGAAAATTCAGAAACGAATCCAGCGTATCTCCTTATCCCTATGAAGAACATGTAATTAGCATTTAAATGAAACTTTGACTTAAAAAAAATGAGGGTACAACCGGATTCCGGACTAATTATATGTCCGGGTAAATAATGATTGTCATATACAGACTCATCGTCTCTTCTTACCCCTAAATCTAACATCTAATCAACTTCAGATAAAACTTTTGCTTTTGACATATTTTCCGGTTTTGGCCGGATTCCAGGCGAACTTGTTTTCCGGCGAGAAAATGGTTTTCACCGTCGTGTTCAGCATATCTTCTTACCCCTAAATCAAACATTTAATCAACTTCAAATGAAACTTTTACTTCTAACAAACTTTCCGGTTTTTGCCGGATTCCGGACGAACTACTTGTCCAGCGAGAAAATGGTTTTCATCATCGTGTTCAGCATGTCTTCTTGTCCCTAAATCAAACATTTAATCAACTTGAAATGAAACTTTTACTTTTAACAAACTTTCCGGTTGTTGCCGGATTCCGGACGAACTACTTGTCCGGCGAGAAAATGATTTTCACCATCGTGCTCAGCATGTCTCCTTACCCCATAACCGACTATCACATTAACTGTTTAAAAATATTTTGTTTGTCCCTAAATTTGAACCCCCTCCCCCACACCCAAATATAAGGCTACAGAGCCCATCTACGAACTCGACCTTACCCTTGACCCAAACAATTCTCACACCAAGTTTCATCAAAATATCTCATTCCCTTCGAGAGTTATCGTGCTTACAGACGGACGGACGGACGGACAACTTTTGCGATGTCACAGGTATCCCTCCACTTACGTTTTGGGATCCCAACAAAATAAAACGGCACGTTGCAATAATCAGGCACGTTATTACAGCGTCGCACTGGAGGACAATACTTATCATAAAACTCTATTCTGTTAGGAAACTAACAGGTTCTCAAAATTGTACGCCCAAGAAAAATCAGCCTGGTTTTGACATGAAATGAGAGATATTGGGTACACGGTACATAACAGATCATGATAAAATTTTCAATCTGGCAAGCTCGAAACATGCGACTAAGAATCCAATTCCTGAAGTCTCAAACGCTCAAGAACTCAGAAAGGCCTAGGTCGAAGCTGGATGTCAACTCAGTTCCTTGGTAATCCTGAACTAGCCAATTACTGACTTTTTCGGGGGCAGTGCTAAGCTTTCCTGTGTGAGCGCCCGTTTAGCTGAACTTCTGTGGTCGGGTGCTCTGCGAGCGTCCAGTTTAGCTAAATCTGTTTGGTCTGGCGCTCTTCGGGCGCCCAGATTAGCTTAATTTATTTGGTCGGGCGCTCTGCGAGCGCCCAGATTGGCTTTTTGCTTTCTTCGAGGGGTGGTGGTACCTCCCCCCCCCCCCCACATAGCGACGCCCCTGCTGAGAAGACAAAGTTCAGAAACAGATTCAGCATTTGTGTTTATCCGTATAGCCTACGTCATATCTACTTGGACGAAATCTATCAAAACTTCTTTCCTTACTTCTGCCAAATTTCCCGTTTCGGCCGGATTCCGTGCGAACTACTTGTCTGGCAAAAAACTAAAGCTCAAAAACGAATTCAACGCCTCTCCTTACCCGTAAATAGAACCTCTAATCAACTTCAGATAAAACTTCTACTTTTAAACAAATTTTCTGCTTTCACCCGGATTCCGAGCGAACTATAAGTCCGGTGAGAAAAGATAGGGTTATAAATATATAAATATAAATACACGTGTTCAGTATATTTTCTTACCCGTAAACCTAACTTCTAATCAAATTCAAATATAAATATTTACTTTAAACAAAATTTCCGGCTTTGGCCGGATTCTGGACGAACTAATTGTCTGGCGAGATAATAATTTTCGTATTCGGATTCAGCATGTCTCCCTGATCGAACCTCAATCAACTTCAGATTAAACTTTTACTTTTCCCAAATGTTCCGGTTTTTGCCGGATTCCGGTGAACTACTTGTCCGGCGCTAAAATAATTTTCATTTTTGGATTCAACATGTCTCCTTACCCCTAGATCGACTATTTCATTAGCTTTTAAAAAATAAGTAATCTTTTCGCCACTTAATTTGAAACCCCTCCCTCACCTCTAAATATACAGCTGTGGGGCCGATCTACGAAATTGACCTTTGACCCAAAGGATCCTCACACCACGTCTGGACAAAATATTTTTATCCATTCGAGAGTCATCGTGCTATCAGACAGACGGACGGACGGATAACTTTACAAAGGTACACCTTCACTTACGTTTTGGGATACCAAAAACTGGCTAAAACTGAAACCAGGCTCAATTTCAGTCAATACTTCACAGGTTACTTTACCCTAAAATCGACCCTTTAATCACCTCCACTAGGTAATTTCGTTTGTTCCTAAATGTCCAGATAATTTTGATTAAAGAAACTGGTTCAAGAAATTATCCATCCTAGACAATGACAGTTTATCTTGGTTTGGCATCTACTTCTACGCTTCTATGCCGACTCTAATGGCAATCCTCATAAAGTTCTGCTCCGGATATAATAAAATAATATAATATAATTGCAATAATAAGGCTTTCGCCTCTATAAATTTATATTTATATTTATATATCTCTATATTTAGGCGGAACATTATTTGTATTTGCGACGGCATGAATTATTCAAGCCGGTTCGAATCCTAACATCGTTTCTATTTAGCAGACTTTATTATATTATCGTCCACACACAAAATTCAGATACAGAATGAGCATACCCGACTTTAAAGTGTGCTCTAGTGCCATTAATCCCAACTTCGATTCCAGTAAGAATGTTTAAAGTTATCTCTGCCGGATTTCAGCTGAACTATTCCTGTGAGACGAAAACTAACAAGACCAAAGGTTTCGATGGGATCCTAAAATTTAATATTTGCTCACGACAATTCGGTCTTGTAGATATTCGGTCTTCAACAGACTTCTTAGACATTTTTACTTTTAAAATTTACAAACAGGTTAAGGCCAATGGTAACAATCGGAGAAGACCAAGTTCGTATAGATATCCGTTTTGCGCTGTCAAATATTCAGATATGGATTCAGCACATGGTTTACCCCATAGCCTACGTCGTATCTCCTTCCTTCCTTACTTCTGTCCAACTTCCGCTTTCGGCCGGATTCCGGACAAACTACTTGTCTGGTAAAAAAACTGAAGCTCAAAAACGGATTCAGCATATCTCCTTACCCCTACATCCAACCTCTAATCAACTTCAGATTAAACTTTTACTTTTAACAAATTTTCCGGTTTCAGCCGGATTCTGAGCGATCTTTACGACCGGTAAGAAAATGATTGTCATATGCGAATTCAGCATTTCTTCTTACAAGCAAATCGAACATCTTATCAAATTTAAATAAAACTTTAACTCTTAACAAATTCTCCAGTTTCGGCCAGATTCCGGCCGAACTAATTTTATGGCGAGAAAATAAATTTCTTATTCAGACTCAGCACGTCTCCTTGCCTCTAAATCGAACCTCTAATCAACTTCATGTTAAAGTTTTACTTTTCACAAATTTTCCGGTTTTCGCCGGATTCCGGGTGAACTATTTGTCAGGCGAGAAAATAATTTTCATATTCGAATTCACCATGTCTCCTTACTCCTAAATCAACTATCTCAATAGCTTTCTAAAAAAAAATTGTTTGTCCCTTAAGAAACTCCTCCCCCACCCTCAAATATAGGGCTACAGAGCCCATCTTCGAACTTGACCTGTAATTTGACCCAAGGGATCCTCCCACCAAGTTTCATCAACATATCTCAATCCCCTCGAGAGGTATTGTGCGGACAGACGGACAACTTTTGCAATGTCATAGGTATCCCTCCACGTACGTTTTGGGATCCCAAAAACACAGGCTAATTCGGTATGGAGATTTAACAAATTAAACCCTCTTGCTCCGTTTTAAAATGTGTTTTTGTCTATGTATAAGGGTTGGCAAGCAAAGGGTAAGTCTGACTCGAAACGACATCAGCGCTGCACAGAACACCGAACTAAATCAAAGATTGAATGGTTTCTCCATTATTTTCTAGGAATGCGGAATCACCGGGATGAAACTAACCTACAAGGAGCTATATGGTCTATCCCGTAAATTCGGCTCGGCCCTGATTAGAATGGGGCTCAAGAAGGGCGATGTCTTGGGGGTTATCATTCCAAACTCTCCGATATTTCCGGCAGTCTTTCTTGGGGCTGCAGCGGTGGGAATAATAGTCTCCCCCGTGAATCCTCTATACACCCCAGGTAAGAAGCTCTACATACTCAATACAACTATGTCTGAAGCACGCTACTGACCCTCGGGATTAACAAGAAACATAGCCCAAACGAACACTCTAAATTGAGTCAAATCATGTGTAGACCAATCAATAACGTTGGCTGTCGTGACGTGTCTGGCTCTTCGCTGGGTGCACCGCGATTTCTTCACCAATACGGGGAGTTAGTCGAGTATTCACCACCAACTTTTTTCCGATGAACGTCTGAGCACTCCTCTAGAACAGTGGTTACCGACCTTTTCCATACCGTGTACGGTATCAAGGTTCGAAAAGATTGCGTACCCCCTTTTTCAGAACGTGAAAAAGACGATAGTTATTGTCATAAATGATAAGGCATCATATCATATCATATGTGTAAAAATATATACAAAAATCAATGAGGCAACCACTAGAGGCTGCCTTGTAGCAAAAACGTTGTCAAATCGCGGCTCGACGTCGTTAGCCGCAAATTGTTACAGTCAGCGTTTGGTTTTGATGTTCTCCGTGCTTTCATCAAGCTGCATCGCAAACTTGTTCGTTATTTTAATTCGCAACGTGAATGACAGTATCACTTGCAATGTCTTCGATTCTTCTTGAAACAATGTTGTTTGACACAGGAATAGATTTTACGGCAGTAGGCTAGCTGTTTTTGAACCAACGTTATCTCAGTGACTTTCACTGGGGCTTGTAATCAGAGGCGTCACGCACGGGTTGACAAAACCTACCCCCCAAAAAGGTAGGCAATAAGATTAAAAAGAAAAGAGTCTGCGCGAAGCACCGCGATTTTTCGTGAAAGTACTTACTTTAAAAAAAAACAAAAAACAGTAGGTAAAAATGACCTGTCGGCCAGTAAAAGATACCTTGACCCTTAAGATACATTTTGGCTGGTGATGCCTCTGCAGGTAATATCAGGCTTTCGGCAATAAACAAGGCCAAAGGTTTCGATGGGATCCCAAAAATCTAATATTTGATCCAGACAATTGGGTCTTGTCTTGGCCAGATCCAGTCTTCGCCCGGCTTATCATCAGAGAGAACCAAGTTCAGATATACCTCTATAAGCCATATCTATTTTGACGATACTGACCGAAACTTCCTGCTTTACTTCTGCCAAATTTCCGGTTTTGCCCGAATTCCGAGCGAACTACTAGTCCAGCAAAAAAAAAAGAAAATTCAGAAACTAATCCAGCGGATCTCTTTATCCCTGTAAAGAACATATCTTCAACTTTAAATAAAACTTCGACTTAAAAAAAAATTCCGGCCAAAACCGGATTCCGGACTAATTATATGTCCGGGTAAAAAATTATTGTCATACACAGACTTCGCGTCTCTTTTTACCCCTAAATCTGTCATCTAATCAACTTCAAATAAAACTTTCGCTTTTAACAAACTTTCCGGTTTTGGCCGGATTCCTGGCGAACTTGTTGTCCGGTCAGAAAACGGTTTTCACCATCGTGTTCAGCATGTCTTTTTACCCCTAAATCGAACATTTCATCAACTTCAAATGAAACTTTTACTTTTAACCAACTTTCCGTTTTTTGCCGGATTCCGGACGAACTACTTGTCCGACAAGAAAATGGTTTTCACCATCGTACTCAGCATGTGTTCTTACCCCATAATCGACTATCACATTAGCTGTTTAAAAATATTTTGTTTGTCCCTTAATTTGAAACCCCTCCCCCACCCTCAAATATAGGGCTACATAGCCCATCTTCGAACTTGACCTGTACTTTGACCCAAAGGATCCTCCCACTAAGTTTCATCAAAATATCTCATTGCCTTCGAGAGTTATCGTGCTTACAGACGGACATTTTTGCGATGTCATAGGTATCCCTCCACTTACGTTTTGGGATCCCAAAAATGAGTGGGGCGAGATTTTGAAGCTACAGACTAAGCCAATTACGGTAGCGAGGGGATAGACGAGAGAGAGGCTGTCCAAGAATATTTTACGTTTAAACAGTAGTGAAGGCATATTACTGGGGACGTTTTTTTTACCTAAGGCCGCTGCATTTTTGTTGGCCTAAATGGTAGAATATGAACTCGAAAACTCATTCAGGAGTCCTTAGAACACTCTGGGACCCGCTGAGACTAATCAGTAGTTCACAGTAAAGTGGACAATAATTATACTGTCTTAAAGTAAAGAACGTGCAAAGAGGCCTACCTGTACCGCATACGTCCCTCCAGAGTTTCCGAAGAGACATACAAGCTTAAGAAAAGTTGAAGGGCCTGAGAACTATCTCGGCAACACCTTCCCTTCATCAATCCTGTCTGCCTGCGCAAGATGCTTCATAACTGAACAACGTCACTTGGCGAGGATACATCGTGGTTATGATAGCAATTAACTGTACTTCGGTAGTGCTTCCATCCATTCCCCTTCCCGAAATTGTTCACTTCATAAGTGTATCCTATCTCCTCTAATATCAATATACTGATTATCACGCTTGCCACGTTTGTTCTCTTTACGGGACTTGTCATGTACTGTTGCCGGGGAGCTTATTCGTCCGGAGAACGGTTTTGCAAATTTTTGCAAAGATTATTATCCAATACAAGGGACATGGAAAGGGGCTAAAAAAAAAAAAAAACCGAAGTCGTGTGTAATTTTCTGTAAGCATGGTTTATTTGTAAAGTGGTCAACTATTCCGGAACATCTGAGGAGAAACATTATCTAGTGTGAAGTGTCCTTTAAACTAGCTTTCCTCTGGTAGATGAGCTCCTGCGCCAGCTCAATGTGGGCCAACCCAAGGCAGTTTTGAGCTTCGGACCTGTTTCTCAAGGCCTGAGCCCTTACCGCCGAGGTATTCCAAGTGCGACGAAGTTTATCACAGTTGGCGGCCAGGTAGAAGGATGGATCAATTTGGAAGATCTCCTAAAAGATGACGGTAGCTGCTTCAAGGAAGCTCAGGTATTTTTTCCTAATTCCTTAAAATAACTTTGAATACTTACTATTTTTGACCTAGGGAGTTCGCCATCCGTGGCCGAATGGGACTCCCAAGCGAAGGGTCGCTTGGTCGATTCTCGGTGGTGCCTACCATTTGGTTTGCGGCGAGGGTTAGTGGCGTTTCCCCGTAAGACAAGCCACAAGTCCACCCAGCTTCAAATGGGTACCTAGAGAATTCTAGCGAAGAGCACGGGAAGCGTCGGATGATTTGCCCCCAACCAAGCATCGCACTCCCAGCCGAGGGCGGAGTATCAGGAGATCGGCACCTGCGCTACGCGAACCTTAACCGGTTTGCATGCGAAAAATTTGCTTTTGCTTAAAGGTCTCCATCCCACACGGCAATTTCTAGTCCATTGGGCGAGCTGTTTCAGCCATCTCGCGTCTTGGCGAGGCTTTGGAACAACCACTGTTCATTCCAGCGACGACCAAACCCCGCCTATGGGCTCTGGGTCTGCCTTGGCTATGGTCCTCCGGTCTTTGTTCGTTCATAGCTGGTCATTTCTACGACCAATTTGCCAGTTAGCACTTGGCCACATGGACGTGCATCCCCGCTTACGGAGAGAGGCTCTGTCTTCATCCGTCTGAAATAAAAGACTGACTGAGTTTGCGGAACAATATTCATCAAGAACCCTAGTTAAAGAAAGCGGAGTAATTGCAGAGCCGGGAAGTCTGTATTTAAACTTTCTCACTTAAATAGTCTTGAAAACGCGATGAAAGTGCGCTACTTAGTTGCGCCGCTATTCACGAAGATCGATTTTCGTATAGTGGACTTACCCTGTCAGATTTGTGGTACTTCTATGCACTTGCACCTGTGTTATGTGCTTGACGAAAACAATTTACAAGATATAAGTGTTCACGCAGTGAGCAGTGCTCACCTAGCTCAGCACTGGCCACTGAATGCCGTGTTTGTGTTGAGATTCAAATTTTCCGCGTCGTAGTAGAACTTCGCGCTGTGAGGACGGCCGTAGATATTACGAACGTCATTCTAGGACATATAGTGAAAATAAAAGAAAATCTTTTAATACGTAAATATTCTTTGAGCCCAAGCTGACTTTGAAACATTTATTCAAACAATTGTTTGAATAAATCTTTTAATACGATTCAAATATCAATTAAATGATACAAAAGTCAGTTGGCTTTTCAGTTAAACTTTAAAGCCTTGTACCCACAGAACGCGAATTTGCACTCTCACGGACAAATACCGGCGCCGCTCGCGACAATCGGCCGCTTTGCAATAATTTATTTCGCGCTGTATCAACTTCAGGCTAATTCCTATTTCTCGCACCGTCTGGCCAATACTTTTCACGTCACGTGGATACGTCGCTTAAAGGGCTATCTTACCTATATTACGAATGCAACCTACTTCCGTAATCGCACTATCCATTCTTAAACCCGAAGCGAGTTTCATACGGTACATTCTAACCCCCTTGACGACATCTAACTAATTTCCACACCTGCCTTGTTTCGCTATCCTCGATGCGCATAATGCTGTCGAAGGTTGCTTGCGAGAAGTTTATTCATCAGAAAACCCAGCTACGTAAATTTTCCCGTTTTTGCTAGGAAGTCAAAGGGCCTGGGAAAATGTCAAAACCGCCAAAGCCGTCGGTTGCTGAAAGAAGAGTCCAGTCTTAAATATTCAACTATTTAAAAATACTGGAACATAAATATTAAATAGTGCGCGGAGAGTTTTATAAAGGAGCGGAATACTAAGGCGATTTGTACGTAGACTATAGCCTACAGATAAATGTCTCTTCTACTTTTCACTTTCTATGATTGCAGATAGAGGCAAAGGACACGGCATTGCTGCCTTACTCAAGTGGCACGACTGGGCTACCTAAGGGTGTTTGCATCACACATGGTAATTTAGTAGCCAGTATGCAGCAGCTACAGCTTCCAGGCATGGGAGTTCTCAAAGAAGCTACAGGTAAGCGAACAATCGATGTACGAATAAATCAAAAAAGAAATATATAGAGCGTGTTCCACCGGACATACTCTAGTTGGAAGTTATTAGAAATTGTCATATAAATATACAAAATCTGAATATCCAATCATACATACACACCTCGCGGTCACTAGCCCACTAGTTGGCTACTCTAAAAAATTCCTATAGGGAAAGGCGGCATTGCCGACTAGTTGGCAACGAGAAACAAGACCAAAGGTTTCGATGGGATCCCAAAAATTCAATATCTGATCCAGACAACTGGGTCTTGTCTTAGCCAGATCCAGTCTTCGCCAGACTCCTTGAACATTTTTACAATTAAAATTCAGAAACAGATTAAGGCCAAATAGCTAATCACCTGAGAAAACCAAGTTCAGATTTGGATTCAGCATGTGTGTTTACCCCTATAAGTCATATCTGTTTTTACGAAAACTTCCTGCCACTTCTGCCAATTTCCCGGTTCCGGCCGAACTCCAGAACTACTTGTCCGGCGAAAAAAGAAAGCTCAAAGACGAAATCAGGGTATCTTCTTTCCCCAGTAATGAACATCTAATCAACTTCAAATAGAAATTTAGCTTATAACAAATTTTCCGATTCCAGCCGGATTCCGGTCAAACTATATGTCCGGTTAAAATACGATTGTCACACAGGGACTCAGCATCTCTTCTTACCCCTAAATCGCTTATCTAATCAACTAGAAATAAAACTTTGACTTCCAACAGTTTTCCGGTTTTGGCCGGATTCCGGACGAACTACATGTCCGGGTAGAAACTTGTTTTCACATAAGTGTTCAGCATGTCTTCTTGCCCTAAATCAAACATCCAATCAACTCCAAATTAAACTTTTAATTTTGACAAACTTTCCGGTTTGGGCCGGATTCCGGTCGAAATACTTGTCCGTCGAGAAAATAGTTTTTACCATCGTCTTCAGCATGTCTCCCTACCTCTAAATCGAACATTTAATCAACTTCAAATAAAACTTTTACTTTCAACAAACTTTCCGGTTCGGGCCGGATTCCGGGCGAAATACTTGTCCGTCGAGAAAATAATTTTCACCATCGTCTTCAGCATGTCTTCCTACGCCTAAATCGAACATCTAATCAACTTCAAATAAAACTTTTACTTTCAACAAACTTTCCGGTTTTGGCCGGATTCCGGGCGAACTACTTGTCCGATGACAAAATGGTTTTCACCATCGTGTTCAGCATGTCTTCTTACCCCATAATCGACTATCACATTAGCTGTTTCAAAATATTTTGTTTGTCCCTTAATTTCAATCCCCTCCCCCACCCCTAAATGTAGAGCTACAAAGCCCATCTACGAACTTGACTGGTCCGACGACCCAACGAACCTTCTCACCAAGTTTCATCAAAATATCTCATTCCCTTCGAGAGTTATCGTGCTTACAGACGGACGGACGGACGGACGGACGGACGGACGGACGGACGGACGGACGGACGGACGGACGGACGGACAGACGGACAACTTTTGCGATGTCATAGGTATCCCTCCACTTACGTTTTGGGATCCCAAAAATCGTATAGGATTTTCGTTTGTTTTCCAACTAGTTCGCCTCTGTAAGAAATTTTCCACCCTACTTCTACACTGCTTCCTGGCCGACGATTGAAATTAAGTGTCTTTTTGGGATCCCAAAACGTAAGTGGAGGGATACCTATGACATCGCAAAAGTTGTCCGTCTGTCCGTCCGTCTGTCCGTCCTTCCGTCCGTCTGTAAGCACGATAACTCTCGAAGGGAACGAGATATTTTGATGAAACTTGGTGTGAGGGTTCGTTGGGTCGTCGGACCAGTCAAGTTCGTAGATGGGCTTTGTAGCTCTACATTTAGGGGTGGGGGAGGGGATTCAAATTAAGGGACAAACAAAATATTTTGAAACAGCTAATGTGATAGTCAATTATGGGGTAAGAAGACATGCTGAACACGATGGTGAAAACTATTTTGTCATCGGACAAGTAGTTCGCCCGGAATCCGGCCAAAACCGGAAAGTTTGTTGAAAGTAAAAGTTTTATTTGAAGTTGATTAGATGTTCGATTTAGTGGTAGGAAGACATGCTGAAGACGATGGTGAAAATTATTTTCTCGACGGACAAGTATTTCGCCCGGAATCCGGCCCAAACCGGAAAGTTTGTTGAAAGTAAAAGTTTTATTTGAAATTGATTAGATGTTTGATTTAGGGGTCGGAAAACATGCGGAAGACGATGGTGAAAACTATTTTCTCGACGGACAAGTATTTCGCCCGGAATCCGGCCCAAACCGGAAAGTTTGTTGAAAGTAAAAGTTTTATTTGGAGTTGATTAGATGTTCGATTTAGGGGTCGGAAAACATGCTGAAGACGATGGTGAAAACTATTTTCTCGACGGACAAGTATTTCGCCCGGAATCCGGCCCAAACCGGAAAGTTTGTTGAAAGTAAAAGTTTTATTTGAAGTTGATTAGATGTTCGATTTAGAGGTAGGAAGACATGCTGAAGACGATGGTGAAAACTATTTTCTCGACGGACAAGTATTTCGACCGGAATCCGGCCCAAGCCGGAAAGTTTGTCAAAATTAAAAGTTTTATTTGGAGTTGATTAGATGTTCGATTTAGGGCAAGAAGACATGCTGAACACTTATGTGAAAACAATTTTCTACCCGGACATGTAGTTCGTCCGGAATCCGGCCAAAACCGGAAATCTGTTGGAAGTCAAAGTTTTATTTCTAGTTGATTAGATAAGCGATTTAGGGTAAGAAGAGATGCTGAGTCCCTTTATGACAATCATATTTTACCCGGACATATAGTTCGACCGGAATCCGACTGGAATCGGAAAATTTGTTATAAGCTAAATTACTATTTGAAGTTGATTAGATGTTCATTACTGGGGAAAGAAGATACCCTGATTTCGTCTTTGAGCTTTCTTTTTTCGCCGGACAAGTAGTTATGGAGTTCGGCCGGAACCGGGAAATTGGCAGAAGTGGCAGGAAGTTTTCGTCAAAACAGATATGACTTATAGGGGTAAAAACAACAGGCTGAATCCAAATCTGAACTTGGTTTTCTCAGGTGATTAGCTATTTGGCCTTAATCTGTTTCTGAACTTTAGTTGTAAAAATGTTCAAGGAGTCTGGCGAAGACTGGATCTGGCTAAGACACGACCCAGTTGTCTGGATCAGATATTGAATTTTTGGGATCCCATCGAAACCTTTGGTCTTGTTGTGTATGTTTATGTGTTTTATTTACTTTCTTCATTTACTCCGCTTTCTGAAAACGGCGGGTTATAAATAAATTACTTACTTACTTAATTACTTACTTACCCGATGACAAATTTGTAGCTGCGTAGTCGTATGATAGTTATACGAAAAGTTACATGTACTGATATATAACAGTGCATAGTACTATCATTTAAAGTGCCTCAGACTTGGCCAGTCTTAAGCAGTATAATCCAGTAGCATCCAGTCTTGCTAATAGTAGCATGCACTGGTAAGTGGTAACAACTAGGCCTACTGTAAGCTAATCAAATTTACAACTTACAAATTTACAATCAAATTTATAACTAATTCTTGAAACATTTGCATCGGGTACTACGCATGATGTCACGGATCCTGGGTTCTTGGCGTCAAGGCTGGAACACATTTTTCTATTTTCGATATCGTGCCGCAAGCTGGTCGGGCACGCTAACTACGCTCCCGACCATGGTAAGCAAATAGTTACTATACATTACTATTTCGAGAAGGTTGAAACGGTCGGCTCTTTTCACAAGGTCAGTATGAAAACATAAACTAATATTTATTACGTAAAAGGGTGGAACACGCTCATAGCAGAGGTATGGCCGGTTCAATGAACCAGAGCTACGAGCTCATATGGCACTTGTACGAGTAGGCTGTACAAGAAAGTAGATGAGAACGTCACAAAATACACCCGCCATCCAGAAAATGCGGTTCGGAAATAGAAAGAGGATATTTAGTTTCACTCATTTCTGAGCAGATCGTCTCGATTGTCTGTAGCAAATGCACATGACTGTTCAAACTTTCATCCCAATAAACCCATTTGTTTGATCCCTAGACGTGCTACACGATTTCCGGTACTCACTCTATACCGTGGCCGAATCTGGTTCGGAATAAAAAAAATCGACCACCCAAGCATCTTCGTTTATACCATCTATCAAGTTTCACTCGAATCTGAGCATTTTTGGAAAGTTCCGGTACCCCCCCCCTCCCACCAACGTTGTCGGAGCCGGTTCGGGCCCAATCTCTTAATTCCCTGTTCCTGTCCATCAAGTTTGACTGAAATTAGAGCATAGCCTACCTGCAAGTTTCCAGTACCCCCCCCCACCTTGGCCGAATCCGGCCCGGACGCCAAATAAAAAATCTAGGCCGCATAAACTCGGCACTGTCGAATTTGCATCTCATTCGGTTCATCCGTTTGGTTTTTGTGCATGTCAAAAGTCCCCCCACCCCCAATTCCCCTAATCGTGGTCGCATATGGTTCGAACGCATGTGTCGAGGCCATCGATTCGTATCACCCATGAAGTTTCACTCGAATCAGACCACTCGTTCGAAATTTATAGAAGTCAATTTCCATATTTCTCTTCTCTTGCTCCCCAAAAAATGCTCGGATCTAGGAACGGAAGTTTCCGGGGGTATGTTGTGTCAGGTTCTTAAGTCAAGATAATTCGGGTCGCTAATATGCGTTTTACATCTGGAACTATTCTAACTCACGACTACCGGAATTCCAGGAAACCCCCTCCAACTCCCCCCACAGAGCCCCGAAACCATCTGGCTCCGTCAATTTCATCTAGGCCTAATGCTTGTTCCATCCATTAAGTTTCGTCCCAATCCCTCTGCTTTTAGAGTTTCTTGAGTTCCCCCCCCCCATATCCCCACAGGTATCGGACCCGACCCGGACGTGACACTGAACGTCCGAGGCGATAGCTCACCAGACAAGTTTCATTCAAATCCGATCACCCGTTCAAAAGTTATGCACGCCACTAGATTCCTGACTCCCCATCCACCCATTCCCCCCACGATGGTCGGGTCGGGGAAACGGCTGCTCTCAAGTCAATCTGTTCGGATCCCTGACATACCTGCCAAGTTTCATCGCCCTAGGAATTCAGGAAGTATGCCGAACTCGCGGGATCGCTAGAAATCCGGACCCCCACCCCAACTCCCCCACAGTGCCCTGATCCGGTCCGGTTATGTCAATGACGGTGTCTAGGACCTGTGCTTGTTTTTCCCACCAAGTTTCATCCCGATCCCTCCACTTTAAGCGTTTCTCAAAATTTCAGGTTCCCTCCTCCAACTCCCCCCAGTGTCATCGGATCCGGCCCGGATTTAAAGTGAGACGTCTGAGACACGAGGTCATCCTAAATATCAATTTTCATCAAGATCCTATCACCCGTTCGCAAGCTCAAAACACCTCAAATTTTGGCTTCACCCTCCCTCCCCCCCCCCCCCAGATGGTCGAATCGGGGAATTGACGATTTCCTATTTAATCTGGTCGGGTCCCAGACATGCCTGTCAATATCCATCGTCCCAGCAAATCAGGAAGCACGGAACTCGCGGGATCACTAAAAATTCGGACTTCTCCCCCCCCCCCAAAGTGAGCGGATCCGTTCCGGTTATATCAGTCACGTATCTAGGACTCCAATATTTCCGGTTTCCCCCTCCAACTCTCCCCAGTGTCACCGGATCCGGTCTGGATTTAAAATGGAGGGTCTGAGACACGAAGTCCTTCCATATATCAAGTTTCATTAAGATCCGATCACCCGTTCGTAAGCTAAAAATATCTCATTTTTTCTATTTTTTCCGGATTCCCCCTCCCTCCACTCCCCTCCAGATGATCGGATCGAGGAAGCGACAATTTCTAATTTAATCTGGTCCAGTTCCTGATATGCCTGCCAAGTTTCATCGTCCTAGCTTATCTGGAAGTGCCCGAACTAGCAAAACCGGGACCGACAGACCGATTGACGGACAGAAATTACAATCGCTATATGGCACTTGAGTAAACTCAAGTGCCATAAAAACCTCCCCGTTTCTAAACATCCAAGTTCAAAACAAGGGTGGATACAGTTCAACCTGGTAACAATCTAATCTAAAAACGTAAGTGGAGGGTATACCTAAGACCAGGGGCGTCACTATGGGGGGGGGGGGGCTCCCCCCCCCCAAAGGTCCTCAGAAAGTAATTTCGTCGGGCGAAGCCCGGCGAAAATTCACTTGTTTGTCGGCGCGAAGTGCCAACACAGAAGAAATAAAATTGTGTATACTTTAGTCAGGCGTCGGTCGACTCGTCGGCACATCGGGTTCTTCTTATACAGAAGAAATGATATCTTGCAATCATTTGTCGGGCAAAACACTAATGAGATCGAATTCTCCATGCTTTTGCCGTGCCTCGGTATTCTCGTCGGCACATCGGGTTCTTTCTATACATAAGGAATCCAGAGGAAATACATTTTTATGCTTTTGTCGGGGTCGGTCGACTCGTCGGCACATGGGGTTGTACTTATACGTAAGAGAAATGCTGCAAACTTTGTGGGGCGCATCTGGGAAGTTTCAGTCTCAAAGGGTTACTTTTTACACGTAAGAAATCAAATTCTGTACAGTCTAGTCGAGCAAAACACAGAAAAAATCAAATGCTCGATGGTTTTGTCGGGCGTCGGTAAGTCACGTCTGTACATCGGTGGTACGTCGATACAACGTAATAAATAAAGTTCTTTACTGTCTTGTCAGGCAAAACACAGAAGAAATCGAAATCTGAATGCTTTTGTCAGGCGTCTGTATTCGTGTCGGAACATCGGGTCTTTTTGTAAGTCAAATTCCAAACACATTCGTCGGACGCAAATTTTTCCGGAAAGATACAGAATAAAAAAAAATCGCCAACTTTGCTTAGTTCAACTTGTTCTAGGTACAGTCGTTGGAAGCTTCGCTTTTTACCGAAAGTTCAAACGAAAAGCCGAATATGTGAAGTTAAATATATGAATTTACATCAAAGGAACAATCTCAACTGATGCATTACAGTTAGTTTTACACAAAATTACGCCTGCGGCACATTTTGCAGTATTCTCTATTTGGAAGAACGGTTTATCATTTAGTTTTCGTTTTAGGATAAAAACTGTTCCGGGTTTTAAACACGTTAAAAGTCGGAAGTTGTATGGTACTACAGCTAAATTTTTCCGGGAAAAGGCAGATTTGAACAATTTCGTCTGTAGCGCTTTGTTTAACTTGTCTTGGTACAGTGGTCGGAAGTGGAAGCTTCGCTTTTTGGAAAAACGCAAAAATGAAAAGCCGAATATGCGAACTTTAATATACGAAATGATACCAAAGGAATAATCTCAACTGATATATTGCAGTTAGTTTATACAAGAATCTCACCTGTGGCGCATTTTGTAGTATTCTTTGTGTGGAAGAACGTGTTTCGTTTGGTTGGCGTTTTAAGATTGAAATTCGTGAGGGTCTGAAACACGTTAAAAGCTAGAACTTGTATGGAAGGCATAGCTAAGTTTTTCAATAAAAAGAGACATATTTAAATGCTGAACAAAAATATGAAAATAATTTTCTCGTCGGACACGTAGTTCACCCGGAATCCGGTCAAAACTGGAAAGTTTGTCAATAATAGAAGTTTTTTTTTAAGCTGATTAGATGTTTGATTTGGGGAAAGGTACATGATTTATATAGAATCATTTTCTTGTCGGACAAGTAGTTCGCCAGGAATCCGGCCAAAACCGGAAAATTTGTTAAACGTAAAGTTTTATCTGAAGCTGATTAGATGTTCGACTTAGGGATAAGAAGACGTGCTGAATCCGCATATGATAATCATTTTCTACCCGGACATATAGTTCGACCGGAATCTGGCTGAAACCGGAAAATTTGTTATAATTTAAGTGAAAGTTGTATCTGAAGTTGATTAGAGTTTCAGTATAGTGGTAAGGAGGCATGCGGAAACCGCATGAAATTTATTGTCTCGCCGGACAAATAGTTCGCCCGGAATCAGGCAAAAACCTGAGAATGGATTAAAAATTAATGTTTTATCAGAAGGTGATCAGAGTTTCGATATAGAGGTATGAAGATATGTCGAATTCGTTTTTGAGCTTTAGTATTTTGCCGTACAAGGAGTTCGCCCGGCATCCGGCTGAAACCGGAAATTTGGCTTAAGTCAGTAAGGATTTTAGAATTTCCTAAAACTAGATACAGCATATGGTAAACACACCTGCTGAATCCATATCTGAACTTGGTTTCTCGGATGATTAGCCACTGACCCTGTTTTGTTTCTAAATCTTAATAGTAAAACTAAATATTCTTTGAGCCCAAGCTGACTTTGAAACATTTATTCCAACAAAGTTTTCAACGGATATGTCAGCTACGATTCTTCAGATTATTACAGGTTTGTTTCTTTCCCCGAAGTTGAACACGAGGACTGAAAGCCTGACGAGGACCCTTGCCAAGAAGGGCCGAAATATCGCTGATGAAGAATCGTAGCTGACATATCCGTTGAAAACTTTGTTGGAATAATAGTAAAACTGTTGAAGGAGTCTGGCGAAGACCGAATATCTACAAGACTGCTACAAGACTAAATTGTCTGGATGAAATATTAAATCTTTTGGGATCCCATCGAAACCTTTGGTCTTATCCCTTAGAAAGCAAGTCAAGAGGTAATTTCGATTTATCCCTAGCTACATTACCGACCGAACGATCCGACGGAAACAAACGTTGTTATTATTAAAAGTTGCAAATTTATCAAAGGGTTTCAAAAGGGAAACTTGAATCGTCCGAAAACACGTTCCGTATAAACGGGGTCTAACCTTGGATCTACATAGAACAAATAAGCCTAGCGACCTGTCTTGGCCTTTGGTCCTACACAGCGACTATGGATGACCCGACAAAACTGAGCAGGGCTTGAGGTGCTTGCTGAGCTTTGAGTTGATGCCTGTTTACTTCACTCTTTGCTTCTGCGCATATCAGGAGAAAAAGCGCAGCAGGCGTGCTGGCCCGTTCTTCAGCACGTCACATGGGACGTCGCAATGGTCGACAACCAATCGGCTTTTACCGTCGAAATTTCTTCTCCGGGGCTTTACTACGATATAGCTGTTTGTAGAGGTAATGAATTGTGAACTCTGCTCGTTTGCATCGGGCAGGGTATCGGGAATCATATTAGAGAGATAGGGAGACGGAGTGATCAAGTCACTCCTGAATTGTTACAAAACTTACGTTAGACCTGCAACGGAATACGCATGCAGCGTTTGACATGCCTCGCTGACTGCAGAACAGGCCGATAAAATCGACACAATTCAGAATCGACTTCTCGGACCGTCATACACTGACTACGAGTCCAGCCTTTCAAAACTGGAACTAACGTCACTTAGCCAGCGCAGACATCAGCTACTGATGAAATTTGGGATGTCACTATTGTGTTCCGAGCACCACAGAGGAATTCTACATGACTTCCAGATCCCAAATCACGAGCAAAAAACGCGATCTTCGAAAAAAATCGGACATCAGCTGCTAGAAATACCCCCAGCTGCCTCTTCAGAGAGATTCTCAAATCCTTTGTACCGTACTTCGTGAAAAACTACAATTCAACTACTTGATTGATTGACTTCTAGTTGTACATAAATATAATGAGTTTGATTCCCAAGTGTATTAATCTGCAAGTGTGTTATACCTTGTTTTTGTATTGACAATCCTACGTTATCACTTTTAAGAGATATTTGGAAATAAATGATTGATTGATTGATTGAGCTTCTGGTGCTTATCTGTTCTTGGTTCTACTAACACGTGGTTGGCAGTCTTCTTCTAAAATATACACAATCAGGATTACGCCCTTAGTATTCTGCACTAGAAGGTGCATCAGTGTCTATTTGCTTGGCAAAGTAGCGAACTGCATTACATGGACTTGAACTTCCTACCAATGTGAATTTTCCACAAACTTTCAAGGCCACACAATCGGAAATCACTTCTACATTTGTTTACCGGATCCAAGCCACAGTGCGAGCTACAAAACCTTGTTCGTCGCAGAAACATACTAGTAGGCCACACAAATGTGTCACGAACACTCTCTTCGAGCCACAACCCAGCCACAGCCTTTATGTGGAATCACAGAGAAATGCTTTTAAACGGGCTTAGGAGTCAGAGCTTCAGATCAGTTTGCCTCTCTTTCCAGAGACATATCAGGAGAACGCCCTGGGACTTTTGCCATTCTTCCATATCTACGGCTTGGCGGTTGTCCTCCTCTCCAACTTGTGGTATGGAGGAAAGATCACAACTCTACCCAAGTTCGATCCTGAAAGTTTCCTGAAGACCGTCGCAACGAAAAATGTGAGTAGGTGAAGAACCAGACCGATGATAGTTCACGCGGAAAACATTTTCAGAAGTAAACTGCTCTAAAGATTCTACAAATCGTGAAATGAAAATTTTATAACGATGGCTGATACACGATCTATTTCGAAAAACATTATCTAGACAACGATTTATGCTTTGCGCTTCACGATCGTTACGATTTAAGCTTAAGATAGACATTTTCTTCACAGAGGTGCTGAAAAAGTGACATCTATAAATGAGTGTTGCGAAGACGGACCAAGGCATTTTTATTACGACAAATCCAGACTAAAGAAATTCGGTTGATCGGCAATGACGGGACCGGTTGGAGGAAGAGGTGGTCAGGGTGCCGAGAAAAAGCTGATCGGGAGTAGGTTAGAGTTTTGCGTGTCAGGCTCCCGCCAATTGGGTCCGTGGCTGAGTTATTAATTTGAAAGACAAATAATAATCATCCTTCCTGAAGCTATTGTTTTTTGGTGAAGAAATAAAAAGCAAATTATAGATCTTGGAGTTCCTTCTTCTCCTAACACCTCATTATTTACTTATACAACACCCATTTCCCGAGGTCTTCATACAGTAAATAAAATATCATATCATCTATCTTTTGCAGTTCAGCATTATGCAGCTTGTACCCCCAATTCTGAGCTTCATTGCTAATCGTCCTGAAGTTCAGACAACCTGGCTGACGAATCTCCGCACAGCAGTTTCGGGAGCAGCACCGCTCGGCACAGCCGTTGCCAGCAAATTCCTCGAAAAAGTTAACAAGTCTGACCTACTCCTACAAGAAGGTATGTGAGAAACTTTGGTGGAACAGCTTAACGTGATTAAGACCAGCAACCCTTTTTATCGCGTGTCCCTTCTGGTGTGCTCAAACAGTGATAAGCTGCTTTCAAAGATATACACGAAGTACTATACCTTTCTAGATTTCGACACTAAGGTTCAAATCTAGCGCCCCTCGGCTCACCACCTTATTCCCCACGATTAGATCTAGAGCCCTCCACTCAACCGGCCATCCAAGTTGACATCGTCATCTCTAACTGATCGGATCGGAAGACATGTCAGGATGCAGAACAAAACAGCCTGACAGTTATTGCCAATAACTCCCAAACCCGATCCTGAATAAGACCGAACTCCTTCAGTGTGATTGATGAGGAAAATATCTCTCTCTTTTGAAACTCAATCCCAAAAAATGTATCCAACTAAGGTACTTGTTATTTTAGGCTATGGACTAACTGAAACAACGTCGATCGTCCATGTTTCTCCTGTTCACGGTTCAATCATTGGTTCCTGTGGTTTTCCGTTTTCACGAACGGAGGCCAAAATTGTCGACACAGAAAGTGGAAACAGCCTGCCCGCGGGTCAGAAAGGCGAAATGTGGGTTCGAGGTCCTCAGGTAAAGAAATATCACTTGTTAAGAAACTATCCCCAAGAGTCGGCGCTTTCTATAAGCGAACCCGGATCTCAAAGTACGATACTTACGACCCACTACCCTCGATTTTGTTTCCAATAACAACAGTAGCTTAGAGGAAGCGTCGTACCTATATTACTGTTAGAGTTACGTTCCTAATCGTTCCATCCATACCCACGTCCATGACACCGAACTTTCTGTGTAATATCTACCAACCCTTATAACGGTGCTATGCTGATTCTTCCATTCTCCCAGTTTGGCGCTTTTCAACGCCGATCGGATCTAAATCTTGTCACTTCTGACGAGCTCACTGGTTGCGAATACCGTAGTGTAAGTTTCTGATCAGAACCAAGGGGGCTGTGCTAGGCTGAAAACAGCCGAGACGGGTTATAATCTCTACTAAACCCAATCGAGTTACAAAGGAGTCACGTATGTTCGAAACTGGAACAGAAACTGTATCTACTATGATGTGTTCTTTAAAGCATTCATGGCCCTATCTGTGTTAGTGCACAAGCCTTCACGTAGGGTCACCTTTTTGTCTAAAGTTGTCGCATTTTCGCAGAGAAAACAAGCTTGCATCATCACAACAAAACGGCTTTTCTGCACCTTTGAACTCCCCCAGCTTTAGTGAAGTGCCAGTTACTGCCAGTTCAAGAACGGACAATAAATCCAAATTTACAAGAGTACAGGGGACGGACAGAGCATTTATTGATTATAATCAGCAGAAATGCCGAACCAGGATTTCAGGGTTTTCGATTTGGGCTGTTTTGAATGGCAAGTCCTGTCCGAAAGTGATTGTAAATCGGTTTTCTATGTGGAGCTTGGAAGCGTTATCAAGGTTTCAATTTATCTGTAGGAATATGGAGCCTCGCCCACTACCAGATAAACTGACGATGTCACACTTCTAGGTTATGAAGGGATACTGGAACAACGAAGAAGCAAATAGAGAAGCCTTCGACGAAGACGGATGGCTTCGAACGGGTGACATCGCACTTTACAACGAAGACAAGCACTTCTTTATCGTTGACAGACTAAAGGAACTGATCAAGGTATTCAAATGAGCACAAAATTACAAGGGTTTGCTCTGCTATGGCAAGCTCTCTCTACCAACTATCTTATGACAACAAGGAGGGGTCCAGACAACCAAGAAGGGTTTTGCAATCACTGTCTTTCCCATTCCACAACAGGTGGAATGGGAAACTATGCTGGTATCAAGCTAGAATCCAGTCATGTTTTTTTTTCTTGAATATTTGATCAACTTGAATCTGCAGGTTGGTCCAGACTCCAGATAGGCATTGACTCAGGGATCCCCTAGCCAGTCAATTGCGCAAGATCCAAGCATCACACTGGCAGGACTTTAATTCAACATCTTTTCATGAAAATCCCAGAACACACGGCTGGCACTGAATGGACTGATTCAAGTTTTTATGGCACTTGAGCTTACTCAAGTGCCATATAGCGATTGTTATTTCTGTCCGTCAGTCGGTCTGTCGGTCTGTCGGTCCCGGTTTTGCTAGTTCGGGCACTTCCAGATAAGCTAGGACGATGAAACTTGGCAAGCATATCAGGAACTGGACCAGATTAAATTAGAAATTGTCGCTTCCTCGATCCGACCATCTGGAGGGGAGTGGAGGGAGGGGGAATCCGGAAAAAATTGGAAAAATGAGATATTTTTAGCTTACGAACGGGTGATCGGATCTTAATGAAACTTAATACATGGAAGGACTTCGTTCTCAGACCCTCCATTTTAAATCCAGACCGGATCCGGTGACACTGGGGGGAGTTAGAGGGGGAAACCGGAAATCTTGGAAAACACTTAGAGTGGAGGGATCCGAATGAAACTTGGTGGAAAGTACAAGCAAAAGTCCTAGATACGTGACTGATATGACCGGAACGGATCCGCTCACTTTGGGGGAGTTGGGGGGGGGGGGGGGAAGAAGTCCAAATTTGTAGTGATCCCGCGAGTTCCGTGCTTCCTGATGTGCTGGGACAATGGAAATTGACAGGCATGTCTGGGACCCGACCAGCTTAAATAGGAAATCATCAATTCTTCGATTCGACCATCTGGGGGGGGGGGGGGGAGTGGAGGGAGGGTGAAGCCAAAATTTGAGGTATTTTTAGCTTGCGAACGGGTGATCGGATCTTGATGAAAATTGATATTTAGGATGACCTCGTGTCTCAGACACCTCACTTTAAATCCGGGCCGGATCCGATGACACTGGGGGGAGTTGGAGGAGGGAACCGGAAATTTTGAGAAACGCTTAAAGTGGAGGGATCGGGATGAAACTTGGTGGGAAAAACAAGCACAGGTCCTAGAAACGTCATTGACATAACCGGACCGGATCAGGGCACTGTGGGGGAGTTGGGGTGGGGAACCGGAAATTTTGAGAAACACTTAAAGTGGAGGGATCGGGATGAAACTTGGTGGGAAAAACAAGCACAGGTCCTAGACACGTCATTTACATAAGCGGACCGGATCAGGGCACTGTGGGGGAGTTGGGATGGGGTTCCGGATTTCTAGCGATCCCGCGAGTTCGGCATACTTCCTGGTGTCCTAGAGCGATGAAACTTGGCAGGTATGTCAAGGATCCGAACAGATTGACTTGAGAACAGCCGTTTCCCCGACCCGACCATCGTGGGGGGAGTGGGTGGATGGGGAGTCCGGAATCTAGTGGCGTGCATAACTTTTGAACGGGTGATCGGATCTTGATGAAAATTGATATTTAGGATGACCTTGTGTCTCAGACACCTCACTTTAAATCCGGGCCGGATCCGATGACACTGGGGGGAGTTGGAGGAGGTAACCGGACATTTTGAGCAACGCTTAAAGTGGAGGGATCGGGATGAAACTTGGTGGGAAAAACAAGCACAGGTCCTCGACACGTCATTGACATAACCGGACCGGATCCGATGACACTGGGAGGAGTTGGAGGAGGGAACCGGAAATTTTGAGAAACGCTTAAAGTGGAGGGATCGGGATGAAACTTGGTGGGAAAAACAAGCACAGGTCCTCGACACGTCATTGACATAACCGGACCGGATCAGGGCACTGTGGGGAAGTTGGGGTGGGGGTCCGGATTTCTAGCGATCCCGCGAGTTCGGCATACTTCCTGATGTCCTAGGGCGATGAAACTTGGCAGGTATGTCAGGGATCCGAACAGATTGACTTGAGAACAGCCGTTTCCCCGACCCGACCATCGTGGGGGGAGTGGGTGGATGGGGAGTCCGGAATCTAGTGGCGTGCATAACTTTTGAACGGGTGATCGGATTTGAATGAAACTTGTCTGGTGAGCTATCGCCTCGGACGTTCAGTGTCACGTCCGAGTCGGGTCCGATACCTGTGGGGATGGGGGGGGGGGGGGTGGAAAACTCAAGAAACTCTAAAAGTAGAGGGATTGGGACGAAACTTAATGGATGGAACAAGCATTAGGCCTAGATGAAATTGACGGAGCCAGATGGTTTCGGGGCTCTGTGGGGGGAGTTGGAGGGGGTTTCATAGAATTCCGGTAGTCGTGAGTTAGAATAGTTCCAGATGTAAAACGACAACGAAACTTTGCAGGCATATTAGCGACCCGAATTATCTTGACTTAAAAACCTGACACAACGTACCCCCGGAAACTTCCGTTCCTAGATCCGAGCATTTTTGGGGGAGCAAGAGAAGAGAAATATGGACTTCTATAAATTGCGAACGAGTGGTCTGATTCGAGTGAAACTTCATGGGTGATACGAATCGATGGCCGCGACATGTAAAACATGCGTTCGAACCATATGCGACCACGATTAGGGGAATTGGGGGTGGGGGGACTTTTGACATGCACAAAAACCAAACTGATGGACCGAATGAGATGCAATTCGACAGTGCCGAGTTTATGCGGCCTAGATTTGTTATTTGGCGTCTGGGCCGGATTCGGCCAAGGTAGGGGGGGGGGGGGGGGTACTGGAAACTTGCAGATAGGCTATGCTCCAATTTCAGTCAAACTTGATGAGGGAATTAAGAGATTGGGCCCGAACCGGCTCCGACAACGTTGGTGGGAAGGGTACCGGAACTTTCCAAAAATGCTCAGATTCGAGTGAAACTTGGTAGATGGTATAAACGAAGATGCTTTAGGTGGTCGATTTTTTTTTATTCCGAACCAGATTCGGCCACGGTAGGTAGAAATAGAGTGAGTACCGGAAATCGTGTAGCACGTCTAGGGATCAAACAAATGGATTTATTGGGATGAAAGTTTGAACAGTCATGTGCATTTGCAATCGAGACGATGCCGGAACTGCTCAGAAATGAGTGAAACTAAATATCCTATTTCTATTTCCGAACCGCCTTTTTGGATGGCGGGTGTATTTTGTGACGTTTTCATCTACTTTCTTGTACAGCCTACTCGTACAAGTGCCATATGAGCTCGTAACTCTTGTTTCTTTGTTAACTAATGATTTGCACAAATGTAAGATACCCTGACTGCAGCTTGCTCTTCTTCTTTCTTTTACTTCCATGCCTTTAGAGTCAAATCGTCGTCAACAGGTTCCCTAACCACAGCACAAGTACGTGCTTCTTTAACAAATGAACAATACAAAAAACACAGTCTTGGCACAGACAAACAACAGTTTGGACGCAAACACATCTTCCACCACAAATATTTTAAGTCCCGGAGCTCTCGTAGTTTGAAATTTCTGTGCTAAACCCGGCTGCCATCTAGCAATCCGTCTGATATGTAGCGACAGAAAGTTTTAGTACCCTAGACAGTGCAATGCGATTATGAGACAACAGGGAGGAGTTTATTGCCTTTTACAGAAATTCACGACCAATTGCTCGCGGGCTAGAACTCTTGCCTGGTATTTCGACACTACCTTCAATTCCGTGCGAAAATGCTAAGAGTGTTTTTCAACTAGATAATTAAGGTGCCGAAAAACCGGCCTCAACAATGTGATCGTCTGTTCACATCATAACGCTCGCATTCCTCCAACTTTCCAATTATCCATTTTTATGGCACTTGCCCTTCGGGCAAGTGCCATATAGTGATCACAATTTCGCTCCGTTCGTCGGTCTTTCTGTCCTTGTTTTGCTAGTTCGGACACTTCCAGATAAGCTAGGATGATGAAACTTGGCAGGCAGATCCGGGACTGGACTTGGTTAAATTATAAAGTCATTTGCCCGATCCGACCATCTGGGGGAGAGTGGAGGGAAAATTATGTATTTTTAACTGACGAACGGTTGATCGGATCTTAACGAAACTTGATATATGGAAGGATCTCGTGTCTCAGACTTCCCATTTTAAATCCAGACCGGATCCGGTGACATGGGGGGAGTTGGAGGGGGAAACCGAAAATCTTGGAAAACACTTAAGAGTAGAGAGATCGGGATGAAACTTGGTGGAAAGAACAAGCACAAGCAGAACGATGAAAATTGGCAGGAATGTCAGGGACACGAGCAGATTGACTTGAGAATAGTCGTTTCCCCGATCCGTTCATCTAGGGGGGGGGGGGAGGCTGGAGCGAGGGAGAATCTGGAAAAATGAGGTATTTTGAACTTACAAACGGGTTATCGGATCTATTTCAATTTCAATTTTCAATTTATTTAATAATAAAGCAAAAGATATCTCTCGTGGGCAGAGCCCAAATACGATGTTTTTGTAGTCATAAACAGAGATAAAATAAGTTGTCAACACATAATTAAAAGAAAATAAAAATAACAAGGCAGATAATGCTAAAGATCATTGTACTGCTTTACGAAGCTAGGCACAAAGCTTCTACTGTAGCGCATAGTGTTACAGTAGATTGGGGTCAGTTTGGGAACCTTTTCAGCCACTTCTCGGGGGGGACGAGATCTTACAGGAACAAAGGGTGGGGGAAGGAATGAACGGTACATGGGGTGCTGGAGAAGGGAGGAGCCAAAGTTGCGGCATAGTTTTCCGCGGCGGGAAGAAAGGGATTCAATTTTAAATTCTTTGAGGTAAAAAGAGTATGGTAGGGGGGAACCACCATAGATAATTTGCAGCGATCTCTTCTGAACTCGCTCTATTGTATCAGTTTCACCTTGGGTAAGAGCAAAGTGCCAAACCGGACAAGCATATTCGACTAACGGTCGAGTGAAACCCAGTAAAACTTGAAATATAGAAAGACCTCGTGTCTCATTCATCCCAGTTTAAATCTGGACCGGATCCGGTAACATTGAGGGGAGAACCGGAAATCTCGGGGAAATGCTTAGAGTAGAGAGAACGGGATGAAACTTGGTAGAAAGAACAAGCACAAGTCCTAGATATGTGATTGACACCACCGGACAGGTTCCGCTTACTTCAGGGGTGTTGGGGGGGGGGGGGCGAGTTTCTAGTGATCCCTTGAGTTTAGCGCTTGATATGCTAGAACGATGAAAATTGGCAGGAATGTCAGGGACACGAGCAGATTGACTTGAGAATAGTCGTTTCCCCGATCCGTTCATCTAGGGGGGGGGGGGGGCTGGAGCGAGGGAGAATCTGGAAAAATGAGGCATTTTGAACTTACAAACGGGTTATCGGATCTCAGTGAAACTTGAAATATAGAAAGACTTCGTGTCTCAGTCATCCCAGTTTAAATCCGGACCGGATCCGGTAACATTGAGGGGAGAACTGGAAATCTTGGGAAATGCTTAGAGTAGAGAGATCGGGATGAAACTTGGTGGAAGGAACAAGCACAAGTACAACGATGAAAATTGGCAGGAATGTCAGGGACACGAGCAGATTGACTTGAGAATAGTCGTTTCCCCGATCCGTTCATCTAGGGGGGGGGGGGGGAGGCTGGAGCGAGGGAGAATCTAGAAAAATGAGGTATTTTGAACTTACAAACGGGTTATCGGATCTCAGTGAAACTTGAAATATAGAAAGACCTCGTGTCTCAGTCATCCCAGTTTAAATCTGGACCGGATCCGGTAACATTGAGGGGAGAACCGGAAATCTCGGGAAATGCTTAGAGTAGAGAGAACGGGATGAAACTTGGTAGAAAGAACAAGCACAAGTCCTAGATATGTGATTGACAACACCGGACAGGTTCCGCTCACTTCAGGGGTGTTGGGGGGGGGGGCGAGTTTCTAGCGATCCCTTGAGTTTAGCGCTTGATATGCTAGAACGATGAAAATTGGCAGGAATGTCAGGGACACGAGCAGATTGACTTGAGAATAGTCGTTTCCCCGATCCGTTCATCTAGGGGGGGGGGGCTGGAGCGAGGGAGAATCTGGAAAGATGAGGCATTTTGAACTTACAAACGGGTTATCGGATCTCAGTGAAACTTGAAATATAGAAAGACTTCGTGTCTCAGTCATCCCAGTTTAAATCCGGACCGGATCCGGTAACATTGAGGGGAGAACTGGAAATCTTGGGAAATAAATATTCTTTGAGCCCAAGCTGACTTTGAAACATTTATTCAAACAATGTTTACAACGGATACGTCAGCTCTGATGGAAATGCTTAGAGTAGAGAGAACGGGATGAAACTTGGTGGAAAGAACAAGCACAAGCCCTAGATACGTGATTGACATAACCGGACCTGATCCGTTCACTGTGGGGAGTTGGGAAATGGGGGGGGGGGGGGTCCAAGTTTTTAGTGATCCCGCGAGTTCGGTACTTCATGATGTGCTAGGACGATGAAACTTGGCACGCGTGTAAGGGACCCGAACAGGTTGACTTGAGAATAGTCGTTTCCCGATCCACATGGGGGGGGGGGAGGGGAGGGGGAATCCGGAAAGTGAGGTATTTTTAACTTGTGAAAGGTTGATCGGATCTTAATGAAACTTGATAAAAAGAAAGACCTCGTGTCTCAGACGCCCTATTTTAAACCCGGACCGGATTCGGTGATACTGGGGGAGTCGGAGGGGGAAATGAGATCTTGGGAAACGCTTAGAGTGGAGGGGTCGAGATGAATCTTGGTGAGAAGGACAAGCACAAGTCCTACATACGTGAATGACATAACCCGAACGGATCTGGTCACTATGGGGGAGTGGGGGGGGGGGGGGGTTGGAATCCGAAATTTTAGTGATCCCACGAGTTCGGTACTTCCTGACGTGCTAGCACGATGAAACTTGGCAGGCTTGACAGGTAACGGAACAGACTGACTTGAGAATAGTCGTTTTCCCGATCCGACCATCCTTGGGCATGCACAAAAACCAAACGGACTGACAAAATAGGATGCAAGTTGGCCAGTGCCGAGTTTATGCGACCTTGATTTGTTATTTGGCGTCCGGACAGGATCCGGCCAAGGTGGGGGGGGGGGAGCGGGACTGGGATATCTGCATATAGGCTCTGGTCTGATCCCAGTCAAACTTGATGGACGGGAAGAGGATAAGTCAGAGATGCGACATTTATGTTCCGAGTCGTATTCATCCACATTGGGCGGAGTTGGAAGGGGACTCCCGGAAATTTTGCGGCTCGCATAAGGGTCAAACAAATGGAATGATCTGAATGAAACTTGGAACGTACAGAGATCATTTGCTACAGATGACATATTTTAAGGTTCGAACCGGATCCGACCACGGAGGGGGGTGGCGTTTACCGGAAGTTCCCCAAATAATGCTCAGATTCGAGTGAAAGATAGGTGGTAAGAGAAAATGCTTCATTCGGAATCCCAGTTAGGATTCCGGACAATATTCGTCCGCGGTATATGGGGAGTTAGAAGGGGGCACCGGAAATCTTGGGCACCTCTAGGGACATAGCGAGTGGATTTCTTGGGTTGAAACTTGGAAGGTTGGCGATGGCTTGAAGGTGATGTAGGAAATTTTCAGACTTCAGTGAAACTGGATGTCCTAATTCTAGGTCCGAACCGCATTTTTGGATGGCGGGGGTGTTATGTGAAGTTGTCTTCTAATTTCTTGTACCATCTACTCGTGACAAGTGCCATATGAACTCATAGCTCTTTTTTTAGTAGGGCGCAGTCCCTCTCTCAGAGTTATATCTATCTATTTATTTATCTAGTATTTGTCACGGACAGCACACACTAGCGACTGTACGGACGGGTTTTAGAGCTATCAACCCTTTGTACACTTCAGTACTTAATAGTAATTGTCGCAGAACTCGAAAAGTAGACCCACATTAACTTCAAAACAATATAACAATTTATCTATTACACTTAAATACGAAAATACTTCAAATACTAATAGTTTTCTAAAAGAAGATAATTTCGCACCGAATACTTTTCTATAAACTATTATGTTCAACACATAAGAACTTTAGTTCTGTTTATTAATGGAACTTTGGTAATTCGAGTTCTGCGACAGTATTCAAAAAAGAAAAAAGGATCTTCAAAGGTAAAATCAAAGAAAAAGAACTCCCAACTCATTTCTTATGGAACAAGACCAAAGGTGTCGATGGGATCCAAAAAATCTAAGATTTGATCCAGACAATTGGGTCTTGTCTTCGCCAGATTCAGTCTTCGCTAGGCTAATCATCGGAGAAAACCGAGTTCAGATATTCTATCTATCTATCTACCTATTCCTCTATAAGCCATATCTAATTTGACGATACTGACCAAAACTTCCTGCTTTACTTCTGCCAAATTTGCGGTTTCGCCCGAATTCCGAGCGAACTATTAGTCCAGCAAAAAAAAAATTCAGAAACGAATCCAGCGTATCTCCTTATCCCTATAAAGAACATCTAATCAACTTCAAATAAAACTTTGACTTAAAAAAAAAATGCAGGTACGACCGGATTCCGGACTAATTATATGTCCGGATACGAATGATTGTCATATACAGACTCAGCGTCTCTTCTTACCCCTAACTCTATCATCTAATCAACTTCAGATAATAACTTTTGCTTTTAACATATTTTCCGGTTGTCTGGCGAGAAAATGGTTTTCACCATCGTGTTCAGCATGTCTTCTTAATTACCCCTAAATCAAACATTTAATCAACTTCAAATGAAACTTCTACTTCTCACCAAATTTCCGGCTTTTGCCGGATTCCGGACGAACTACTTGTCTGGCGAGAAAATGATTTTCACCGTCATGGAATTAATTTGAAACCCCTCCCCCACCCTCAAATATAGGGCTACATAGCCCATCTTCGAACTTGACCTGTACTTTGACCCAAAGGATCCTCCCACCAAGTTTCATCCAAATATTTCAATCCCTTCGAGAGTTATCGTGCGGACAGACGGACAACTTTTGCGATGTCATAGGTATCCCTCCACTTACGTTTTGGGATCCCAAAAAGGAAGTTGAAACAGCAGGCTGTAGCTAATGTCAAGTTTATCATGTTTACTGTTGCAGCCGAATTCGCGATGAGCCATTTGTCCAGCAAGAAAACTAAGTTTAGATTCAGCGGACCTCCTTACCCCTCAATGAATATCTTATTAGCTTATAAAACATACATGTTTTTACCGTAGATTCGAAAACTCCCCTCTGCCTCTAAAGATAGGACTAAAAGACCCATCTCCAAACTTGACCTGTACTTTACCACTGAATCCTGATTGAAACAACATCCTCGTTTGAACATTATGAGCGTGTTCCACCCTTCTAACAATAGTTACTATTTCCGTTCCATCCTCACGAAAAGTTACTACGCTGACCGTTCCAACCTTCTCGAAATAGTAACTAATAGTTACTATTTGCTTACCATGCTCGGGAGCGTGGTAAGCGTAGTAACTACGTATCTCTGCAACGTGATTGGTCGGATTCGCCCGTGGCATGATATTCTGCTGGAAAATAGAAACATCGTTCCAGCCTTGACGGCAGAAAGCCAGAATCCGTGACGTCATGCGTAGTAACTGCGGTAAGTAGGATGGAACACGCTCTATATATCAACCCCTTTGACCTTCGATTACACTAGGTCTTTCCGACGTCACACAGATTTATGAATGTCGGCATCCCCGCGCAGAGCTATACTAGTGGGGGTAGTGACTGCTATAGCCGAAAACTAGTCGACGCATTTTGTGTCCGGTTTCTGCCAGATTCCGGGTGAACTATTTCCCAGGCAAGAAAATAACTTTCATATTCGGATTCAACATGTCTCCTTGCCCTAAAACAACTATCTCAATAGGTTTTAAAAATATTTTTGTTGTCCTTAATTTGAAACCCCTCCTCTACTCCTAAATGTAGGGCTACAGAGCCCATCTACGAACTAGACCTTACTCTTGACCCAAAGAATCCTCACACCAAGTTTCATCAAGATATTTCGTTCCCTTCGAGAGTTATAGGACGGACAGAATGACAACTCTTGCGATGTCATAGGTATCCCTCCACTTACGTTTTGGGATCCCAAAAACGGACCCAGGAAGTGCAGTAGTATCACAAGTATTAAAATACCCTACCGTGAATTACAGACCAAGCAACGTAGATCACTGAAGCATGTGGCATTACCGTATACAGATTTTCCTTTACGGCACGACAAACCTTCATCTGGGCGTAAAATCTTGCATTTCCGCTGAGCCATATTTTTCAAAGAAATCAATTGAGCCGAGCGGATGATATGGTTATCAGTTTCGCTCCATTTACCATGACGACCTTCTCTGTCCACAATCAAAAGAAAACCTATAGTCGCTTAGTAAAAAACTCCTCCTTTAGTGAAAATCTGTTCCCTCCTTTGTTCTCTACGACATTTCCTTTTGGAAAGAAGCACCTAGATTCTAGCTGGGTAAAGATGATGCCTACTTTAACTACTCACTCTCAATTCAAGAGCCTAACACCTGTGTGTAGCTCTGTGTTGTTAATTTAATTTAAACCCTTCCTCGATACCCCCCCCCCTTTTTAATCTGGTTCGCACTATTCATGAAAAAACACACAGGCCCAAATCATAATTATACAATATACATCACGGGTACAATCCGCCTTATACGATTTTTACCAAAAACGGTTCATCAATACGCCAGTCTCTTGGTCCTCCAAAACCTCACGGTCATCTACTCTCTTTAACACCTTTACAGAGTTCAGGTCGGGTTTTATTTTAACATTTTCACGTATGACATAGTATTATTTTATATATAGGTAAAAGGTCTCCAGGTAGCTCCTAATGAACTTGAAGACCTTCTTCGGTCACATCCCAACGTTCTCGATGTTGCTGTAATAGGGATACCAGACGAGAAAAGTGGCGAATTACCACGGGCCTATATTGTCAAGAAACCAGGTAAGCTTATTTGAAGTTTCATTTCGCCAATGCACAGCTGTGTAGACCTCCTCAAACTTAGAATAGAAATGAAAAATAAATATTATTCCAAATTTCTAATGTGAAACCTGTTTGGACAGGCATCAAGGTCCTCACGGTCCCCAAGAATTATATTAAATTTCCATGCTTCCGCGCTCGATAAATTGGCCAACACCCGGAGAAAAAGAATTCAATACTAAAAAATCAAATACACAAGACTACTGCCCCATGTCTATTTTGTTGAGGCCCATGGGCTTCATACTGTAGTTTGAGGAAGCCTGATACACGTCCTAAGACGATGCCTGCTGATGACCATTGGTGTTCTCCTACTCTACTCTACTCCACTCGGCTAATATTCAAGGGGCCTGTTTGGGTGTGACCGTCGGCCTTCCGGGCACTTGAAGCACATCAAGTCGGACACAACGCATCCCTCGCCTACTCGCCTTCGAATTCAGGATTCTTCTAGTTTTCCTTTAACGAAACATCAACCTATTCCTCCGTAAACCAAAGGTCAGGGCTCAGCATGCCAAAGATCCTTCTCAGTCGCTCGAGTCAAGTTTCTTCATGACACACAAAAATCTACACAATACCGAGGGCGAGCCGAGGAAAAAAAATAAATAAAATGTCGCATTTTTTCCAGGATCTGACGTCAATGAATCTCAGCTATCTTCGTTCGTGGCAGAAAAGGTCTCTGCGCACAAACAGTTGGCCGGCGGCGTAATCTTTACTGACGCTATACCCAAATCACCGACAGGGAAAATTCTCCGGAGAGTCCTTAAGGAGCAATTCAGCAATAAATCCCAGCACTGACATCCTATTTCAGATTCTTGTATTTAGTAAAGTACAGATATGTTTCTATGAACAGTTACTTAAAGTTCAATGGGCACATCAAACTACCCCAATCCCACTCTGTAACAACCTAGGAACAATGCTTACCCCCTAGATCAGCAGCTTTTTCAACAGTTTTCTCTCTGTGATATTTCAAAGCATAATTTCTGGGGCCAGTACATGCTCAATTTACTAGCTTGCACAAAGATAAAAGTGATGTTTCTTGTAATACTTAGTAGATCTTTATTTTATGCAAAAATCAGCTTGTATAATTCAGATTTGAATAAGTTATTTGTTTTTGAATGATTTTTGGAGCTGTCTTATTTTTATAAGCTTGTCGCACATTCTGGTACATTTTATAAAGCAAGCTAATCAAGCTTCACAACACTATTCCACAAAGAAATTTTTTTAATAGGCGCTTTAAGTCATGGAACTTCTAATGAAACACTAGAACAATAAGGTAAACTGCATCTGCGGCTTGAATTTGGTGACATCTCAGGTATATCCTTCTCTATCAAGCATTGCTAGGAGTTTTTGAATTTCCTGCCACGATATCCCAGCTCTTAAGATTTGGATCGCCAAAATGCTAGAGAGGTAAAGACAAGGGATAACAAGAAAACGGCCGATTTTCGTAGCGCCTTCTAAAGGAAGTCGGTAATGTTTATTTGTGAAGTATTTAATACAAAGTAAAGCATTAGAAGTGTCCATTGTGCTTTAACTTTGATTTCATCCACTTGCTATCACAAAAGTCAGCTATTAAAAGTAGCTCATTAAGGGCTCCCACGGGAATAGGTGTTTTGGGTCTTCATGTTACCATTTAGCCCCAAAGTAACTGTTCAAAGAAGCATACATCGACTGTATTTGGAGACCTCGAGGAGGGTTCAATCAGCTTAAGTGGGATGAAGACGCCATTGACACCAGAAGGAGTGACTTTTCCAGATCTAGATGGAGATATAGAAGTCAAATGGAAGTAATCACGGTTTCGTGAAAAGCGATTTTGGCTACAGACAGTGTTTAACTTTGTAGAATATCTTTATGGATTTGCTGTCCATAAATGTTCGCAACTATGGAAGAGGGAATCGAACACGAGTTTTGCCTAAATCGCAGGAACCAATATCAGCTAAACCATACCGGTTCCCAACAAGTGTGATATAGTACCGGTGAAATAAGTCGGAAGCTGAGGAAGCTTTTGAAAATAACTTTGATAGATCCCACCACTTTTGAGGATTGGTGGTAAAAGTATGCCAAGCAATGCAATCAAGTACTGTCCTTGTCCGACAGCGAGTATGTGGGTGGTAGGTGATCGTACTGACGATGTTATTATTGATAATTCTACCGGAATTTTGGATGTACTGTATTGTCAATAAAATGTTGAGAAAAATGATATTGCAGCCCAAAACAGACGGGATAGCTCTAGTGTGAATAGAGGTAATAGAGCGTTGGGCCCGGGATATAAGCTGGCAAAATCCGTAAAGTATTCACAAAAAAGTTCCAGAACCTGAGGAAGGGTTCTTCTTCATATGCTGCCACCGGAGTTACCCAACTCCAATACCGAACTTCCCAATAGGAAAAGTAGGCAATGACAGGGTTCTAGTCTATTTAAGGGACCGCGGAAACAATAAGTTTTACCAGTTACTGCTAGGAAATAAAACCTAAAGTCAAGTTTTATTAATTTTTTTCGATGAAAACTACATAGGCCTACCTGTACTGTTCAGAAGTGACGATTTTTTTGGCACTTGCCCTTCGAACAAGTGCCATATAGCGATCGCAATTTCTGTCCGTCTGTCGGTCGGTCTGTCAGTCCGGGTTTTGCTAGTTCAGGCACTTCTACATAAGCTAGGAATATGAGACTTGGCAGGCATATCAGGGACCCCGAATGATCAAGTTAGAAATAGTCAGTTCCTCGATCCGAGCATCGTGGAGGGAGGGGGAATCCGGAATCTTGAGGTATTTATAATTCCTGAACGGGTGATCGGATCTTAACAACGAAACTTTGTGTTCGGATAGACCTAATTGTGTGTCAGACAATCCACCTAAAATTCGGACCGGATCCGGTGACTTTGGGGGGAGCTGGAGAGGGGAACCGGAAATCTTGGGAAACACTTAGAGCGGAGGGGTCAGGATGAAACTTGGTGGGAAGAGCAAGCAAGCACAAGTCTTAGATACATCACTGCCGTAACCGGGCCGGATTCGGGGACTATGGGGGGGGGGTCGGAGGGGCTCCAGATTTCTGATTATCCGTTCGGTACTTCCTGATGTACTAGGACGATGCAACTGGGACTTGAACAAACTGACTTGACAATAGTCCTTTGCATGATCCGATCATCGTGGGGGGAGTGGAGGGAGGGGGAATCCGGAATCTTGAGGTATTTATAACTCTTGAACGGATGATCGGATCTTAATGAAACTTGGTATTTGGATTTGTGTCTCGGACAATCCACATAGAATCCGGACCGGATCCGGTGACTTCGAGGGGAGCTGGAGAGGGGAACCGAAAAGCTTGGGAAACGCTTAGAGTGGTGGGATCAGGATGAAACTTGGTGAGAAGAGCAAGCAAAGGTCCTAGATACATCACTGACATAACCGGAACGGATTCGGGCACTATGGGGGGAGTTGGGGGGGGGGGGGGGGGGGTCCGGATTTCTGATTATCTGTGAGTTCGGTACTTCCTGATGTACTAGGACGATACAACTGGGCTGGCATATCAGGGACTCGAGCAAACTGACTTGAAAATAGTCGTTTGCATGATCCGATCATCGTGGAGGGAGTGGAGGGATGGGGAATAGGAAATCTTGTGGATTCATTATTATCGAACGGGTTGATCGGACTTGAATGAAACTTGGCAAGAGGAATGAGGTGCCGTTTCAGATGTTCCATGTCAAGCCCCGACCGCATCCGATTCTTGTGGGGAGGTGGGGCTGAAGGGGGACACCTGAATATTTGTGAAACGCCAAGCGCCGAGAGATTGGAATGGGATTCGGTGGGAAGAACAAGCATAAGCCGTAACTAGGTTCTTACAGAACCACATCATATCGGGGCTCTTTGGGGGAGTCGGTAAAAGTACCCTAGTTGGAGGTGGTTTCCGGGAATTCCAGTTATCGCAAGCTAGGGTACTTCTAGATGTGCTAAGGAAACTAGGCAGGCATATCAGCGACCCGAAAAAAAGACTTAAAGACCTGACACAATGCCCTAGGAAAGTTTCTCTTTCTGGATCCGGCCATTTTGGGGGGAGTTAAAGGAAGGGGAGTCTGGAAATAGCTGACTTTCGTAGTCTGTGAATGGGTGGTCCGACACGAGTGAAACTTTATGGGTGGTAAGAACTAATGAGCTAGATATTCGAAACATGTCTCCTAACCACATGCGGCATTGTCTGGGCTAGCTGGAGGGGGGGGGGGGAGGGGAGGACCGTGAACTTTCTGACATGGTCAAAAACCAAAAGAACAGGATGACTGCATTTATGCTGCCTAGTTTGTTATTTGGAGTCTGGACCAGATCCGGCAACGTCAGGCTGACCGAATTTATGCTGCCTAGTTTGTTATTTGGAGTCCGGACCGGACCCGGCAACGTTATAGCAGTAGGATCAGGCACATAAATATTGTCTGCTGTCGCTCTTTTGTAGACTCCGATGTCGACGCAAAAAGACTCGGAATTCGACACAAAAACGATGCGCTACCAAACAGGCACAGACAAACGATAAAGACGGCAAACACCGTATTAATAGATTGTTCTTCAAATCACCCTATTTGAGGGGCGTCCGAAAATTCAGCTACCTATAGAGGCCTCCAAAGGGTTCCTAGTGAGGGAGGGATTCCAAGCTTCCTAGTGAGAAAGAGCAGTCAACTCTCGAAGAAACCATCATTGGTCTGTTAATTCGGACACAACTGAGACAGAACGTGACCATTCCAACATGAGATAACAAAAGACTCGTTAACCGTACAATATTCTCCGTTATATCGGATCTGGACCAAGCGATACAACTTTTGAGCTCGAGATCAGTCACCCGTACAAATCATTTTCGTCAGGTGGAGCAAAGTAACAAGAATTACATTGTTTCGCGAATCCACGATTTATTAACGTCACACATGCCTGAAAACACATGTCGATGTGACTGTCCTGAATCGCAAATTGTTGACAGTTACTTTGCTTTTGAATTAACTGTGTATACCAATAAAACATAGCAGACGTATGGTTTATCTGTTTGTTGGCGCAAAACGTCCCCTGCGTCTAGTATCAGACCACAAACTTCAGACTGTGGACCAACTGAGTCGCTCGCCAGCGGAGACCAAATTTAGCAGCGAGACTGCAGCAAACTGACGAGGTCATCAAGCATGGCATTGTACAAATGTCCAGCCCAATAGGTACACCGACAGGGACATTTTGCAGACAACCAGGACACTACATCAGATTTGAAGGTAGCCCGGCGTTGTATGAAAACCTTGAAATCCGAAAACAACAAATTCTCATTTTTTGTCTCACTTTTATCGGGGACACTTTCGTTTCGCAGACAACCCGGGATACCATACTAGATTTGCAGGTAGCCCAGTGAACAGAAGTGGAGAGGGTGGCAATTTCTAGATTGGCGCCGGGATAGACAACGAGCTTAAAGTACAGCTGAAGGCTTCCAGCGTTCCGACTTTTTCAGTAAGAAGCGCATCACCAGCGCGCTTACAGTCTCAATCTTTCTTTGCCACCGACAGCACCGGCTATTCAGTTCACTAGCTAGGTAATGCAGTAGATGCTTCGAGTGAGCCAATCCCAATGCCACTATTAGAAGTGGCGCTAGATGAGTGCTGGTCCAAGAGAAAATATTTCCAACAGAAAAGACAAGAATTTAATTTGAATTTCGACCGACGTCGCTTGAATGAATGAATGAATATTTGTATTCACCAACTTCTATAAAATAGAAATAGTGGAGTACATAAAGAAAAGAAAGAAACACAACTTAATTAGGATACAAATTTACACTTCGAACGAGGCTATCGAGTTGCCTATTACATAGAATATGCTTGCTACGCTCACCAGTCTACCTTCAGGTTAACCTTTGAAATCAATCGGTACATTTCAATCCGTCGCAGACGTAAACACGGAAAGAGCATTCAACTTTAACTGAAAAGGCAGCTTATTTTTACACCTTATTTTCGAATGCGTTGAATTATTTTGACACATCTAAGGGATTTTGTATTTTTTACCCGGTGCTCAAGTAATGGTTCGTTCAAGCTTGGCCCGACAGTTACTAAACAGTTACTTTTCAGTCACTTTCGCCGTTCCAGCTTGTCAAAAAGTTACGGGGAGCACAAGGAAGAGCGTTACTTTTACTAATGCTTGCACGACAACCCAAAATGGTTGCAAGACACTAAGCTCGGAAAAGTCACGGCTGGAGAAGGGGTAGAAAAATGATGAAAAGATATGGAATGCAAGGAATCTGCCACTTTTAGATTATTTTCGGCAATGGCTTACCTTTTTATTTGTTATATATTTCAAGCATGGAGGTACACGCGCATAGGTGTACCTCGAATCCCATGGAACAAGACCAAAGGTTTCTATCGGATGCCAAATTTAACATTTGATCCAGACAATTGGGTCTTATCATCGCCAGAAGTCTTCGACAGAGTCCTTGAACATTTATACTATTTAAATCTGGAAACAATTTAATTTAGCAGATAGCAAGTCATATGAGACAACCAAGTTCAGATATACCCCTATAAGCCATATGTATGTTGACGATACTTATAGATACTTCCTGCTTTACTTCTTCCAAATTTCCGGTTTCGACCGAACTCCGAGCGAACTACTTGTCCAGCAAAACAAGACCAAAGGTTTCGATGGGATCCCAAAATTCAATATCTGATCCAGACAACTGGGTCTTGTCTTAGCCAGATCCAGTCATCGCCAGACTCCTTGAACATTTTTACAATTAAAATTCAGAAACAGATTAAGGCCAAATAGCTAGTCATCTGAGAAAACCAAGTTCAGATATGGATTCAGTGTGTGTGTTTACCCCTATAAGTCACATCTGTTTTGACGAAAACTTCCTGCCACTTCTGCCAATTTCCCAGTTTCGGCCGAACTCCAGAACTACTTGTCCGGCGAAAAAAGAAAGCTAAAAAACGAACTCAGGGTATCTTCTTTCCCCAATAATGAACATCTAATCAACTTCAAATAAAAATTTAACTTATAACAAATTTTCCGACTCCAGCCGGATTCCGGTCGAACTAAGTTTCTGGGTAAAATATGATTGTCAAACACGGATTCAGCATCTCTTCTTACCCTTAAATCGGTTATCTAATCAACCAGAAATCAAACTTAAGCTTCTAACAATTTTCCGGTTTTGGCCGGATCGGGGGGAACTACATGTCCAGGTAGAAATTTGTTCACTTAAGTGTTCAGCATGTCTTCTTGCCCTAAATCGAACATCCAATCAACTCCAAATAAAACTTTTAATTTTAACAAACTTTCCGGTTTGGGCCGGATTCCTGGCGAACTACTTGTCTGTCGAGAAAATGGTTTTCATCATCGTCCTCAGCATGTCTTCCTATCCCTAAATCGAACATTTAATCAACTTCAAATAAAACTTTTACTTTTAACAAACTTTCCGGTTTTGGCCGTATTCCGGGCGAACTACTTGTCCGATGACAAAATGGTTTTCACCATCGTGTTCAGCATGTCTTCTTACGCAATAATCGACTATCAAATTAGCTGTTTTAAAATATTTTGTTTGTCCCCTAATTTGAACCCCCTGCCCCACCCCTAAATGTATGGCTACAAAGCCCATCTACGAACTTGACGTGTCCGACGACCCAACGAACCCTCACACCAAGTTTCATCAAATTATCTCATTCCCTTCGAGAGTTATCGTGCTTACACACGGACAGACGGACAACTTTTGCGAATGTCATAGGTATCCCTCCACTTATGTTTTGGGATCCCAAAAAGAAAGTTCAGAAACGAATTCAGCGTATCTGCTTAGAACATCTAATCAACTCCAAATAAAACTTTAATTTATAAACAAATTTTCCGGTTTCAGCAGGATTCCGGACGACTACATGACCGAATAAACAAGACCAAAGGTTTCGATGGGATCCCAAATATTTAATATCTGATCCAGACAACTGGGTCTTGTCTTAGCCAGATCCAGTCTTCGCCAGACTCCTTGAACATTTTTACAATTAAAATTCAGAAACAGATTAAGGCCAAATAGCTAATCACCTGAGAAAACCAAGTTCAGATTTGGATTCAGCATGTGTGTTTACCCGTATAAGTCATATCTGTTTTGACGAAAACTTCCTGCCACTTCTGCCAATTTCCCGGTTCCGGCCGAACTCCAGAACTACTTGTCCGGCGAAAAAAGAAAGCTTAAAGACGAAATCAGGGTATCTTCTTTCCCCAGTAATGAACATCTAATCAACTTCAAATAGAAATTTAGCTTATAACAAATTTTCCAATTCCAGCCGGATTCCGGTCGAACTATATGCCCGGGTAAAATACGATTGTCACACAGGGACTCAGCATCTCTTCTTACCCCTAAATCCCTTATCTAATCAACTAGAAATAAAACTTTGACTTCCAACAGTTTTCCGGTTTTGGCCGGATTCCGGACGAACTACATGTCCGGGTAGACACTTGTTTTCACATAAGTGTTCAGCATGTCTTCTTGCCCTAAATCGAACATCTAATCAACTCCAAATAAAACTTTTAATTTTGACAAACTTTCCGGTTTGGGCCGGATTCCGGTCGAAATACTTGTCCGTCGAGAAAACAGTTTTCACCATCGTCTTCAGCATGTCTCCCTACCTCTAATCGAACATTTAATCAACTTCAAATTAAGCTTTTACTTTCAACAAACTTTCCGGTTTGGGCCGGATCTTCTTACCCCTAAATCGCTTATCTAATCAACTAAAAATAAAACTTTGACTTCCAACAGATTTCCGGTTTTGGCCGGATTTCGGCCGAACTTCATGTCCGGGTAGAAAATTTTTACACATAGTTCAGCATGTCTTCTTACCCTAAATCGAACATCTAATCAACTCCAAATAAAACTTTTAATTTTGAAAAGCTTTCCGGTTTGGGCATGATTCCGGTCGAAATACTTGTCCGTCGAGAAAATAGTTTTCCCCATCGTCTTCAGCATGTCTTCCTACCTCTAAATCGAACATCTAATCAACTTCAAATAAAACTTTTACTTTCAACAAACTTTCCGGTTTGGGCCGGATTCCGGGCGAAATACTTGTCCGTCGAGAAAATAATTTTCACCATCGTCTTCAGCATGTCTTCTTACCCCTAAATCAAACATCTAATCAACTTCAAATAAAACTTTTACTTTCAACAAACTTTCCGGTTTTGGTCGAATTCCGGGCGAACTACTTGTCCGATGACAAAATAGTTTTCACCATCGTGTTCAGCATGTCTTCTTACCCCATAATCGACTATCACATTAGCTGTTTCAAAATATTTTGTTTGTCCCTTAATTTGAATCCCCTCCCCCACCCCTAAATGTAGAGCTACAAAGCCCATCTACGAACTTGACTGGTCCGACGACCCAACGAACCCTCACACCAAGTTTCATCAAAATATCTCATTCCCTTCGAGAGTTATCGTGCTTACAGACGGACGGACGGACAGACGGACAAATTTTGCGATGTCATAGGTATCCCTCCACTTACGTTTTGGGATCCCAAAAATGATTGTCATATACGGGTTCAGCGTCTTTCTTACCCCTAAATCTGTCCTCTAATCAACTTAAAGTAAAACTTTTGATTTTAAAAGATTTTCGGTTTTGTCCAAATTCCGGGCGAAATAGTTGTCCGGGTAGAAAATGATTTTCGCGTAAGTGTTCACTTATGCGTGTTCTTATGCGTCAGCATGTCTTCTTATCCCTAAATCGAACATCTAATCCACTTCAAATAAAGCTTCTGCTTTTAACAAACTTTCCGGTTTTCGCCAGATTCCGGACGAACTACTTGTCCGGCGAGAAAATGGTTTTCATCATCATGTTCAGCACGTCTTCTTACCTCATAATCCACTATCACACTAGCTTTTTAATAAATATTTTGTTTGCCCCTTGATCTGAACACCCAGGTGTCTGTAGCCTCTGTAGGGCTACAGATCCCATCTACGAACTCGACCTGACTCTTGACCCAAAGAGCCGTCACACAAAGTTTCATCAAAATATCTCATTCCCTTCGAGATTTACTGCGATCCCAAAAAGTTCATTCGATATATCTGTAGATAGCGGACAAACGAAGAAACGCATTTTTATCGGGTTTTCAGGCCTATTCAAGTGAGTAAGTGATGCGTACCAACAGGCCCGTATCCAGGAATTTATTTCGGGGGGGGGGTCGCCTTTCGGGGGGCGGTTTTGCCTGCGGGTCGGACAAAAAAGTACAAAAAAGACACAGATCAGAGGTAAAAGCCCGTAAAAACGATGTTTTTTTATGTTTCGGGGTGGGGTGGGGTTCAACCCCCCCCCCCCCCTGGATACGGCCTTCGCTTCCAATCTCAGCATTCTTAGTTAAACTGTAAAGCAGGCATATAAACATATTTGACGGTGCGAAAACGGATAAGTCAGCTCCGTTATTATCGGTTTTGCACCGTCGAATGTGATTCGCAGTCAGCTTGGGCTGACGGGAAATCCATATAAAAATGCTAGTTTGGCTCAAACATGATGACTCTCATTCTCATCACTACAGCCTAAATTAATGTTCACAATCAATAGAAAGACCACTAGTCAATTCGAAATTTTTTGAAATCTTTACCCTATCAACCCAAGCCAAGTTATTATCGTCAACTGCAAGACAAAGTGATGAAGAGTTATTAGCAAGATAAATGCAGAGTTTTTAGCAGGAATTGCAAGTTACAAAGCAGTATAACAATAACTTCACTAAGTTTCCACAGCAGATCTGTCTAAAAATGTCTAGGTCAAAAAAGCATGACACAAAAATACTTCTAAGATCATAAAAAAAACTAAATTTCACAGTTTTATACAGTGAAATTATCAATATACCCTGTGAAGGATTGAGCCAAGGTTTCTATGCGTTTTTTTTCCTCAAGACTGAACAGCAGCCCTTCAGCCAAGGCCGTATCCAGGGGGGGGTAGGGGGCTGACCCCCCCCCCCCCCCGAAACATACAAAAATACTCCTTTCTATAGGCTTTTCCCTCTGATCTATGTCTTTTTTGTACTTTTTTGTGCGACCCGCAGGCAACCCCCCCCCCGAAAGGCACCCCCAACCCCCAAAATAAATTCCTGGATACGGGCCTGCCTTCAGCAAAAGGAGAACATTAAAAAAAACAAAGGCTTGCGATTATCTTGGCAGGGAAACAGAATGTTTTTATCAGGTCTTTAAGTACTGTTCTGAGCACAGATGGTGGACTCCGACACTCAGCGCGAGAAACACAACAAGCCGAGGAACGAACCCACATCAACCGACGCAGCATGTTGCGATAATTGCTTCTCGCCAATTGGCCTTGTCGCCAATTTGTGTCTTCTCACGTGGTTGTCGCGTAGAAAGTTAGCAGGTTTTAATTTTAATGGTTTTATTGCTTGGGACTGCGTCTACACACGAAGCAAGCAATACGTCATTGCAAATCCCCGCTGCCTGTAATGGCGCCTAACCACTGGATATTTTGAATTAACTGGTTTTAATTGAATGCTTGGGACTGGGGTCGCGCATGAAGCATTGTAATTGTGCCTAACTGATGGAACAACTTGCTCATTTGCCAGTCACATAGAGCATCATCCCATAATCCTCAAAACACGAGCAGCTCATATGGAACTTGCAAGTTTAGTTAGCATGTATGCTATGTGCAGCTCAGTTTCGCGCTGTCACGACCAAGTTCTCACAGGCATCAGTTCCGTCACGACCTTTCTATCATATGATAATCTAAAATATTCCCAGAACATCCTTCTACCCCCCCCCCCCCCCAGTGAAGACTCCGGTCCGGACCTGTAAATAGAACAGCTGTCACATGTGACCTTGCGAGCTGTGAAGTCCTTTTTCAATCGGATCACTCGTACGAGAATAATGCATGTCACAAAGGTTTCAGGTACGTCACTTCCACTCCCCCCAGAGTTACCGGATCCAGCCCGAACCTGAATGCCACAACTGGGAGATTTGCTTGAGCTAACTATCCAGTTTCATCCAGATCGGGTAACTCGTTCGAAAGTTACGCTGGCCGCAAGATTTTATATTCTCCTCCCTTCACTCTCCCCTGGATGGTCGGACCCGGGATGTGACAATTTTTGACAGACTAACACTACTTTATTTTCACTATTCGCTACAAAGTCTAGATACTAACTAATCGTCGTTGACAGACGAAATATCGGTTCCAAGTCAATCTCGCCAGGTCCATAATAGGCCTAACATGTTTCATCGTCCTTGCCCGTCTAGAAGTACTCTAGCGCCATATTTCCGCTACCCCCCCCCCCCCCAACTCTCCAACATATGTCGGATTCAGACCAGGGTATGACAATTTCCAAGAGAACATGGTCAGGTCTCCAACGCCTGCAAGTTTGATCTTCCTAACACATCCCCCAAGAACCTTAACTTGCGATCACCGGATCACTCCCGTATCGATCGAGGTTTTACTCTCTGTCAGGAATAAATAGTTATTTATCTTATGTTATGTTATTTATGTAGGTACTGCTAATAATAAAAGAACTTGAGCCTAAGGGATTGACACACCGACGGATCGGACATCACACTAGAACCGAAGCCTGAAAGTGCCATGCAAGTCCCTCCCTTGTGAATGTCGGGGTAAACCGGTTTTCCCAGCACATGGAGTAGTCGTTTATGTCTGAACGGACAATCAGAAATCAGCCTGAAGTCAAATGCTATTTAGCCAACATAGAAATCAGTACATTTATCTATTAACCGCTAAGGTCACCACATAACCACAAATTACAGTTTTTATTCCACTCATGAAATATCTTAATTGCTTCGCGTAGTTTGAAGGAGCAAAGGGCAGGAAAACTGGCGTAGGCAACTTGCAAGAAAAAACATGTTTTTCTAGATGGCCTAACGACGAGACTGCCCAGGAACCGACCGTCAACACAACGACAACATTTGTTTGAAGGAATTACTTACGGAAATAGGCACAAATTATTAAAAGACGATATGAATGATTATTGTGCAAACTATTGCATCTTTCATCCCTGCAAAAATTCCAACACGAGCCAACAATACTCGCTGTTGAACAACGATTCAATCCCTTATGACAGCGAGACCGTGGATCTCGCCCGCTCGTGAATTATTTTGTATCCAGACAGCATTATGCCGTCTTAGCGTGTATAACTTCTTTTTGGAAATTTTGGCTGGTGTTAGGCAGAAATTAAATCAAAACTTCAAAACAAATCACTGAAAGAAATGGATACTGCCACATATTTACCGCAACTAGATGATCCCACGGTCGTAACAAGTCCTGGTTTGAACTCGCAACTTGGATCGACAGTTCGATTTTCGCATTTGGATGCGAACTTCGTTCTTCGCTCCCGTAAATCTGACGCGTATTATGTATATTTCCCCATAGTGACAAGAACTCCGCAGAAAACCTTATCGGACAGTGTACTAGTAGCTTTAGACATTGCAAATGCTAGAATCCGAATCGGGGGAGATCCGACAGTCTAGTTACACATCACTTATTCACTTAAATTGGCCTGAAAACAAGATAAAACTGCGTTACTTCGTTTGCTAGTTTTCTCACTCGATCGATATTATCAAACGAACTTATTCTTTTGGACTTTTGGTACCTCTATGTGCTTGTTCCTCTATGCTTGAAATATTCATGAACTACAAATGTAAGCCATTGATGAAAACTAAAATAAGTTCAATTCTTTGCAAGACGTATCTTAACATCATCTTCTCATTTACAGCATTTATTAACGCACTGGAAATGCAGGCCTTTGTTGAAATTCAAACTCTCCGCGTCTGGATGAATGTTGGATTGTCGTGCAAGCAGTGCACACTCTGAGAGCGTGTTCCACCCTTCTAACAATAGCAACTATTAGTTACTACTTCCGTTCCAACCTCATGAAAAGTTACTACGCTGACCGCTCGAATAGTAGCTAACAATAACTATTTGCTTACCATGCTTGGGAGCGTAGTAAGCGTGGTAACTACGGATCTCTGTAACGTGATTGGCTGGATTATCCCGTGGATTGATATTTTACTGATAATTTAAAAGTGCGTTCCAACCTTGACGCCAAGAGGAGCGTGATGTCATTCACGATTAGTAGGGTGGAACACGCTTTGAATGTTATTTCTAGAGCCCCGGGCGAAAAAATGCAAAATTCCTCAGATTAATAGATGTAAAAATAAGCTGCCTTCAGTTAAAAAATCTTTGAATTAACTACCAAGGAGAACGAGGGAGTCCGCAGTTTGTTTTCTGGTGATGCTATAATACCGCACAGGGGAACGCAGTCGTATTTATCTCCAGAGTCCAGGGCTGCTTCAGGGTTACGGCATTCTGGCACCAGTACCGTCGTTGCCGCAGTGTCCCTTTCTTTTTCCAACATTAAACAAACAAATGTAAAAGGATATGTGGCAGCAAACAAAACCCAACGAAGACGAAAGTTTCAGTTGCGTCATATAACCCAGATCGGAACCCGTTTGAGTAGTAGTTCGCCGGGTTTCCGCTCTTCTCGTCTTGGCTCTTCGATTTCCCCAGATTCGTTGCAAAGAAAAGGAAAGTGCAGCAGTCTTTTAAGCGAATTCGAACTATCTGAAGAGAGGACTGAATTCTACAGTTACTATACTTTTGCATTAACGGATTTTCATACGGATAGAGGTAGGTCGTCTACATATAGCCTATTTCTTGTACTAGTTATTTTCCAGAATATGCTAAGCAAGCTTTTTGAACAAAACAAAGGATGGCATCCACGAAATGATCAACCCTCCGTTCCCATCATAGCTGGATCACTAGAAAGACTTCCTAGCTCTTCCAGAGTAAGATCCAATGAGCCTACTAGTTTTAAAAGCTGCGCAGTAGGCTATTAGATAGTGTGTCTCTTCCGATATTCTAACCTACTTTTCTACTCACATGAGCCACGTAACAGACGATGGCAAATCGGCCCCCAAGAATAGTGTGTGTGAGGTAAGTCGTACTATTCAAAGCCATAAACCACCTCCAATGCGTGGCGTAGGGCAAATTTGAGAATTTACCTTTAACCTTGAGTTCGGCACGACAATCATGCCAGAGTTTTGGATCCTCACGACAGCCAGAACATTGTTCGTGTGACAAGTTACAATAAGCGAAAGGGTCAGAGGCAACAACCAATCTACGAAATGTGTAGCATTAATTTTGATCCCCGCTGGAGACGAAAGCCTAGAATTCCTCCTATCCCATCCATGTTCTAAGAAACCCGTTTTTGGGATCCCAAAACGTAAGTGGAGGGATACATGTGACATCGCAAAAGCTGTCCGTCTGTCCGTCCGTCCGTCCGTCTATCAGCACGATAACTCTCGAAGGGAATGAAATATTTTGATGAAACTTGATGCGAGGATTCTTTCGGTCAAGGGAAAGGCGAGTTCTTAGATAGGCCCCATACCTGTATATTTAGGGGAGAGGTTTCAAATTAAGGGGCGAATAAAATATTTTTTAAAAGCTAATGAGAGGGGTAAGGGAATCTGAATATGAAAGTTATTTTTTCGCCGGACGGGTAGTTCAACCGGAATCCGGCAAAAAACGGGAAATTTGTCAAAAATAAAAGTTTAATCTGAAGTTGATCAAAGGTTCGGTTCAGGTATAAGAAAAAATGCTGAATCCGAATATGGAAATTATTTTCTCGCCGGACAAGTAGATCGACCGGAATCCGGCCAAAACCGGAAAAATTTATTTAAATTAAAAGTTTTATATGAATTTAATTAGGTGTTCGATTTACGGGTTGGAAAGGATTCTTTGGGTCAAAAGAAAGGTCGAGTTCTTAGATGGGCTCCATAGCCATAGGTTTCAATTAATGGGCAAAAAAAACATTATTTAAAAGCTAATGAGATAGTCGATTAGGGGTAAGGAGACATGCTGAATCCGAATATGACAATTATTTTCTTGCCGAACAGGTAGTTCACTCGGAATCCGGCAAAAACCGGAAAATTCATCAAACATAAAAGTTTTATTTTTATTTTTTTTATTAATTTATTTATGACCGATTTTTGCGTAACAGTGGAGTATGAATAAAATACAAAAGTAAAATATACATATTAAAATACTTAAACAAAACAATGTAAATAAACACGACAACATTCTTTTCATATAAATAAAAAACACACTAAATAGACTTAAAATTTGTACATTAATCGGGTTCAGGAATGAAAAACTGGCTAATAATTTCATGGGCTCAGAGGGCAGGATGTTTGTGGAGGGGAAATAGATTTGAATGCGAACGAAAAAGTGTATTAATACTATCCTGAACTTTAAAATTCAAAACCAATTTACGATTACGAAAAGATTTTGGAAGATACATCAAAAATTTACAGTACGTACTTTCCTTAGGATATGGTAAACTTCGGAACAATTGTGGATATATGGGCCGCAAAAAGCACTATACAACCTTCCGAGCGCCTTGCGTGAATATTTTCCTCTATTTGGGACCAAACGCCCGTAACCAAATCTAATGGAATTTGAAACTGTTTTTAAAATAGAGGAGCACGTTAAAGATAATGTGGATTTGAAGGTAAGCCCGAGCCATTTCAGCGACTCTGACGAAAAAAAAGAAAAAGTTGATTTAAGGTCCGATTTAAAGATTTAGAAACATGCTGAATCCGAATATGAATATTATTTCTCGCCTGACAAGTAGATCACCCGGAGTCTGGCCAAAACCGGAATTTTTTTTTAAATTTTATATGAATTTCATTATGTGTTTCTATTTACGGGTAGGAAGACGTCTGACAATTTTGAGTTTTATTTTTTTCGCCGCATAACTAGTTCGCCCAGAATCCGGCCGAAACCGAAATTTGGCAGAAGCAATGCAGGAAGTTTTGACCAATTTCATCGAAGCAGATCTTACGTATAGGGGTAAACATACATGCTGAATTTTTATATCAGAACATTGCCTTTCTCACCAATTCGGAAGAAATGGTCTGCAAATCTTCTGAAAGCTACATGGCGATGTCAGTCCCTACCCTACGTCTTTGTCCAGTACAAACTAAAACCTTATTGCGCATAGATAAAATTTGTCTGAATCAAATATTAAATATTTGGGGTCCATCTTTGGTCTTGTTCCTCAAACACCAACAGGTGACAATACCACAAGTTTGGATGGGATCCGAATGGGTGCGCGATTCGTCGTTCTTTAAAGACATGCTTCCATCCAACAATGGCATATTCGCGACGTTTTACGTCAACTGGCAAACCATTAACTTTTGCAAATTTGTCATTCTTCTTTAATTTTTATTTCAATTCTTCCTTTAAATGTGTTATTATGGCTGAACACACGGCATTAACTAATTGCATTTCCTGATTCAGAACGCCCCGTTGCCCCTCTACCAATCTTCTAATCCGGTACGAAGCCAATCTGCGAATCCGACCTCAACCTTGACCTGAAAGTTCCATACACTAACTTACTCCAAAATATCCCCGTTTCATTCGGGAGTTATCTTCATAACAGACAGACAAATAAATCTACGTTGTCATAGGCTTCTCTCACTTTCGTTCGGGATCCTAACAAACGGCAACGCAAGCCTCGCCGCAAGAAAATAGTTAGGCCGGACTCGGAGAGAGCGGACGGGGGTATACCTCTTCAGTCGGTGGTTGAACGCCTTTGAGTTAAGGACTCGCGCGAATTTGTGACAACAAAAATGGATGTGGGAAGAATTGTGTTAAAGATGATGGGGACTGATTTTGGAACAGGATTTGTGTATGAAGTTTTGCAAGGGACGTCAGTGGTTGACGTCCCAAGAGGTGAACTCTTGAATTTCATTACGTCCAAGCTGGACGTATCAGAAACCGATTTAGCGGTGCTGCTAAGGGAGGACCCTGTTTCCCCTAGTACGTTGGCCAAGTTGGCTAACGTAATCATCGCTTCGGCAGTCCCTTCACAGGCTGCTCCCGTGGCGGCACAGTCGGCGGCAGCCCAAGGTCAGGATGGCAGAGCGATTGCGTTGGGCTCGAGCCAGGCTACCGAGTCTGACCAGGTAAATATGAATGTGTATGGCTAAACAGGTATCGTGATTTGATCCGTGTGTGGAGGAGGATAGTTAAATTCGGTGAGCTAGGAAGGACATGGCAGTCTGCCTTTTTCTCGGATTTTGGTATGGCAGGGTCCGTATTGAGACCGTGCTGTGATAAGCTACCATAAGGGAGTTTGTGAGACCACGTGGTATATTATTTGAAGTAAAAGTAGATGAATGAAAAAAAAAAAAAAAAATAAATAAATAAAAATAAAGTAAAAAATAAAATATAAACAAAGAAGCTAAAAAAAAAAAAAAAAAAAAAAAAAATATTTTTGGAAAATTAAGATTTATTTCCCATGATTTCATTTTGTTGAAAAATGATAAAAATATATTGACCTAGGTATAAGTTGTAGCGGAATGTTGGGAGTCATAAATTTCTGAAGGCGGAAAGTTAATAGGCTGGAGGTTGCCGGAAAACCCGATTTGTTGGATTGAGCAGGCTGGAGGTTGCCGGAAAACCCGATTCGTTGAAGCGAATAGGCTGGAGGTTGCCGGAAAACCCGATTCGTTGGAGCGAATATGCTGGAGGTTGCCGTTGCTTTCAGCGACGCGGCGGGTCTTGAGATCGTTTTTGAAGCAAATCTTTTTAGATGATTGATCGAATTGCAAGGCTGGAGAGCAAGCTTGCCGCCGCCAGGAGACCGTCGGCAGAATTAAAAGCGGACCTAATTGCGGAGGCGAAGAAGCCGAGGGACGAGTTTCGGCAGCATAGGGTTGTAACCCTGGCTTCGGAGTTGGCTCAGGCGATGGAGAAAGAGGTAGGCGGCGAGGAGGCTGCAAAATTATTTGATTACGCTGAGGCGGTGCGATCCGAGAAGGGGAGCCTGGGCCTTTCATCCTTAGTGATCGATTTATACGGAAGTGCGGCGGATAAGGAGATTGTGAAGGCGCTGGAGAAGTGCAGGAAGCGGTCGGGGGGGTGGGGCACGCCACCTCATTTTGGCAAAAGGCCCTACCGGCAGGCAGGTGCTTTGTCGTGTTTTCGGTGCGGGGAAACTGGACATTTTGCCCGTCAATGTACGGGCAACTCGGAAAGACCATCGGTTAAGCCCCCGATGGCTGGGAGGAGAGATTGAAATTCCTAGTTGTTGTGTCTAATAGTTGACTAATAAATGTTATCTGATGTGAGATAAAAGTTTTTGACAATTCTATCCCTTGTGGGTCGTCAAGCGAACTGTGTTAATTAATGTCAATGAACCAACATTTAAAGGTCCCTTTGGGTTTTCACTTTCTTTTCGGACCGCAGCTGGCTACCCAGAAAGGGTATAGTTTGTTTGTTTATTTGAGTTCATTGGCTCGATCTTCGGAGCAAAGGGTGACTGCAGCTGGTTTCACAAAGGGGTATGGTTTGTTTGTTTGTTTTCAGGTTCGTTGGCCTCAGTGAGGGTGCAAAGGGTTAAAATTTTTACTGATTAGGGTATATTTTAGGGATTAGAATGCGGTTGGTGGGTGAATCCACTTCGAGGATTGCGTCATGAAGCAGTATGCCATAACAGAGATTTGACAGCGGAATGTTTTGAGGACCGTGATTCTTTTGATTTTGCATTACCAGAAAACTCTTCGGAATATTTTGTGGCGGGGAGGCTGAACGCCAGGCTCCAAGCCTGGGAAGCTTTGAGAGAAAAGTTGCCTGATAGTGATGATTTCGATGAAGGACTCGCGTGGGTCAGAAGTGGTTTTAATTCACAGGAACATTTTCAGAATTTCAAGGGATCTTTTAAGGGTGTTTCGTACGACGGTGATTTCCCACCCCCGCGAATTTTCAAAAATCATGATTCGCTAAAGAATCACTCCGATTTCGTTACAGAAACACTTCGGAACGGTTCGATATCTGTGTGGGGTACCGTTGGGGAGGTACAGCCGCCAAGGGTGGTATTGCCTTTGGGCTTGGAACCCAAAAAGCCTCGTTTAGTCTTGGACGCGCGGTACGTGAATTTGTGGACTAAAGAAAGGAAGTTTGCCCTTGAGGGATTGAGAGAAGTTCGCAAGATTGTGCGAGCTGGAGACTGGCTGGGCCTGTTGGAGGAGAAATCGGCATACGATCATGTCGCGTTGTCAAATGAGTCTAGAGAATTTTTCGGGGTCATGTGGGACAATGTGTATTTCGTTTTCAATGTGTTACCATTTGGCTACGCTTTATCTGGATTCGCGTATCAGATGCTCGGTAACATGCCCTTGTATTTGCTTAGAACAATGCGGATAGATATCGGACGGTATATTGACGATAGTCTCGTGTCGACGTCAGCAACGTCGTCGGCGTCTTCTCTCATAAAAAAGGCAGCGGCTGTCTACAGTATTTTGGGATATACGCGTTCGATAAAATCAGTTCTTGTGCCTACAAGGTGTCTGCGCTACCTCGGTATGGTCATTGACACGACTATACCTGCGTTTGTTATTCCATCTGACAAAGTAGAAAAAATGTTGTCGTTGGTAAAGCGCCTTCTCGCAGACAAGCATCGCACTGTCCCATTAAGAGAGATACAGAAGTTTTCGGGCTACGCGATTTCCTTGCAGCAGGCATTCCCACATGCCAGGTTGTTCATTTCTCAATGTTCAAGGGCTATCGCTTCTTGTGGGGACGGTAATGTAAAACTGACCGACCCTTTACGCCAAGAACTCTGTTTTTGGCGTTTTGTTCGTGACGCGCCTAAGGTATTCCCTTGGGATAGTGAAAAGCACATACTGGTTAAAATGTTTACCGACGCATCGGGATTTTCGTGGGGAGGCCATGTGGCGATGGCTGGGGTCGAACCGTTCTATGTTCGCGACATCTGGAGTGTCGAGGAGCAGGATCTGGGAATTTGTGCTAAAGAACCACTAGCCCTTAGAAATGTTCTAGAAGCTGTTGGGGAGAGGATCCGTAATTCTACAGTCAGAGTGTTTGTGGATAATCAGGCTTTGATAGTTAGATGGAATTCCGGAAAGGGAATTTCTGAGGAAATGGAAAGGGCGGTAAAATCAATATTTTCATCTGCTGTTCGTTTTAATGTACGGTTGAACTTAGAATTTGTCCGTTCGGGTGACAATGTAGCGGATTACCCGTCTCGCGTTATTGACCAAGCTGATGGTACCTTGTCTAGTCATACGTGGCAAAAGGTCGAAAAGTGGTTCGGTGGGAAGGGTGGACACACCTTTGATTTGATGGCGTTGGATTCCAACGCTATGAAAAATGCGAGTGGAACAGTTTTGCCGCATTTTTCACCGTTTCCACTGCCGGGGTCTTCTGGAAACGATTTCTTTGCTAGTAGTATCCCGGCAGGGAATAATTATGTGTTTCCACCGTTTGCAATGATCCCGTCAGTCATACAGCACTTGGAGAGTGGTGTAAATAGTCCATATACTTTGGTGGTACCCCTTACGCCAAAAACGCCGTTTTGGTGGCCAAAGGTTTGCAAACGTGCAATCAGTTGGCTTCGGTTAGGTTCGCGAGGAGAGATAGGCCCCCTTCTTTTCCCGTCAAAGTCGGGTTATGTTCCTAGAAAGTTGCCGTTTGATTTATACGCCGTTCGTATGTCTTGCTGGGGTAAAGTTTGAGTGTTGTTTGTTCCTGGCATGTAAATATATATATTTATTACCGATTTTCTATAATGTGATCGTTGGTTTTAGGATCGTTTGGGCCGTATTGAACAAAGGCGTTTGCAGCTGCAGGCACGTTCAAAGAGTACGAAGTACGGAAAGCAAAAGGAGGCTTTAAAACTCCGCTTCATCACATTTTTGAAGTCATTTCGCGGCTCCGATGTAACATTGTCGGACGCCACCCCTACGGATGTTGTGCGTTTCTTAATAGATAAAGATGGTGGTGGTAGAACAAGAGTACATGATCTTGATTGTAGGCTTGAGGCTAGGGACAGAAACGCTTGCCCTTGCCCAGTCCGGTTACATGCTGATACGGTTTCTTCCATGTGCGGGGAGTTGTCTGCTATTTTTCGAGAGGAAGGGATAACGGGCGAGTATAGTTCCCAAACTGGTTTCGGAAATCCTGTTTTATCCGGAGAAGTGAAATCGTATCAGAAGTCCGTCAGAGACGAACAAAAAGATGCCATGACGCCAGTCAAGCAGGCGGTACCGATGTCTTTAGCAACATTAAAGTGTGTCGCCGATCATTATGGCAGGTTATCTCGAGTCGAGAGTTCCCAAGCAAAGAAGTTTGTGAATTTTAGAAATAAGGCTTTTGTTTTGTTGCAGTATTTTACCGGGGCGCGTTTTTCTGATTTGAATAGATTGCCCAGTAGTTCTTTGCGAAAAGGGAAAGAAGGCAGGGGTTTTGTTTTATTGCAATCGGAAGGTAAGTCCTTGAAAAATGTGACTGGACGGATTTTAGGAATTCACGAATTTTCGGACAAGAATCTTTGCCCTGTGAAAGCTCTTTCTGAGTATATACATTTTGCAAATTGCCAGGGTTTTAAGCTTGAAAAATCTTTTTTGTTCCCAAGGATATTGGCGGGAAATTTGAATGGGCATATTTTATATGATGATATGTATTACTCGTTGAAGGAGTCCCTCAAGTCATTGGGTCTATATCAAGGAGAAACGCCTCACAGTATCCGCGCTGGGGCCGCAATTACGCTGTTGAATTCCGGGACCGAGGTAGGTCTAGTACAATCTTTTGTTGGTTGGAAAAGTTCTGTTATGCTTGAGCGGTATACAGCATCGGATCGTTTGGTTCAGTTGTCAGAGGGGCAACAACTCTGGTCTGAAGCCAGTACCTCGGTTAGACCTCTACAGTTTGACGATCCAGCATTATATGACCCTGTTTTTTTAGGGTAACGTTGTTAATATGTACGTATTTGAGTTCAATAAATTTCACCCCCCCCCCCTTTTTGGGTTGGTATTGGGCTGGGGTTGGTGTTGGAAAGTATTAAATAGGTTGTGATGAAGGGTAGAGAGGGATTGGCGGGCGTCCCCAGTTTAAACCCCGACCGTGAACGGAGAGTCCGGCATAATTTACTAGGCCGGACTCGGAGAGAGCGGACGGGGGTATACCTCTTCAGTCGGTGGTTGAATGGCTGAGAGTTGGGAGTCAAAGAGAAGGAAGTGAAAGGGAAGGAGAAAGTAAAAAAAAAAAAAAAAAAAAAGGAGAGGAAAAGTAAATAAGGATAAATGGTTAGGTGGATTTATATCCATTTTTGTTTCCGATCACGGTCACTCTTCCAGTCCGCGACCTCTTCGCGGGCGTCCCCAGTTTAAACCCCGACCGTGAACGGAGAGTCCGGCATAATTTACAAAGCAGAACCGCGACGCAGGACTGTGGGGTCTGCAATCTGGTCGACGAATATTTAGAAGCCCGTAGGCCTTTGGAAATTGCCACGGGTTGCGGGGGTGAAACAATCGAAAAATTATCATAAAAAGGCAACTACAGACCAAAGCAAGATCGTACGGTCTTTAGATATTTCCGTCAAGGGAACCGTGGTATGGAGAGATGCAGTTGCAGAACCGGATATTCCGCTTTTACTTTCTCCACCTTTGCATCCCGACTTCGAGTCATCAACGATTCAGGACAGGAGTATCTAAACAAGTAGTAAAGAATCTTGGAGTGGAGTCTCATTATCATTCGCGAAACACGTCAGATAAAATGCACCGTCCGATCGGAAGAGTTAGTGCTTATTGCTGCCAGCCGCGTTCTAATGTTCTAAGGCATCTTGACACAGTTTGATCTCTACTCCCGAAAAGGACAAACGGAGTTTTCGCGACAAGCTGGAAGGCAACAACGGAAACCTCAGAACTCCCTAAGACTAGGAAATGCGGGATTGCTGCCAACACCGACTAACAAAAGCCACGCAGCCGACACGAGCCACCGACGTCGTAGTGTATTATCCAATCGGTTAATTAAATAAAGAGATGCTCATTGGATCCTCTTGGTGCATAAGATTAGATTAGATTATTTTATTGCTAAATTACATAATAACCATCATGATAGGTAACCGCCCGTGAGAAGACATAAATGCACTGGGCGGTTACCACAAACTACTTCAACTTAACTTAAACAATAACTTAATTATATACCACACAAATGAAAAAAGAAGAAGAAAGAAAAAATAAATAAATAAGGGAATAAAAACAGAAATAATAACTTATACCTTCTTATACCGAATCTTAGGTATACCTTCTAATATAGTCCCGTATCTGCGTCTGTATGGGTCATATACCTTTTGGGAATCGTCTGTACATTGTGACATAACTTTTTCCGTCTCGTTTTATTTTAGTGACGTGTCTCACCTGAACTGGATTATTAATAACCCTGGATATGCAAGCCTTTAAAAAGATTCTTGCCTATTTCTACAATGCCACTACTCTTCCACACGTTCTGTATCTTTCCCCTATCTGGACCATCTTCAGTACCGAAAATCTTCGTCACGTTCCATTTTCTTTCGGTTTTCCAAATAGCTACCCCTCCCCCCTCCCCCTGGACATGGAACAGCCATCTCGCATCGAAAAGTTCCGTATAACTGATCCGCCTGCGTCTTTCCTGAGATTCATCAACAGGATGAAGGAAAAGTTACCACCCATGGAGCTCCATGATGTTACGGTTTACAGAATTTCAACTATTTTGGTTGTTGTTGTTGTTATGTTGGTTCTCTTTTCTTTCACCATTTACCATTCACCTAGTCACTCTTCTGATAGATTCCTTAAGTCATTTGTGCCATATTTTGTGAAGTTTTTTAACAAGTGGAGACACGTATAATGTTTTGACAATTAATCTAATATTATATGTTTTATATTTTTTATGTTTGACATACCGTTTAATTTTGTTTATTTTTTATGTTGACATACCGTTTAATTTTGTTACAAGTTATGAAGTCGTACAAGTTTTAAAACGGATTGTATATATCAATTATATTTTGTTTAAGTTGACAGTCCTATGTTATCATGTTGTGAAACAGATATTCAGGAATAAATGCGATGATTGATTGATACTCCGTCTTTACCTAGACGGGTTACAAATAAAATTTAATTCAATTTAACTTAAGCTACACGTTATGCAAAAAGTTGTGGCATAAAAAGGAACGACTGGAAAACAATGCGTACAAGAGACACCATCACCCCGGCAACGAAGGCTCATGAGTAAGCTGGTCGGCGGCGAGCTTCACAGTCCTTTCCAATCCTCGCCACAAGCTTGGAAGAAAGTTTCACACCTGCTTGATGGAGCTGCATTTAATCGAACCCGAACCGAACTGCTTTCAAGCATCACGATCGGGAAACAGAACGCTGCAAGTTCTAGCCCCTGCTTATAATGATTCACTTTTTCTTTCTTGGAATTCTAGGAAAGACATTCTGACATAAGCAATAGTCATTGGTTGTACGATGCATTAAAAGGGATTGGCGTTTGATTTCGACATATTCCTTTTTCAAAGCTAAAACTCCAAATTCAAATAAAGAAGCAAATTTGGGTTTTCAGCCGCGTCAAGTACGGACTCTCGAGCATTAGAAACAATAACAAAATTAACCAGAATCTCCTTTCAGCATGTCCGTGACGAGTAAGCAGTCTTTCGCATTGGTGTTCGTGGCACTCGTCTGCTGTCAAGCCTTTCTCCCAGCCCTTGCCTTCCCAAACCCTACAGAAGACGCACGGAAATTCCCACACAAGTCAAACGTGGTGAAGAAGACAAACGCCGTGGACAGGATTGAAAAAGAAGATGCCAGCTCCGTGAGTAGATTTCTCTCTACTCTTCGTCGAATTATTCCACGAATTCAATCTCGCTATCAGCGCAAAGTGGTTTACTAAGTCGGTCAAACCAGAGCTCATCGACGGGCGAAAAAATACTAAACGAACAATGAAGCCAGTTTGACGCATCTGAACGAGGTAATTGTTCAAACGAATGTGGACGCTAAAGTAACAAGAAACAATGGAACTTTTATATGGAACGGAGGGTCAAGGCCAGACCGTTTAGTCAACATTGCTGTTAATCCTCTGCTGGAAGAAGTACGCAAGCGCTAAGACGTGGAGTGAGAAATAATGGACCAAGCTCAGTATCGACGACACCGCACTGCCGCATTGCTTACTTACTTAACGTCTGAAACAGTATCACCTCCATTACCTACCTCAGAGTAAAGTCTTAAAATTGCTAACGTCGCCATAAATTGAAATCTCTCTCCTTTACGTGATGTTCTTATTTTAATAATGATTATTCCGGTAATTCAAGAACCTCTACAGGTTCTTTGCGGTCCAGAGTGGCCTCAGTATCCGTAAATATCCTCAACAGTTTTAGGGTGCTTGGTCCGAGTTTTCCATGAACCAACTGGAAGGGAGGACTTGGGACCCTGTCAATTCGTAATCCGTAATCATCCCTAATCCACCAACTTCCATTTCTCTTCAACATCTTTAAATTTGCGAAATTTAAAGATAAAAAAGAAAGGTTAATGTAGATGCACCGACGACTACGTTTTAGCAAGGTTTTAGGCCGTAATACTCTTGATGACTATCTCTCCTTGCCGATACAAAATCTTCGACCTCTCCGGGTAGCTAGCGGAAGGCAGAAGTGGTGTCACAGCTGCTGCCAAAGATCGCGGTGATTGATTGAGACAGGATTGGAGTCGTTGGCTTTAAGTCGTACGGACACGCTTACTCCTTCTTCCTGAGGATCGCTAGCGTGTTCTGGACCTAGTCATATAGAGTATTTGGAATCCTGCCGACAAACTTCAACCTGCGGACACCTCCGTTGAAAAAGACCATGGCGTCATGGTCAATCATGACCAACGACTCGAGAATCGGTACCAAACTATAGTCCAAAAAGTTAGAGGACTTCCTTTCGACGATGAAACAAAAATCAGTCCAAAAACGAGCAACAGCAAGTTTCCCAATAGGACGAAGTCCAGCTAAAATAACTTCTTCTTCTTTTTCCAGAACGCGGTCTCTGGTAATGACAACAATGGCGGTTTCTCCTGGGTGAACATCCTTGGATCGCTCCTTCAAATGTTCCTTGGAGGCGGCGGCGGATTTGACAAATCCGACTCCCAGGTTTGTGCAAGCCATTCGCTATTGGTTCTTTATAGACCTTTCGATTACTCTCGTTTTGCTGTTCTGGTATCAGTTGAATCAAACAAATATTGCCCGATTATCCAGATCAGCGAGCTGGGGACTATAGTTCCACTCGGAGCCCACTGGAATTATAATTCTGAATATCGAGGCCGGGCTGGTTTGTCCTTTTTCAAAAATTTGGCATGTTGCTGGAAAATTAAGAGACTCGCAAACCAAAGCAGGTATGCTGATCACGTTAATTTTGTCCCATGGCCTACTAAAATTCGAAACAAACTTGATACCCTTCAATGCAAAGAACACCGCTCAACACTAGAAGATTACATGACCAAATACCATCTAATGATGGCATTCACGAGTCCGATCAAAAGAACGAGACCGAACAAAAAGCAAACGGGTCAGAAAGTTCGCAGCAGCTTCTTTAAAAATTGGAACAGCGTTTACTATATTCTAATTCGTCATCGCCAACCTGTCTTTGACGTCTGAAACCAGTTGGACTTGGCTTGGGTATTATGATTTGAATCCTTTGACAAATTTTGATTTTCTCGTAAGCACTACGCAGAAATGAGAGCATTGAGGCACAGTGTGACTTGGCTATAAAACTTTCATTCTCTTGATTCTTGGTTTTCTGTAGGGAGGATTTAACTGGATGAACTTGGTATCAATGGGCGCTCGTTTGTTGATGTCAACAATGTCTGGAGACAACTCAATTGACAAATCCGATGGAGGCATGCCACCCGCGCTTCAGGTAAGGATTTAGCCTACTGCAAGAAGACCAGAATATTATTATGGAGTGACGGCATTAGAGCGATACTGAATAGCTAGTCTTTGTGTGGGGAAGTTAACGTGCACGATTCCATTTCTGAAATGGAGGATACAGGAGCTTGAAAAACACGGAAATAAAGATCATCAGGCTTCCCATTATAGACTTCCAATAGCGACCTCACCACGCAAGACAACAAGAGATGGTTACAGGTAGATACTAGATACTATATCCTTCCGTAATTGCCAACAGATCAGCTAAACAAGAACATGAGCCTGGAAACGCACATACTAAATGAGTTAAGGTGTGACGGTAGGAGCCAACTAGCCAGAAACTTCGAACCGTTTCTAACATCTAAAAGCGGTCTTCATGCACGCCCTTCCTAATAATGAAAAAATTTCGGCAGGTTGTCAAAAAAAATCACCAACCGGAATTGTCTACAACAATCCATCAAAATTGCAGTCACCAGACTAGCTTCCTGATGCCGGCACCAATCAAATTCTTCAGGCTCTCTCTCCTAAATAACAAGACCAAAGGTTTCGATGGGATCCCAAAAATTGAATATCACATCCAGACAATTGGGTCCTGTCTTCTCCAGACTCCTTAAGCATTTTTACTACAAAAATTCAGAAAGAGATCAAGGCCAAATAGCTAACCATCTGAGAAAACCGAGTTCAGATATGGATTTAGCACGTGTGTTTAATCTATAAGTCATTTGTTTTGACGAAACTGATCGAAACTTCCTGCCTTAGCTTACTTCTGCCAAATTTTCGGTTTCTGCTTTAACTCATGACAAATTTTCCGGTTTCAGCCGGATTCCAGGCGAACTATGCATCCGGGTAAAACAAGACCAAAGGTTTCAATGGGATCCCAAAAATTCAATATTTGATCCAGACAATAGGGTCTTGTCTTCGCCAGATCCAGTCTTCGCCAGACTCCTTGAACATTTTACTATTAAAATTCAAAAACAGGTTAATCATCTGAGAAAAACAAGTTCAGGTATTGAATGAGCATGTGTGTTTACCCCTAAAAGCCATCTCTGTTTTGACGAAAACTTCTGCCAATTTCCCGGTTTCGGCCGAATTCCGGAACTACTTTTCCGTCGAAAACGGAAAGCTCAAAAACGAACTCAGCATATCTTCTTTCCCCAATATTGAACATCTAATCAACTTCAAATAAAAATTCAACTTATAACAAATTTTCCGGCTCCAGCCGGATTCCCGTCGAACTATGTCCGGGTAAAAAATGATTGTCATACACGGATTCACCATCTCTTTACCCCTAAATTGAATATCTAATCAACTACAAATAAAACTCTAACTTTTAATAATTTTCGGTTTTGGCCGGATTCCGGGCGAACTACTTGTCTGGGTTGAAAATTGTTTTCACATAAGTGTTCAGCATGTCTTCTTACCCCTAAATTGAAAATCTAATCAACTCCAAATAAAAATTTTACTTTTAACAAACTTTCCGGTTTTGGCCGGATTCCGGGCGAACTACTTGTTCGGCGAGAAAATGGTTTTCACCGTTGTGTTCAGCATGGCTTCCTACCCCTAAATCGAACATCTAATCAACTTCAAATAAGACTTTTACTTTTAACAGACTTTCCGGTTTTGGCCGGATTCTGGGCTAACCACTTGTCCGGCGATACAACGGTTTTCCCCATCGTGTTTAGCATGTCTTCTTACCCCTTAGCCGAACATCTAATCAACTTCAAATAAAACTTTTACTTTTAACAAACTTTCCGGTTTTGGCCGGTTTCCGGGCGAACTACTTTTCCGATGACAAAATGGTTTTGACCATCGTCTTCAACATGTCTTCTTACCTCATAATCGACTATCTCATTATCTGTTTAAAAATATTTAATTTGTCCCTTAATTTAAAACCCCTCCCCCACCCCTAAATGTAGGGCTAAATAGCTCATCTACGAACTTGACCTTACACTTGACCCAAAGAATCCTCACATCAAGTTTCATCAAAATATCTCATTCCCTTCGGGAGTTACAGTGCGCACAGACGGACGGACGGACAGACGGACAACTTTTGCGATGTCACAGGTATCCCTCCACTTACGTTTTGGGATCCCAAAAACGACTGTCATACACGGATTCAGCATCTCTTCTTAGCCCTAAATCGGAATCTAATCAACTACAAACAAGACTTTGGCTTTTAAGAAATTTTCCGGATTTGGCCGAGTTCCGGGCGAACTACTTGTCCGGCGAGAAAACGGTTTTTCATATTCGTGTTCAGCATGTATTTTAACCTTAAATTAAACATCTAATCAACTTCAAATAAAACTTTTACTTTTAACAAACTTTCCGGTTTTGGTCGGGTTCCGGGCTAACTACTTGTCGAGCGAAAAATTATTTTAACCATCGTGTTCAGCATGTCTTCTTACCCCATAATCGACTATCACACTAGCTGTTTAAAAATATTTTGCTTACCCCTTAATTTAAACCCCCTCCCCCACCCCTAAACGTAGGGCTACAGAGCCCATCTACAAACTCGACTTTACTCTTGACCCAAAGAACCATCACACCAAATTTCATAACAATATCTCATTCCCTTCGAGATATCGTGCTTACAGACGGACGGACAGTCAGACGGACAACTTTTGCGATCCCAAAAATAAACATCTCTTTAAACTGTAATTTGAAGGATTTCTCTGCCGTTCGTAATTGATATTTGTGCCAGTTTCGAGTACCCGCTGGTCTCGGACCCAAGTTGAAATCAGTCCAACTTTCGAGGGTAGGCTACTAGCCAATCAGATTACTTACGGGAATACTGAGGAATATTCCGATTGGCTAATGCTGAACCACGTCAGACCGAGTAGCAATGACCTAAATTCGCTTTCGGTTTTCAAGACAGCAAGGAGTGGATGTGATATCTATTGGGCTTGGTTCGAAACTAGCCAATCAGAATATTCCTCAGTATTTCCCCAAATAATCTAATTGGCTAGTACCCTCAAAAGTTGAACTGATTTCAACTTGGGTCCGAGACTAGCTAGTACCCAAAACTGGCACCTACATCCATTGTGAACCGCAGAAACCTGGCAAAGCGTCGGTCTCAGGAGCGATTTTCAGAACTTGTTGGCACCGAGTTTTAGCTAGAACCCGTTGTGAATGGACTGGGCCTTTCATGTCTGTAAACTGCAAACCACCTGGTTTAACCGTTCCTTTGAAAGCAGTGTTCGTATGCACTTTTACTTATTAGGGTTATACCCTCCGAGGTGACCGTGGGGATTACGATCATGCAAGCACGGTAACATGATCGTCCTCAAATTTCGGTACTGCTCTGATGCAGTGAAAACTCGCTTGTTTCAGTGCTACTGCTACCAGCTTTTGGGGATCTCCCTATAGTGGCCAATATTTTACTAAAATCGGCCAGATTACTTAAAACTGGTTACAATCGAGTTGGCCACCGCCTCCAAAAACTCTCAAAGATTTGTAGCGTGAGCCATGAACTTGTTTCGCGTAGGTGTTGCACACTGAATGAGGTAGTGAGGCGATCCAAAGCGTCCTCCATCAGATGATTTTCTGTTCTGCGAATTATATTGTCAGGAATGCTGCTGATCCCTTTTTCAGCTGCCTTCCTGTGAGGAGGGCGCTCCTCAGGGACGTGTGTCCTTAGCGCGTTTTAATATTTGATAACTTTTGTTATGTTTTTCTTTTGTTTTGTTGTGTGTTCTATGGTCATTGGCTGAAATAAAGCAATTATACTATTATTAGAGACGCCTTCAAGGACACATGAACAATGAAACCATACTTGAACACACCATGGAGAATGCATTTACAGACATGGCCACGGAGAGCATTCTTCTCCTGAGCGTGGCGTTTTCAAAATAGGGATGTTCGTTTCTGGAGGTTTGCACATGCAGACTCCAAGACAAAAAGCGCAATTCATACAAATCTTGTACAGCGCTGGCCGGAACGTATTGGAATTTCTTCTAGATATATGTTTGGGCTTAACTGGTTAAAAAATATTCCAGAAGAGGGTTGATTGGAGACATTTGTTCATTACTAAAATTGTCCAGTACTGAAATAAGGACAGATGCAAAATGGAGCAAAAAATCATAGCTTGAAAACACTATTGCGTATTTGGATTGGGTTTTCTGCAGTCAATGTTAACGGAAGTCATACAGGTAGGGTTGATTTTTGGAACTCTTCATTCAGGTGTCCATTAACCTTCAATCCTTTCAGGCCATTCAGCTTGTTACTTCCCTGCTCGAAGCCCTGAAGATGTCCTTTAGCCAACGTTCGTCTGAAGCAAGATCTGCAGGTGAAAAGGATACCATGGCCGATGTAGGCATTGCATCTGTCATCATCCTCAAGGTAGGCCGAATGAAATCCTCGCAGTCATTTGACAATTACCCACTTATCCGACTGTCTATAAATACATTGCTGCAATTTGTTTCATACACATCCTTCAAAAGCTCTGAGCATGAAAGCAGAACATGGAGATCCAAACTATGTTCTTTGGCAAAGATGAGAGTTCAAGAAAAGTTTGCCGTTGCGGGGAAGGTGCTTATATACGTTTTCTCATTACAGCAATATACGTCCTTCATAGAATTCGATGACGACTTGCCGCCAGAGGCGCTAGAGGAACAATAACAATCACACGTGAGACCTGGGGATAAGTTATCTGACGGGTGAATGAGCGATTAGGATTTCGCTTCATATCGAGTCGCACATTAGCCCCGTGGAAAAGATAGCCAGCACTGAGCACTGAAGTCGGAAGCCAGAAATGACAAACTTGCTGACGCTTGACAGAACAGAGTTGGGCAAAGCAGAAAGAGGGGAAGAGGCATTTTAAACAGTTTTAAACATGGTTAAGCCTAAGAGGAATTGAAAATAGCAGAACAAACCTGGATAAACGTAAACAAAGAAGTAACGTGTCATTATTTTCTTTACGATAGCGCACCTAGCGGCAAAAAAGAACTAACCTGAGAGGAATTTTATGAGGGGCGTATATTTCACAAACATCCTTCAGAAGGTTAGACAAGGAGACGCACAACAGGGAGATCCAATATGCCCTATGAACAGACGAAACTACAAGTAATCTTTTCCCTTCTGGGTAGGCTACACGATTTTTTTTTCACACGTGTCGTAACATATCACGTTCATTTACAGGGTTACGTCAACACAATGAAGTCAAACAACGATGTCTGTGCCGAGAAGACCATTTGCGAAGCCAACAGAGACTGCACCAAGGAAACTGAAGGAAGCGGATACTTCTTCTGTCAAATCGGAACGTGAGTAACAATGTGTGATCCGCTCTGAAACCAAGATGACTGTCACAGCCAAAGTCCTAAGGTTGGCGGTCGAATTGCCCATTTGTCCTGGCAAGGTAGACTGAAAGTCACAAAAACGTGGCTACCTGTTATGATCGATAGTCGACTACACAGCGGCCAGGAAGGCCCGCTTTTGTTGGAGGCTCAAGAATACGTCAAATAATCCGGAAAGAAACGTCAAAAGTTGACGAATATACAACTCAAATTAAATCAATAAACCTCTAGTGAGGGACCACGGAACGAGACTCAACGCTATATTAACGGTGGTTCTAATGTCAACGACTAAGCCTAAGCAGGTGGAGCTCACCCAGTAATAAGCCACATAATCAATATCCTATCATGCAGGTACGCCGCTGGATACGCTATCGAGAAGATGCTCCAGACACCCATTGAACGCATCGCCGATGCCGGGAGAAAGGGCCGAACTGGAGAAAACTGCAGCGAACTGTACTACCAGTGTAACGAACTTTAAACAAACTCCAGTAATAAAATATACTTTCTACCGGTGCGACCAGTTTTTAACTTTTTTTTTATTTATTGTTAATATTTATTAAAGTGCTATTTTCGAAGAATGCCAATGAGCTAGTACGTCGCACCAGCCGTTGCAGTGTCTCCACCGCTTTCTGGCTTCGGACAGAAATGTATAGACCTCCGAAACGCGGCGTCAGAGACACCGTACGACATTGCTCGCGATGAACGTGCTGCTTCAGGTGTCTCTTGTGATGGTGGCGCCAAGGTACAAACGGCCGGGTTTTCTACACTTCCTCAGGAAACAGAAAAAAAAATCCAAACTTTCCCGTAGGTTTAATACTGACGGCAGTCCCGGAATGGAATTAGCGAACCCCTGACCCTAACCGTTTCGAGAATCGTTTGCCCGCAGCACAAAGGATTGAAGAAGACGCCGACGTCCTGGCAGAAAGTCCAATCTGCGAAGTCCGACCTTGATCCTGATCGACCTGATTGTCCTGATCGACGCGCACAGACGATAAGGTTTTCTTGGCCAGCTTTTTCTACACTTCTCCGTACTATGCTGCCAAAAAATTCTGGCAGGAATTCCACCAGGCTCGCCGCCGCTCAAACTGGACAATCACCATTTGTCTCAGTCCAACCGACCATACTAGTGAGAACAGACTATAAAGGTCGGGCTGCTGCGGACTGGAATTTTTGCCAGGATCTTCGGCACCATGAACGTACATGGAAAATACGAACGGAAAAGTCAAACTTCTGAACTTTATGCTGAAAGTGTTGAAAATCCAGCCGGGGAACCTGGTGGTCTGTCAGCACCATGACTTTCAGCGACACAAACCACGAGTTAATTTTGTGCTGTGGCTCTTTCAAGCTAATTCAAGGTAAAACAAAACCAAAAGATTCGATGGGATCCCAACAATTGGATATTTATTGGACTTCTTGATCCAGACAATCTGGCCTTTTGCTTTCGTAGAGTCTTATATCCTCGTTATTCCGGGCAAACTGAATGCAGAGTAAAAGAGCTGGTAGCATCGGAAGGCGAACCAAGAACCTCTCGATTTGCAGTCTGACGCTCTGCCGGTTGAGGTAACCTTCTCTGCGTGACGTTAGTCGATATAGTCGATACAATAGTTAGCCGTTACATAGTCCTACAATAGTCGACTTAAAGTTTCAGTTTTCGATTTTACCAGACTTCCGCGTTCTGGAAAATTTCGGCAGAATTACTTATCTCTTATTACTTAAAGTTCAGAAATGGATTCACCGAGTGTCCTCCAACTCTAACTCCTCCCAAAGTCACCGGATCCGTTCTGGACTTGAAGTGTAGCATCTGAGACATGGGGTCTTTCAAATATATTAAGTTTCATTAAGATCCGATTCCTGGTTCAAAAGTTATCCATACGTCAATATTTCGGGTTCCCTCCTTCCACTACCCCCACAGTTATCGAATCAAGGAAGTGACTATTTCCAATTTGGTTTGGTCGGGTCGCTATTATGCCTTCCAAGTTTCGTCGTCCTAGCACATCTGGAAGTACCCTAACTCTTGATCACCGGACTGACCGACCGACAGAAAATTGGTCGGTATGTGGTACTTGACCGGAAGGCATGTGCCATAAAAATCCTACCGAATCATAGAAACTGAGAATTCGACTTTAAATTATTTTAAATTAATGAATACGAAAGGTTAAGCAAAAAGAATAAAACAACATGAAATATTATTAGCCAGCTACTAGTATATTGCTAGTTTATTTTCGGGCTCGATTCCAGTAGCAACTTCTATTTACCCTACCGTCTGTACCCAAGACAAAATTAAACTGAGAGCCGCAGTAAGTTTTCTAAATCGATTTTGTAGTTACTGTAGGCTAGCCAATACTTCGCTTTTCCTGCCAAATTTAAATATTTCGATGCAGATCCGAAGCCTAAAACTGACCTACACCACAGAAACAAGAGCTGAAAGCTCATATGGCACTTGTAAGAACAGCTAGCATGTTTGTCAGATACGGTTTGCAGTTGTCAAGGCTGGATCTCTCCCGACAAATTTCATCAGAAAATGGGCTTGATCTAGTAAATCTAAAATGGTTATTCCACTCAATAACAACTGTTTCTCCCACAGCGATGATCAGATCGGGGGAGGGACTATTTATAAGCCAATCTGATAGAGTCCCTAACATGCCTGTCAAGTTTCATGGTCGTAGCACAGCCTGCCAAGTTTCATGGTCATATCACATTTGAACCAACTTGTGATCACCGGGATTGTGGAAAACCCTCTCCAGCTCCCCCAACTGTGACATGAACCGGTCCTCTTTTATCAATATTGTCTCTACGGCTTATGCTTGTTCTTTCCTCCAAATTCAATCCCGGTCTCTCGACTCTAAGCGTTTCACCAGATTTCCAGCACCCCCTTCCAGCTCCCCCCCCCCCCCCCAGTTAACAGATTCGTTGCGAACTTGAAACTGATCATGTGAGACACTCGTTCTTGACTATTGTCAAGTTTCATTCACGCCCGTTCTACAGTTATGCATGTCACTAGATCCTGGATTCCCCATCCATCCACTCCCCCCAAGGTCATCGTATCAAGGAAGGAACTATTTTCAAGTCGAACTGGGAGAGTACCTAATATGTCTGCCAAGTTTCATGGTCCTGGTACATCAAGTACCCTAACTCGTGATCACCGGAAATCCCGGAAACCCCCTCCGGACACCCTCCACTGCGACACGATCCGGTCCTGTTTTGTCAATAAAGTATCTAGGGTTAATGCTCGTTCTTCCCTTCAAGTTCGATCTCGACCCTAAGCGTTTCACAAGATTTCCGGTCCCCCCTCTACCCCCAACCGCCAGTTTTCGGATTCGGGCCAAATTTGAAATGAAAATCTGAAACACTTGTTCTTCACACTTGTCAAGTTTCATGCATGTCCGATTACCAGTTCCAAAGTTATGCATGTTTCTAGTTTCTGGGTTCCCCATATCTCCACTCCCCCCGCGATGGCTGGATCGGGGAAGTGATTATTGCCAAGTTAATCTGGTCGGTTCCCTCATATGCCCCCCCCCCCCAGGATTTGAAACTGAATATCCAAAAAGATGTCCAATTTTGTCCAATTACCCTTTCCAAAGTTATGCATGTTAGTACTTATCGGATTTTCCATCCCTCCACTCCCCCCACTATGGCCGGATCTGGGAAGTGATTATTTCCAAGTTAATCTGGTCGGTTCCCTGATATTCCTGCCAAGTTTGATTGTCCTAGCTTATGTGGAAGCATTTCACGAGATTTCCGGTGACCCCTCCACCCCCACCTCCAGTTATCGCATCTGGTCCGGATTTGAAACTGAGCATCTTAAGCACTACTTATTCTTGATACATGTCAAGTTTCATGCATGTCGATTACGCGTTCTGAAGTTATGTATGTTACTAGTTTCCGGATTTCCCATCCCTCCACTCCGCCCACGATGACTGGATCGGGGAAGCGATTGTTTCCAAGTTAATCTGGTCTTGGAGTCCCAATCTGGTACAGTATCAAAATATAAGTAGGCTACTCTGACCTCATTTGGCCCAGAGTACAAAATGAAGACAGGAGTAGCTTACTTTCTTGAGAAAAGGCAGAACACGATCAGATAAAAGTTTAGTTTCGCAATCGTTCTGACCATTTGTCGGTCTTACTTTAATCCTTAAACTGTGTCTGTTCCAGCATTGGCTCTAAACACAAGCAAGAACGGTGGTATATGCTAGTGCGCGAGGCTTCCACCAAAGAGGACGTTTGATCGATACCGCATCTAGACATTGCTCTTTTGCTCCCCTTTGCTACCCTTGTTCCTAGTTTCCGGACTCCCAGAACCGGGGAAAGTCGGATCGGGGTAGTGATTAGTTGTAAGTCAATTTGGTCGGGTCCCTGATATGCCTGCCAAGTTTCATCGTCCTAGATTGTGTGGAAGTGCCCGAACTGGGCAAGTGCCATAAAAATGAAAAATGAATATTACGAAAGCGCCGCAGGTGGAATTTTTAGAAACACTTGTGATTAGAGCGTCTTTTTGTGATCCAGAATAAAAGTAAGGAATAAGGATGAAATCATTGATCAGTCATTTTGTCTGTAACCAGTGTTTCAGTTGACCTCTTCTCAATGCTTACAAATCCGATTATGTCCAAACCTTGCCTGCATGAATGATTTTTTTGTACCTACTTCTCTGCTAGAATACAAGATTTCTGAACATTACCAAATAATACTAAGCTATGCGCCGCAGGCAAAAGTTTGGAAAAATCGGCCTCTTTCCGCTTTCCGACATCAAGATTTCGTTACAAAACTCTTCTGTGAAATTCAAGGTTTGGTTACCTTTATGTCAATCTGGCAAGCTCTTAATAATACGTGTAATACTCTGACAAGATCACAATACATCATAGGTATACCTGAGAGTACGATTCTCTGCGACATGGGGGGGGGGGGGGGGGGGGGGGGGGGGTCATAGGGATAATTCAGGACAAGTATATAGCGAATAAATATGGACTATATTCAAATTTGGTACAATATCGTCGAAATTGGACGGAAGTTCGAGGTTCGTCATGACTAACAGACCCTGGTAATTATACCGAATAAACTGCCCGAATCCGAGTTATTATACCGAATAATGTTACACCTATAACCTATTCGGGATTCTGTATAACTACTGAGTCTCAATTATACCCAATAAATATGAAAAATTTCGTAAAAAATGGACCGAAGTTTGGGATTTGTTATAACTACCTAATCCTGGTTACTGTATCGAATATATTGACGAATCCCTACATCATACCGAATAAGTTTGGAACAATAGCCTATTCGGGATTCTGTAACAACCAGATTCCGATTATTATATCGAACAGTTGTTGGTATTGAAAAGCTACCGACTAATATTCAGATTCGGTATAATTTCGTCAAAATTGGACCGATTTATGGTAACTACCGAATCGTGAAAATTATACCGAATAAATTACCGAATCCCAATCATTATACCAAAAAATTTTGGACGATAATCTACTCGAGATTCTGTGTAACTACCTAATCTCCATAAATATACCGAATAGTTCTGGCATCGAAAAATTACCGAATAATTTCATTAAATTCGCTCACCGGATTCGTGATAACTACCGAATCCTGGCAATTATACCTAATCTAGATTAATATACCGAACAGGTATGTACGACAGCGTATTTGCAATTCTGTATTACAACCGAATCCCCGTAAATATACGGAGAGTTGTGGTATCGAAAAATTACCGAATAACTTTAGTAAAATTCTTACCGCTAAATCAACTATCTTATTGGCTGTAGAAAAAAAAAGCCCCTTAGTTTGAATCCCCTCCCCCCACCCCTAAATATTGAGCTGCAGAGCCCACCTACTAACTCGACCTCTCCCTTGACCCAAAGAGTCCCTCACACCAAGTTCATCAAAACATCTCATTCCCTTCAAGAGTTATCGTACTCACAGACGGACGGATGGATAACTTTTAAGGAGTCATAGGTATCCCTCCGCTTACGTTTTGGGATCCCAAAAACTCAAGTACTTAGTGCACTTGCGTATCCTGACAGTGCTTATGAGAACTTCCCAACATTGTGCTTTGCAGACAGTACAGCCATCTAGGAATTAAGCTAGACCCAAGAACTTTCCCGCCATCAGCCTCTACTATTCAAACAAGTTGAAAGACAGACGAACAAATTCAAAGCCAACTAGATGGCGACATACGAAAATTTTTTTACCCAACAGGTGCACAAATACTCAAGCACGGGCATTTGGTAATTTTTCGCCCCATAATAGTCAAAGCCTACATAAATACTTTTAGAACTGAGATACTACTGATAACTTCCAGCAGAAAGTTCCAGTCGGTAACAAACACTGCGTTCCAGTGGTTGGCTCTTGGTCTGCTCTGTTGACGAGTAAGAGAAGTGGCCTCTTGTTTGTTGGTTCGTCTCACCCATCCTGACCTTTATTATATACCTGAAATTCGCCAACTCTTTTGCCCATAATTTGCATGGCTGTATACAAACCATCCAATGTGAATTTTTAATTTAATTTTTTATTGCGTTGCGAGAACAACACCTTGGTTTTGTCCTGCTTTGGGATCCCAAAACGTAAGTGGAGGGATACCTATGACATCGCAAAAGTTGTCCGTCTGTCCGTCTGTAAGCACGATAACTCTCGAAGGGAATGCGATATTTTGATGAAACTTGGTGTGAGGATTCGTTGGGTCGTCGGACCAGTCAAGTTCGTAGATGGGCTTTGTAGCCCTACATTTAGGGGTGGGGGGAGGGGGTTCAAATTAAGGGGCAAACAAAATATTAAATATAAAAATATTATATATATTAAATACAAAATATAAAATACCTCGACACGTTCGGGCAGTTCGCGTGAAACAGACGTACAATACGACGACAGCCGTAAGACACTACGTACGATACGACGACAGACGTACGATACGACAACATATTCAGGATAAGACGTCGCGATATTCCTCACTTCTATTTGGGATTCCCCCGAAAAGGAGGCGAAAGGAAACACTAGCTTCGAAGAAAGGAAGTTTTGCCCTTTCAGTCACATGTGCACTTTGGTGCATAATGAGTTTCAATTTGTCTCAAGGACGTACTACTTGTGCCACCGACCTTAGTTCTCTGAAACTCTGAATCTTTCTGAACAAGAAAATATTTTTCTCCGTGATTTTTTCAAATTTTAAAGTTAAAATAAGGCAACGGGTGTTGCTTTCCAAGCTGCTTGAATGGATCTTCAGGATAAGCCATAGTATGAAGCCTTACTTCTTGCTCAGCGCATAGTTGAGCGTGTTCCACCCTACTTACCGTAGTTACTACGCATGACGACACGAATTCTGGCTTTTTGCCGTCAAGGCTGGAACGATTTTTCTATTTTCCAGGAGGATCTCACGCCAGGGGTGAATCCGACCAATCACGTTACGGAGACGCGTAGTTCCCGAGCATGGTAAGCAAATAGTAACTATTAGTGGAACGGTCAGCGTAGTAACTTTTCGTGAGGATGGAACGGAAATAGTAACTAATAGTAACTATTGTTAGAAGGTTGGAACACGCTCGTTATCTCAAGTTTGTGTGAATTCCTCGTGGCAAGAGCGAGGCCTTCTCATGGCCAAAGTCATAAGCTTTTGTTTCTTCAGCTCTTGATGATAGATTTTTTGGAAGATAGACATGCAACTTTGTGCATTACGTTACTCAGCGCTAAGATACCATGCACTTTTGTGTATATCGTGACTTCCTGATTCGACCAAAAAATGTGATATGACCAGAGGCGTAACAAGGCCCCCCCCCCTCCCAAATTTTCGAGATTCAGTAAAACTTAGGGCCGAAGGCCCAAAATTTTACTCAAGTTGTTCGGTGTATTTTCGATGCCAGAACTATTCGGTATGTTTACGGGGATTCGGTAGTTGTACAGAATTTAAAATAGGCTGTCGGTACACATTTATTCGGTATAAATGCCAGGATTCGGCAGTCCTCACGAATTCGGTGAGCGACATCACTGAAATCATTTCGTAATTTCTCGATATAGAACTATTCGGCATATTACAGAGATTCGGTGATTACACAGAGTCCCGAATAGCCTATCGGTCCAAAATTATTCGGTATCATGACTGGGATTCGGTAATTTATTCGGTTTAATTTTCAGGAATCGGTAGTGACGATGAATCCCGACTTATTCTCAGTCTCTAGGGTTCGGTATTTTTTTGAAAAATTCTGTAATTTTTTTGGCTGTGCACATAATTCAACAATTCGTGACTGGCAGGGTTAGGACGTGTTTTGGGGACGAAAGCCGCAATCAGTGCATTTTTTTACGAATAAACTGAAAAGTTAACGGAATAAACTACAAACTACAGCTAAAATAAAAAGATGAGACTAAGCCCCGCTTACTTCGTATTTTGTATGCAAAACGGAAATGTAGTCAAACAGGTTTTCTGCAGCAAAGACACAACAAGAGCTACGAGCTCATGTGGCACTTGTACGAGTAGGCTGTACAAGAAAGAAGATGAGAAAAAATACACCCGCCATCCAAAAATGCGGTTCGGAAATAGAAATAGGATATTTAGTTTCACTCATTTCTGAGCAGTTCCGGCATCGTCTCGATTGTCTGTAGCAAATGCACATGACTGTTCAAACTTTCATCCCAATAAATCCATTTGTTTGATCCCTAGACGTGCTACACGATTTCCGGTACTCACTCTATCTCCACCTACCGTGGCCAAATCTGGTTCGGAATAAAAAAAATCGACCACCTAAAGCATCTTCTTTTATACCATCTATCACGTTTCACTCGAATCTGAGCATTTTTGGAAAGTTCCGGTACCCCCCCCCCCCCCCCTCCCACCAACGTTCTCGAAGCCGGTTCGGGCCCAATCTCTTAATTCCCTGTTCCTGTCCATCAAGTTTTACTGAAATTGGATCATAGCCTATCTGCAAGTTTCCAGTACCCCCCCCCTACCTTGGCCGAATCTGGCCAGGACGCCAAATAAGAAATCTAGGCCGCATAAACTCGGCACTGTCGAATTTGCATCTCATTCGGTCCATCCGTTTGGTTTTTGTGCATGTCAAAAGTCCCCCCACCCCCAATTCCCCTAATCGTGGTCGCATATAGTTCGAACGCATGTTTTACATGTCGATGCCATCGATTCGTATCACCCATGAAGTTTCACTCGAATCAGACCACTCGTTCGCAATTTATAGAAGTCAATTTCCATATTTCTCTTCTCTTGCTCCCCAAAAAATGCTCGGATCTAGGAACGGAAGTTTCCGGGGGTGTGTTGTGTCAGGTTCTTAAGTCAAGATAATTCGGGTCGCTAATATGCCTGCGAAGTTTCGTTGTCGTTTTACATGTGGAACTATTCTAACTCACGACTACCGGAATTCCAGGAAACCCCCTCCAACTCCCCCCACAGTGCCCAGAAACCATCTGGCTCCGTCAATTTCATCTAGGCCTAATGCTTGTGCCATCCATTAAGTTTCGTCCCAATCCCTCTGCTTTTAGAGTTTCTTGAGTTTTCCACCCCCCCCCCCCATCCCCACAGGTATCGGACCCGACCCGGACGTGACACTGAACGTCCGAGGCGATAGCTCACCAGACAAGTTTCATTCAAATCCGATCACCCGTTCAAAAGTTATGCACGCCACTAGATTCCGGACTCCCCATCCACCCACTCCCCCCGCGATGGTCGGGTCGGGGAAATGGCTGTTCTCAAGTCAATCTGTTCGGATCCCTGACATACCTGCCAAGTTTCATCGCCCTAGGACATCAGGAAGTATGCCGAACTCGCGGGATCGCTAGAAATCCGGACCCCCACCCCAACTCCCCCACAGTGCCCTGATCCGGTCCGGTTATGTCAATGACGTGTCTAGGACCTGTGCTTGTTTTTCCCACCAAGTTTCATCCCGATCCCTCCACTTTAAGCGTTTCTCAAAATTTCCGGTTCCCTCCTCCAACTCCCCCCAGTATCATCGGATCCGGCCCGGATTTAAAGTGTGATGTCTGAGACACGAGGTCATCCTAAATATCAACTTTCATCAAGATCCTATCACCCGTTCGCAAGCTACAAATATCTCAAATTTTGGCTTCACCCTCCCTCCACTCCCCCCCCCCCCCCAGATGGTCGAATCGGGGAATTGACGATTTCCTATTTAATCTGGTCGGGTCCAAGACATGCGTGTCAATTTCCATCGTCCCAGCACATCAGGAAGCACGGAACTCGCGGGATCACTACAAATTCGGACTTCTCCCCCCCCCAACTCCCCCAAAGTGAGCGGATCCATTCCGGTTATATCAGTCACGTATCTAGGACTTTTGCTTATACTTTCCACCAAGTTTAATCCGGATCCCTCCACTCTAAGTGTTTTCCAAGATTCCCGGTTTCCCCCTCCAACTCCCCCCAATGTTACCGGATCCGGTCTGGATTTAAAATGGAGGGTCTGAGACACGAAATCCTTCCATATATCAAGTTTCATTAAGATCCGATCACCCGTTCGTAAGCTAAAAACATCTCATTTTTCCTATTTTTTCGGGATTGCCCCTCCCTCCACTCCCCTCCAGATGGTCGGATCGGGGAAGCGAGCATTTCTAATTTAATCTGGTCCAGTTCCTGATATGCCTGCCAAGTTTCATCGTCCTAGCTTATCTGGAAGTGCCCGAACTAGCAAAACCGGGACCGACAGACCGACTGACGGACAGAAATTACAATCGCTATATGGCACTTGAGTAAGCTCACAGTTAAAATGTTTAGTAAAGTACAGAACGAACGAACTTAGGTATCTTTCAGAGATTTCGTAGGTGGGGGAACAATCTTGGGTTTTGGGTCGTCCTTGCGTGTTATGTGTTGCATGTTATGTGTTCTTTGTGTTATGGAGTCCGTAATCGTCGCTTGTTTCAGTTACAGTACAGGTGTATATTTCTCCACTTATCGAATTATTAGTAAGCTCAAGTGCCATAAAAACACGTCAAACAAATCTCACTGTCTACTAATATAATAGGCCTGAAAACCCAGGCGAACTGCAAGATTTTGTATGCATTCTGACACCGCGAGGTCAAGATGTATCTCTAGGGATAAACGAGACGTACCATCCAAGGATGAAAATCGTTGAGTTTGATCGTATCACTGGAGGGTGTAGACCACGAAAAAATGTAGTTTTATTCCTATCGGTGAAATATATTTGAGTCTCTATATATAAAGCCCGGTGGCCAGCGAGGCGCCGGTCGCGTTTGCATTTACAAATCGTCCTAGAGACCATCAAATCCTTTTTAGGTCCTCACGACATGACGTCACGATTTACGTCACGAGTGAACAGTATTCCGCCACAGCTTGTACGACACCGCATATTCTGGAAGTTTTAGCTTTATTTAGGTTATCTTATCACAGCTCAGTTTCGCTGAAGGTGCCTCCCGACTTAATTCTTTGAGCCCAAGCTGACTCTGAAACGTTTATTCAAACAATGTTTACAACGGATACGTCAGCTACGATTCTACGTCAGCGATATTTCGGCCCTTCCCGACTGAAACGTTAAAGTCTTATCTCTTACGTTACGTCGACTCTTTCACAGACTAGATGCAGGCCCGTATCCAGGATTTTTTTCGGGGGGGGGTTGCCTGCGGGTCAGACCAAAAAATACAAAAAAGACATAGATCAGAGGGAAAAGCCTGTAAAAAGTATTATTGTTGTGTGTTTCGGGGGGGGGGGGGGGGTCAGCCCCCTAACCCCCCCCCCTGGATACGGCCTTGACTAGATGGACCCCTTCAGACTTACGTACGAATAAAATTAAAGAATTAATTTTATTTGATCAATTTTTCACCAGTTTTGACGAAGAAAAAAAGACCAAAGGTTTCGATGGGATCCCACAAATTTAATATTTGATTCAGACAATAAGGTCTTGCAGAGATCCAGTCTTCCCCAGAATCCTTGAGCACTTAACTAATAAAATTTAGAAACAGAATAAGGCAAATGGTAATCATCTGAGAAGACGAACTTCAAATATGGACTCAGTGGACTATCTACTTTGAAAAACTTTAGCTTTTAACAAATTTTCCAATCCTAGCCAGATTCGTGGCGAACTATGTGTCCAGGTAGAAACGATTTTCACACACGAATTCGGTATTTCTTCTTACCCGTAAATCGAATACCTAATGAAATTCATATAAACTTTTACTTCTAACAAATTTTCCGGCAGATCGGCCGGATTCCGGTCGATCTACTTGTCCGGCGAGAAAATAATTTTCATATTCGGATTCAGCATGTTTCCCTAACCTTAAATCGGACCTCTAATCAAAGATTAAACTTTTATTTTTGACAAATTCTACGGTTCTGGCCGGATTCCGGGCGATCTACTTGTCCGGCGAGAAAATTATTTTCAAATTCGGATTCAGTATCTCTCCTTACCCATAGATCGAACATCTAATCAACTTCAGATAAAACTTTTACTTTTAACAAACTTTCCGGTTTTGGCCGGATTCAGGATTTAGCATGTTTCCCTATCTTAAAATCAAACCTCTAATCATCTTCAGATTAAACTTTTATTTTTGACAAATTTTCCGGTTTGTGCCGAGGGCGATCTACTTGTCCGACGAGAAAATCATTGTCATATTCGGATTCAACATGTCTCATTACACCTAAATCGGACATCTAATCAGCTTTAGATAAAACTTTTTCTTTTAACAAACTTTCCAGTTTTGGACGAATACTCGAAGAATCTTCACACCAAGTTTCATCAAAATATCCATTCCCTTCGAGAGTTATCATACTGACAGACGGACAACTTTTGCGATGTCATAAGTATCCTTCCACTTAACGTTTTAGGATCCCAAAAAGAGGGAGAAATAGACCCATGCCCCATTGATCCTACGAAAAATCAGCTTGGACCGACATTATTAGTGGAGTGTTCCTTGGAACAATCCACTATTGCGAGCGCTGTAGCAGCTTTCGGCTATAGGTTTCCGGTTTCCGGTTTTCACCGTATAATGCTAGAGACATTAACAGCTGAAAAAAACTAACAAATAGGCTACACATACAGAACAGATAACGATAAGTTTTGCACATTGGCAAATTTGATGCTGCGAACAGACGATCAGTTTTTCCGCCGGATTTTCTTCACTTCCATTATAAATATAAAAAATCAACTTTTCAGTACGAAACTGATGATGGTGCCAAAAATGTTGAAAGGGATTCCAGGCGCGAACACCCGATCCTGGTCGTCTGCACAAGGCATTAGGTCACCAGATAATTTTTCAGACCCGATTAGTCCCTCTTCTTTTGTCTGTGTTTATTTGTTTGTTACTATCTTGTGAATATAATCCGTAAGTAAAGGTTTGGTGTAATTATCCCTTTTCTATTTTTTTACTGCGCTATTAAAGCACATCATCGTCAAATACGCGACCCAGGACAACCGGTGGAATCATAGGAAAATAAAAAACATTATATTATCAGATTTCATGCGTGTCTCGGATATTATGTCCATCATGTAGCTGATAGTAAATAGCAAACCGCGAGGATCAAATAACTGTTCAAAAAGTCACACGGTTAATTGGTGTCGTTAGCCGTTCTACATACTACCCCTACATGAGTAATGGAAGTAAACGTTACGATCCGATCAATCAAGCAAGTGATTCAGTTTCATGGGTGCAAAACCTGTTAAGCTTTGCTAGAGGTCATTGTCCGGTCCATATGCTGCTGTCGCATCTCTTTCTTCCGGCCCCAGGCTACAAGAAACTGTATCTGCTGTCCGGTTTTTGGCACCGTGAACCGGGTACTCACGTCTCGAAGACTGTATCGCGGAGAAAATACGAGTAACGGAATATCTCTAGCACCACCTTTCTCGGTAATTTAAGAATATTTCAGTTAGTATCATTCGTGATCTAGTCAAACTAAGATGTTCAAATTTATGATCCTATCCACGTTGGCCACCTATGGTAAGTTTTGATTTGTTGGCCTACGCTTAGTTTCCTCCCATCGGTTCTTAAGTTTATCGCGACTTAACGACGGAATAATGCTCTAGTCTCGGCCAACAGCGTCCGTGCTGAATGTATTCTAATCGATAAGTTTCGATCATTAAACAAAAAAAAGATCCGAGTAAGTTCTGCCCGTACTACTTACAACAGTATCAGAGATTATACGATTCAGCCGTAAAAATAAAGTAAAGTAAAGTAAACTTTACTACCCATCAAGGTTCAGAAAAAAAAAGAATATGCTGTGTCACCCACATTTCACCAAGTTATGATAATACTCTACATGACTAAGTCCAAAACACGCCAGCGATCCTCAGGAAGAAGAAGTAAGCGTATCCTTACGACTCAAACTCAACGACTCAAATCCTGTGTCAATCAATCATCGCGATCTTTTTTGAGCAGCTGTGACACCACTTCTGCCTTTCTTCCGCTAGATACCCCGAGAGGCCGGAGATTTTGCATCAGCAAGGAGAGATAGTCATCAAGAGTATTACCCCCTAATCCTTACGGGTCTATCGTAAACAACCCCTGAGGTGGCCATACACATGTGCCGATTATCGTATTCATGTTGTCGGACTCGTTCGTCTTGTCCTACTAAGCCGCCGGGATAGGGGACGACCATGCTCCACAGGGTTTGAACTTCGCACCGAATCGGTTCGTAACGTCCGCTTTAATTTCCAGGCATCGCAGAGACAGTAAAGGGAGAGACAGAAACCTTCGCCTCAAAATCAACCTAGTAAGTAAAAAACACCGTTCACTATGTTTAGCTTTCCCCTGTGCTATTTTAAGTCGGTCCCGAATGCCACACAGACTACCGTTGCTTTGTCCTCCATGAATCATCCAACGGAAAGAGCCAAGCTCCGACCACCAACTTCTAAAATATTCTATGGTAAAATCTTTGTTGTTGAAGGACCCATCGTGTCTATCATTCCAATGCAACCTACTTCTTTAACTGTTCTTAAGCCTACAGATCCCAATTTCATGTCCGCTAATCTTTGCACTTGCCAAAGATTCACTATTTTCTATGCGCTTATACTCCCGATGAGTGTTCGCATACTCATGCTGCAGATGCGTAAAACCAGTTATCCGAATTTTGCCGAGTTTTTGCTAGAAGTCAATGGATCTGGGAAAAAGGCTTATGACAGCCAAAGCCGTGGATAGAAGCCTGGAGCATAAACAGTAAATAGTGCGAGGTGTGCTTTAGCTCTGGTCAGTCCCTGACGGCGGCCTAACACTAGGGCACAATTTCTCCCAAGGAATCAGACTGTTAAATGCCTTCGGGACTTTCTTTATCTTCTATATTTATTTCCGAGAATCCGGGACAGCTTTTCTTTATTATTTTTTCTTCTTCCCATAATTCATGTACAGACAATTTAGTCAGCGACTAGGATAGATTTCGTTTTCCAGATGTTATTGCCGAAAGTCTCCCTTTGTGCTGTTTATTTCTGATTATCAAAATACAACTTTTCTTTGTTATCTTATTTTTGTCTCGAGTAATTCGTACACTGACCATTTAGTCGGCATTTAGATTTCTAGGGGAATCATTCTAGGTGGATAAAAGCTTCACGAAGAACATGAGAAAACAGGTCCTAGACGGTCACACGGACATCAGAAAATAGTCCTACCAAGGGTACACAGATGAGAGCATAAAGTGACCACCGAGCCATTTACTGAAGTAGATGCTTGCATCAACGACGCATGTGCATACAAACACTAGGCCTACACATTAGGAATATTTGCCAAGCAATTTGACCAAAAATGCGTGACTGATTTCCCGTGTTCCATTTTAGCAAAGTCAAGAGAAACGCCGATGCCGAAATCGTTCCAGTCTTGACAGACCTCATCACAGCTTTCCAGGACATGCAGGTAGGATATCCTTTTTTATTGTAACTAGGTAAACCATTAATCGGGCCGATTAGTCGGCTGTGTCAGGCTCTTGAGGGGTACTTCTTTTTTTATCGAAACGAGAATAGAGTATCTGCTTTTTCTATGGTTTAAAGTCCCGTGAATTGTTAGCTGCTTTGTGTTAAAAAGTATCTCCAGACTACCTTAACGAAGTCTGTCAAAATCACACCGAGTCAGCTGGAAACTGAGGTTTCAACAACTATCACATGGAAAATCCCCACAAAATTCCCACATTTAAGATTGCGCACGGCTGAAGAAAGGCATAACTAACGTATGCTAAGCTATTTTCCTCGCTCAAGCTATGAAGCCACATTTAGCAGTGACAATAGCCGCCCAGAATCCAAAGTGAGACAAGATAAAAGAAAGAAAAGTTGAAGTCATTATTTCAAGTTCATCAACACTAAACAATCTAAAGACCTGCATCACAATCAAAACTTTCTCACAGCTAGAATCTTTGACGAGAGCTAACGAAACAAGCGGTCGACAACTACGATATGCACCTTCTAGGCAAATTGGCAAATTAAGCCATCGATCTTTTTTCTTAGTCGGACAAAATAGTACGCAAGCAGTAATTTCTTGAGTGACACCGGCAAAAAAGATGTCGACTCACTCAGGAGTTGAGTGACACTCCTTCAAGGCATAACGGACAAAAAGGTAGAAATTCGGTTAAGCAGCTAAAAGACTTCTGAGTCTGATCATCTAGAATGCATATTAGCATGATAGCTCAATCTCATCTGACCACGATAACGTTTCCCGCGTGTATTTATTTTCCCGGCTGGCTAGCTCACTGTGCCTAGCTATTTCCCTTAAGTTCTTTCTAAGCCGGTTTCACAAGCATGCCTAGCCAAGTATAGATGCCTAGGCACGTGCTCAGGCGTAGCCAGGCATCGAGTTCTAGAGCCTAGAACTCCGTGCCTAGGCATTGGTGTGAACGGTGACGCGAGGCACGTGCCTAGACATCTGTGCTTGGCTAGGCATGTTTGTGAACGGGGCTTTACCGGCAGTAGGGGTAGCACCTAAGTGTGTTCATGGCAACTTGACGACGTCAACGTTGAAAACATATTAATGGTACCTTCGAAAACATTTTCAGCGTGATTAGTTTCGGAACTAAGGTCTATCCAAGAAAAGGAAAAGTCCTCCAGTTGGTTAAGAGTTGTTCGTTCCTCTGTCTGTATGTCCACCTTCAATTTGACCGACTGACCCGCTATGGTCTGCCATGGTTCAGTATCAACAGTTATTTTCTTACAGGACTTCTTGCATGAATCGGAACACAGAGAAAAACGAGACCTCAGCGACAACACGATCGACGAGAAACCCGCCGAAGAGATTAAGCAAAGCTATGTTTCCACCGTTATGGGATACGTCAAGGGAATTCCATTGGTCCTTTACGAGACCACCACTGTCGTTGCACCAATTACCTTCCAGTATATGCTCAGTGACGAAAGGCCACACCCACACTGTGAACTCAGGATGATGTGTGAGGTCAACACCAGACTGTCTGCCAGATATGGACGACCTGGAGAGCTTGTCATGCAGCTTGCAAGGTAGGATTATGTTCCTTTTAAAAAACCTTCCTTACCTTTAACACTAATGGAACCTACTTCCGTAATCGCTTCGTAAAGTCTGAAAATCGGAGCCCCTGATTTCATACGGGAAATTTTTAACATCCTAACGACGCCATACTTATTTTTACGCTTTCGGTGTTACGCTACCTTCAACGAGTAACATGATGCCGACGGTTGTCTGCGAGAAATTTTTTTCATAGATGCATTGTCACTAAGTCAAAAGAGGGTGGCAATTTAAGCCAAGAGTTTGTCTACATCTTGACTTAGGATATACTGTTTTTCTGGTTATTTGGACGTGTTTCCCAACAGCACAGTTCAGGAACGCCCAGGCGCCAACACTGCACGCTTTGTTCCAACACTGGGTTACCAGCTACCATGATCCACCTTTCCTTATTACAGGGTACGACCCCTTAACTACAACCGGGGCACCAACACTGGGGCTGAAATTAAAATTAATTAAAATACCTAATGAAACAAAACTTTAAAACCAAGCGGCGTAAAATGTTAAAAAAAAATCGAGTGAAAAATATCAATCGAAAAATACGGCTACAGAAAATTAATTTGGACGCATCGATACATTCAATGCGGAAAGTATTGTACGTATGTATGCATTGTCACTAAGTCAAAAGAGGGTGGCAATTTAAGCCAAGAGTTTGTCTATACTTGTGTCGACTTTTAATTCTACGACCAACGAGCAAAAGATATCGAGTCTGTCAAACGGAAAATCAAAGAAAGAAGGAAAACAGAAGAAAAACAGAGAGAAGGCAAACTTTTTTCCTGGCAATTTTTCTTTAGACTTCAAAAGGCGTCGAAATCTCAATTTTCTGAAGGGTACCAACACACCTCATAAGAGGAGCGGCTAGCTAATGTCAACAAAGCGGCATACTCGCCGAGCGGGTATTCGTGTATCAACTCAACTTCAAGTTGGGTTAGTCGGTCAATTGGCATCACTCAAATTTCCGGTTGTATGACCACACATACCAAGACCTGAATTATAATCTCCGGTGACGCACGTAGAGAAAAGAGCAGAAACCCCCAGTTTTCTAGTTTAAACTGGCATAATAAAGTAGTTAACACATTGGGTTTTAAGTATTTTCTACTGCAAAGAATTCCCTCGAAAAATAAAACGGATTGGACTGAATCGTACATGACCCAACTGACAATGTAACACGAGTAGACTGTATACAGTGTATATGATAGTATTATTTTTTTTTTCGACTACATAAGTTTCTATGATACCAAAACTGTATTTAACCGTACAAAATAGTATGTGAATTAACAAAATATTATACTCGCATATCACTTCTGTTGACATTTCCTGTGCTATTTTTCTTTAAGAAGAATTTCCGGAAAAATAAAGTGAACCGAATTGAAACACTCAAAACAGAACTCACTGCTAGCTCAGTTTCATCACGAGCAATGAATATTTCCGCCTATTCAAACAATGTTTACAACGGATATACGTCAGCTACGGTTCTTCATCAGCGATATTTCGGCCCTTCTTGGCAAGGATCCTCGTCAGGCTGTCAATCTTCTTGTTCAAAGTCGGGGAAGGAAACAAACCTGTAATAAATAACTGAAGCTTCTACCGACTATAAATATCTTATTAGGGTAAATTACTGTCATCGCCCCAATCGTGCAGCAAAAACAGCGGCCGTGTCAAAAATTAGATCTCAGGATTAGTTTTTTCTTTACAGTGGTATTTGAAAGTAATTTGCCTAATAAGATATTTATAGTCGGTAGAAGCTTCAGTTATTTATTACTGGTTTGTTTCCTTCCCCGTCTTGAACAGGAAGATTGACAGCCTGACGAGGACCCTTGCCAAGAAGGGCCAAAATATCACTGATGAAGAATCGTAGCTGACGTATGCCCGTTGTAAACATTGTTTGAATATATGTTTCAAAGTCAGCTTGGGCTCAAAGAATATTTATAATATTTCCACAATGTTGACCGCTCAAAAAAATTTACTTTCGGAAATCAGAATTTTGTGTCACCCAATCCTCATAAAGAAGTTGGGCTCTAAATCGCGAATAGGAACTAGGAAGGTCACAGGAACCCTCACATACTACAGCGATCCCTAAAGACAAACTGAGAACCAAAGATCTTAAACTATATGGGCTTAAATGATGATGTTGAAGACATTTTATCTAGGGACTACACAAGAAAAGGGAAATAACGCAGTACAGAGAAAGAAAAGGAAAAAAACACACTAAACCTTCAATAACGGAGTGAATGCACAAGATACAAAAATGCACATAAAAAGAGAAAAAGGACTAATTAAGTCTAAAAATCTTCTTCCTAGATGGAATGTGGAAAAATAGCCAGGGGCCCAGACGTGGAGGTACTGCGCAATGGAAGATAACTTTGCCCTTTGTCAGCAAAAAATTGCAGTTCCGCGGGAAGTCCTGTAACGTCGAGGAAGGTACAGCAGAAATTTAAAATAATGGTCTCCACTGCGTAGTTATGCGAGTCACTATGAGTATTCAAAATAGATTTTTTTTTTTTTTACGCTTGGCGCCTTACTGACATCATTATCACACCATTAACACAGTAACAGTATTTCCACTTTGGTAGACAAAGCCCGACACGGATGAGTGAAGATAGCAAACAAAAAGTCTAGAACAGCTGCGACATGGTGAATGTAAAGAGAGTCCCGTTTGTTGAAGAGTCGGAAACAAAAACAATTAACTCAAGATTGAATCATCAATTAATGACAAATAGTTTAAAACGAGACTTTCACATTATGTGGTGACAAACAGAAAGAATGCCGGATTTTAGACAACGTCCACCGCTGGCTTTCACGTGTTATTTATATGTGTTTTATGGTTAATCGTCTGTTAATAACAGCTATAGACAATGACCCGTAAAAAAGGAGAGCTCTTTGAGAATCTCTGACTAACTTATGGGCGAGCCATTGCAAGTCTTAAAGGCCAGCTAAAGGGTGAAAATTATTCGCTAGATGGGACAGGGCACAGAGGTACCGACTGTGGCGGCACGAAAGCGAAACCCTGTTGCGGGCAGATCGAAATATGCTGACATTTCCCAGAACGGCTCGAGCAAGTAGCAAGATGGTCAGTGTTGCCACTTTTGTCTGATGGAACCTTAGACATTTGGCAGTAAACCCGTGACATTCTGGCGCCTTCGAAACTTGGCCCTTTTGACCAATTATTAACGAGAAATCTCGCTTTTTAACCTTCATAATCATATACATTGGCTTTTTGCACAGCTTACCGGTCGCAGAATTGTGACTCGCATTGTCGGAGAAGTCGAAAACCTGTTGCAGAATTCTGTGACCAATGGCAACACTGAATATGGCTGATCCTGAAGCGATTCTGGCACCGCCTCCACTGCCTTATTCGCCGTGTGTTATTACGACTGCGGCTAAAACTCGCTTCGCTCACCGAGGCTGTTATGGCGCTCCGCTAGTTTTGGAAAGTGAATCCACTCTGTGCGTGGATTCCGCAAGTAAGCGAGAAGTTGTAAAGGTACAACGACTTACCGTTTGTTCTGGTGCTCAGTCGATTTTCACTTTATTTGTTTGAGAGCGAATCCGTGAGATCGTCAGAACAGCCCTTAAAGGACCCCTCGCACTACTTACCCTTCAACTTACGGTATTTTAAAATGTTTAAATACTTTAAAACTAGGCTGTGCTTTCAACAAATAACCCACGTTTTTTGCTGTTTTCAGCCTTTTCTGGGACCCGCAAACTCGTAGCGAGAACAGATAAACAATTTACATAACCGATTTCTTTTGGAAAAACTTCTCGCAGACAACCGTCGACAGCGTGATACACATCGAAGTTAGCAAAACATGGCTAGTGAGAAAATCAGCGTGGTTTTGTTAGAGGGGTCAGAATGTAGCTTACAAAATTGGGGCCACCGGGTTTAGGAATATACGGAGTGATTATGTAAGTAGGTTGCGTTAGTATTATAGGTAAGACAGGTCCTTTAAAGTGCCGCGGATCGAAATATGTGTGACCTGTTAAATTGCAACCTAGATGGCATCTGAAGTCTGAAGCTCGAAATCGGTCTACTCCGGGATTAGCTGACATGATCATACTTGGTATTTTTAGTACTAGTAGCGCTTCATAAATATAATTTCTGACTCACTCTAAAGGTAAGTGCACACACAGACCAATTTTCGCAGCTGGATGCGAAATCTTACACGACTTTGCATAAGACACAGTAAATTTTCGACTGTCCAATTTTAGCAGTAGGATGCGAAATCTTATACGACTGTGTGTGCAAGTAGCTTAAATAGGTGGCACACGATAGCGACACGCTCGGCAGAACGCCGCTTGTCTCCACAATTAATGCTCTCAGCTAGTTTGATGGTAAAAACGTCACTACTGTATGGACGCAGGGTCCAGAACTCCTATGACGAAATCGAGCGCGCTCGGGGACCTGAAGCGACGCTGAAGTAAACGCGCTTTAAATTTTTTTTTTTTTTTTCTGCAGCACCCTTGCCGGATACGCCATCGGTGGCGACAACCCACAGCGATACGATGCCCTCCTCGAAGCCAGCCGAATGGGTCGCCGTGGAGACGACTGCGCTACTAAGTACGCCAAATGTGTATCCCGATCAGAATCCCCAATCCCAACGCTGATTCGAATGGCCAGCAGAATAATGGCCAATTAAACTGTAAACACGACCATGTATTATACGACCATGTAATTGTTTGTATTTATTCGTATTTTAAGTTATGAACCCCCGTGATTTTGATATATTTTTTACGAACAGGGCGGGCATATGGATTTTTAGAAAAATAAAACATTCGCGCTTCACATTTTCTTTTCAAGCAGCAAACCATCCCAAAGTAGCGTGGGCATGATTGGCAAAGAATAAGAAACTGAGCGGAACAAAAGTGGTTCTAGATTTGGCGATTCACAAAAAACGAGCTCTTCATTTCTCCCCGAAATTCCGAGAAAATATGTGACGACAGGAGGATGAAATAAAGGAAGACGCAGCGAGCTACACTGTGCGTGATGCTCTTCATTATTGTAGGTACTACCCAATCTGGAACAAAAATAATAACAGCGCGGACAGACCCAGGGTTGGTCACCAAGAACCAGGGTGTACGAGTTACTTCAGGATACTTTGGTTACTTTGGGTTACATTGCATTGGGTTACATTAGGTTACATTGGGTTACTTTGAGATACTTTTGGTTACTTTCCAGGGTGTACGAAGTTACTTTTGGTGACCAACCCTGGGGACATACATCATTATTACGCTCCCGACCATCATATGTGAACTGTAACGGTCATAGCTCTTGTGGAGCGAAAATGGCAGAGCGAGGAGATAATACTCTGTATGACTAAAGGCGTATTCTCGCCGTTCCCAGAGGACTCCTCGGGGAATCGAAGTGAACGGCGAGAATAGACGGAATCACTCCATGCGGACTCCGCGTACAGAAACAGCGAGAACACGGGGAATGCTTCGAAATTGGATTTTGTTCTAACAAAAAAATATGTATTTGACGAAATTAGTCTGGATCCACTTTATTTTTGGTTTTGTTTATTCTGATTGTTTTTAATTAATTTTACATTGCACCAACGCCAGCAAAAATTGATTCCCCTCCGAATCTGAAAGGGAGTCCTTTTTGATGATGGTGATGATAATCGGAGCACTCCCCGTCGGTGGGGAATACGGGGAGTGAGTCCCCCGGACAAACGAAAACGCCGGGACTCCTCAAGTGGAGTCCTCTGGGAACGGCGAGAATACGCCTTAAGTCCGAAACACACCAGGGAACATCGGGAAAGAACAAGAAACGTCACCCAAACGAACCCTCTAAACTGGTTCAAATCCTTTGTAACCCAATCAACAACGTTTGTTGTCGCGACGTTTCTGGCTCTTCCCTGGGCCCACGGCGATTCGTCATCGGCACGAAGAGTTAGTCATCAAGAGTATATTCCTATCACGCCAGACGGTGGAACGAAAGTAATAACAGAATCGTAAGTGACAATAACTCGGTGAACCGCAACCAAAACCTCTTATGCCCGGGCCCCACTATAGTCACACCTGGTAATTATGCCGGTAATAAGGCCGTCTTACGGTCGAAATTGGGAAGAAAAGACGCTGAAAACGTAAGGTTGTCGAGATGGAAAAATCCACCTCGGCCATTTTGAAACGTAACTTTCGAGTGTTTGGACCAATCACAGACCAGAGTCGCTGATTTTAGCCAGTTTTGTTTACGTTTGAGTGATGATGGTGGTAATTTATCTTGAATTTCTTCGTTGCAGGTTTGACCAGGATGAAACGTAAGAGTGGGTAATAACCAAATTAACGAACCAAATTATGTACAGGTGTGACTGAATGTGGCCCGCGCATTAGGAATCACCACGCGGAGAAAAAAAAAACGCATGTGGCAACGGCTTTTAACTGGCAAATGTCAACATGCAAACAAAAAAATATATCTAAAAAGAAACCTTCCACTTAGTTACTAGCAATACTCTTGGTGACTAATTCTTCGTGCCGATAAACGTCACCACACCAAACGTTGTTGATTGGGTGACACAGGATCTGAGCAAATTTGATGGATTTTGGGAGACGTTTCTTGTTCATTCCTAGCATCACCGGCGTGTCATTCGGACTTGATCAAATAGCCTACAGTATTTGCACATAGTTTACGTATGTATTCATACAGAGTATTTGCTGATATCTGTGCAAATTACATGTCTTCGAAACTATCCTTTGGCGCCAACGCCTGGGAGGTAAGTACGATCTTAGGATGCAGACCCCCGTGCCTGACCTCAAAGAAAACCTTACAGTCATGAGCGCAACGATGACGTCCAGCCTACATCAACGCAAAGACAGAACTACAGCCTTACCAATGCAAAGACAGAAACAACATGGTAGAACAAGATGCATGCCAGAAAGTAGTGCCATACTTCCTCAATTAAGTTCACCGTTCCTCATAGATATTCTCGTAACCCGGTTATAATGTTGTACAACATCTCCACCACTGGACACAAAACTATGTGTTATTATGATTCGTAAAGCAAACCAACGAACTAAGCACGAAGATGCTTATGCCCCCCCCCCGCACTACGGATACACCTGTTCGTAAATCGGTCTTGACCCGTTTTTAAGACCGGTTTTTTGACGTTCCTCCTTCAACCCATTCATAAAATCTGGGACGGATAAATCCATCTACCGTTTTTAATTTGTTATGAACAACCAATGAGAGAGGAGCGTCCTAAACGTCTTAAAAACATATAAAAAACGAATTACGAACAGGTGTGTCCATAGTGGGGCCCGGGCATTAGTCGGATCAACTAGAACAAGGACAGCTGTAAACAAGCACAACTGTGAACCAGGCAATACTCTTGACGAATAACTCTTCGTGCCGATAAAAAAAAAATAGCCGTGTGCCTAGCAAAGAGCCAAAAACGTCACCCTAGCAAACGTTCTTGATTGGTTTACGTAGGATTTGAGTCAATTTTAGGACTCGTTTGGCTGACGTTTCTCGTTCTTCCCTAGGATCACTGGCGTGTTTCGGAGGGCATGAATTAAACTCAACACGGTTTCGTGAATCCCGGATGACGAATAACAGATCTTTATTCCGATAAAGTTAACAACACGAGCTAATTCCCTAGAAAATTAGAAAATAATCACTGCAAATTTACCCTTATATGGCACTAGTCGGAAATCACTTTGAACCGGAAATTCCCAAAGTTGTACTATTCTAATAGAGGACTACGCGAATGGCTAGCAGGGAGCTTCCACCGCAGTAACCGTATGACAAAGAAGAAGAAGACAAAGGAGACAGGGGCGCAACTAGGGTCCAAGGACTGGGGGGGGGGGGCTGACGACGAAACTGATAGTATCACGACCGAAAGTAACAAACTTTGCGAGAAGAAAATATGACGGTTTTAATCAATTAAAAGATAAGATGTATTGACTTCTGTTAAGTCTGCATTCAAAATTTTAGCCTACAAATTCACTCTGTGACCAATCGACTCAAGTACAGCATCAATTGCTACACACATTCTGTTTAGCAATAGCAAAGGCGCATTATTCTATTACTCTTCCACGAGGAAAGTGTGTCTGCCTGAAAAATTTTTGAAGGGCTATTCGTCGGCACACACCGATAAACTTGTCAGGTTCATAAAACCTCAAACTAAAAGACTTAAGGCCCTTATAATAAAAAGAAATAAGATTTTGTTTGAGCTACTGTTCTCGGGAGTTTGTCAAGCTTTCGTCGGCACAGCTTTAGGTCGGCACACGGAAGGAACGCTGCTAGTACAAAACGCAGAACCCGAGCGCAGTGCGGAAAAGTGGTTGTCGGCACTTCCCTTTACTTTTACGAGACAGAAAGGAGCCAAGTGGCAACACTGGTATCAGTGGCGACAAGGATGGGATAGTCAAGAGACGTTTCAAGGAGAAAACTTTGTCTTGTCAGAGCGAGGATCATTGAAGTAGCTGCATAGACACAGGGGAGAAGACGAGTTCACCGCGGTCCAAGAATCCCCCCGCCCCATCTTTGGGTATGACCCTGAAAGAAGCGTCAGAATTTATATCCACCCAGGGCAAAAGAAAAGCCAAGAGTAGAGCCAGATGAAATTCGGAAAAGGGCTCCAGTTTCCCCGATACCCCTTAATCCTCCAAGGCCGACCGCAGTTTCAACAGAAAGGGAGTTTTGCAAAGCTTAGCGAAATCTGGATGACTCGGTTGCCCGAATTTCGCACTTAAAACGAGGTAGTTTGTGGAAAAGAAGTGCAATTCTGGCATGTTATCCGAGATTTAATTTCGACCGAAACATCGACCTCCAGATTACTGGTAACTGCCCGATCATGGACAGAGATAAACTGAGATTCAAGGTACCAACACGACATCCGCTCCCTCTCTTCACTAGAGTGGACAAGAAGCAAACAAGACACAGGAATAAAGCAGAAGAGTTTACCGTTAATACCTGGAAGTACCACTCACACATGTTAGTAATCACACACATGTTAAGACACCTGCTAGCATTTGTCGAGAAAACAGACTACTCCCTTCCAAAAACTCTGGGATGGTTCCATTTTCAGTAACACATATCAAAGCGAGCAATTCATACCGAAAAGCCTCGAACCTTTTTTTTGTGCTTTCTAAAAATTCTTGGACATTTTACCTATTAACTTTTGGTCTCTAAGAATGGCATCAGCGGGTCCATCATCAGCTCACCAATACGGTAGAGGGGTAGAGAAGCACCCCTTTGTAAAGTCAGCCAATCAGATAGAGCGGGGGGAGGGGGCGCAATAGAAGGTTTTAAGAAGCATATCCGTGGTAGTTAATTATTATTGTTTACCAGACCGCCCTGATTTCACGAAAGGAGTACTGATTCCTACCTCGAGAATATGTCCCTAATGCGCTCGACTATCACAGTTCTTTCAGATGGCTTAGTGGCGAAGTATTCTTTTTGCAAGTCAGAATACCGACTTTCAACAGGAATAACATCGCGAAAAGACCAATCCTGCCAATTAAAGTTGAATTTTTCGAGAAGTTGCTGCTTCTCCTCATCAGTCTGAAAAGGTACGAAAGACCTCAGCACAAAGTACCAGATTCATGAGTTACCGTAGATGGAATCAAGAACAACTAATCTGACAGAACCCCCGTCTCCCTATCTCTGTAATACGACCATGTTGCCTATCATTATGATGTCAGAGATGACGCGTTGCAGAGCGGGTCAGCGCGCCTCCTGCACTTTTCCTTTGATATGCGCAGCGGCGAAGAGGAAAGTATAAGGGCATCAACTCAAAGCTCAGTACCTCTCAAGTACCTCTCCTTCAGCTCAATTTTGTCGGGGTATCCAGAGTCGCTGCATGGGGACCAAAGACGGAGGTTCTATTGGCTGATTTGTTCTTGATGGAATATTACACAAGGAACTCGGTTTAGCAGTCCAAGCTTTTGCAGTATTTTAACACATTTTTCGATTAGTGGAGAAGGGACCATCCCCTGTTCCAGTATACCATAATGTTTTAACAAACATGGGATTGGACTAAGCACTGTTTGTCTAGTGAAATACTTTTTTTCGACGCTTGTTTAACTGTAACGGACTATTTCGTCTATGGTTTTCCGTCGTTTCCTTTTGCTTTGCCTCTAAAACCCAACTTTGTAGGCGTTGTGAAAGGACGACCAGCCTTAGTCAATAATCCTTACACATTCTCTAACCCACGACGGGATCAGGCTTTTCCGACTATGATGTTGGAAATAATAAAAATAGGGCTACACGAACAAAACCAGGTCGTGCAAATGACTGCGACCCGCAAGGCCCGGTGCGAGATTTGTAGGCGTAAACTCTAACAACACGATTTCCCCGGTACGGCCAGGCCTGTCTGTAAAACTAGCATTACCTATTAGCCAAGGTTAATACCCAAAGATTAAACTTTAACTAACTATTATTTGTTTTTTGCTCTAAAAGCGTCCTCATGAAAGGCTGTTAATATCAGGATTTGCACTTACCTTAAGGATATCAATCGGCTGTGGTCTCGGGACTTCCCCGACTCTCATCTCGGGAAAGACAAGGACGCCTCTAAGGGCAAACCAACCTCCAAACTTCGGGTGCAGACACACGCCAAAAATTTTCTGTAAGGAAAGATAACGAGTTATGTTGGGACTAACTGGACAGCTGTGTTAGACATCTGTGGATTGGTAGGCTACAGTGTTTTTTTGTTTTTTTTGTTATTGTGTTGTGTTTCCCGCCATGGCCCTTGGGCTGTATTGGAAATAAATTCATCCATTCATAGCCACCAGCAAAACAGGAAATTTTCATAAAGGGGGTGTATCACCAATCGCGAGACCATAAATAACACAAGGATGATTAAACGAGGGCGCCTCTAAGGGCAAAACGACCTCCCAATGTCGGGTGCAGACAAACGCCAAAATATTTATGTAAGGAAAGACGACGGGTTATGTTGGGACTAGCTATGTTGGAACATCTTCGTTGTGGCTGGTACAGTGGACACGAAACCCGTAAAACAAAGAAAATTTTACAAAGGTGGTGTATCACCAAGCGCGAGGCAATGGATAACGCAAGGATGATAAACAAGGAAGCCTCGAAGTGGCAAAGCGTACTTTAGTTTGGTTTCCACAATGCTTCCAACCAAACTCCGGCTACTCCTTAGTTGCGTTTTTGCAGATAACATGGTATCTGATACCGCGGTCTAAAGTCGTTTCTGCCGTTATCGTGGTATCTGATACCGCGGTCAAAAGGCGTTTTTGCAGTTATCATGGTACCGTATCTGGCCAGTTATCGTGGTATCTGATATTCAGATACCACGGACCGAGCGTGACAACTAATCGTGGTATCTGAAAAAGTCATCTCACTTTCATCCATTTTTTTATCAAATTGGTGGGAAAGAAGTTTGGCACTTAGTGATGTGACTGAATCAGTTTTTCTTTCGGGATGACTTCAAAAAGCGCAATTTCGGCAATTGTCGTTTTTGCTGAGGAACTGTATATCAGATAACACGATAACTGCAAAAACGGGAGATCCAGTTACCGTGGTAACAAATACCATGGTATCTGCAAAAACGCAACTCTTGTGATTATAGCCCGACGCAGACTATGAGCGTGTTCTACCTTAACTATGCATGAAGTCACGAATTTTGGCTTCTTGGCTTCAAGACTAGAACGAATTTCGTGCACGGACTAACCGAGCGAATCACGTCACAGAGATATTTATTACTACGAATAAGTTTAATCCGAATAGCTTAAAGCTAGAAAAGGAATACAAATTTACAAAATACACAATACACACAAGAAAGAAATTAACTAATACACTTACAAGAAATTACCAGAAATAAATGATGGGATGAAACTACGTAAAAATTGGGTAGAAGAATTAGCGGGATATGGGGAAAACTTCGGAAGACGGGGGGTGGAGGGGGGAATAAATGGGCCATCTGGGGACAACACGTTATCTTAGCTCCAAATTTGTTTGGAAGAATATTTTTACGTACAGATAATTTAGGAATGTCAAGTTTAATGAGAGACTCTTCGTATGTAATATTATGATCACCCAGAATGATTCTCATGGCTCTCTTTTGGACATTTTCCAGGCGATCAGAGAGCTCTGCAGAAAGAGAAGAATGCCAAACCGGTGAAGCATATTCTAAATGAGGACGGATATAAGTTTTAAAATAACAGAGGAGGCATTTAGTATCCAAACCGAAAGATTTAAGGGTGGAGAGGGATTTAATTAAAAAGTTGGTTTTACGAGAATTCCATTTCAGATCATCATCAATTATTACCCCAAGCAATTTAACGGATTCACGCTGCCTGAATGACGATGGATATTCAGCAGTTTCTCTTCTCAGAATGCTAAACCGCATAACCGAAGACTTACTGTCATTAATTTGCATTTTCTTGCTTGACAGTTGAGCTTTAAGGGAAGTGATTGAGTCTTGTACCGGATTTGAACTGTTCGGAAGTGTGAAAGAAAGCTTAGAAGTAACGAGAAGGGAGAGATCATCTGCAAATTTGTACATATGAAGGAAATCTTTAGCAACAATATTTACAGAACAAAGAAAAATCAGAGGACCCAACTTAGTACCCTGGGGCGTATCCCGAGCGTGGTAAGCAAATAGTTACTATCAATTAGTATTTCGAGGAGGTTGGAACGGTCAGCGTAGTAACTTTTCATGAGGCTGGAATCATAGTAGTAACAAATAGTTAGCCTAGAGCAGGCTTTTAATTAAAAAAAAAACGCGACTAATTCTTAACACCCGTTGGATAAACTTGCCAGATTGTATGTGCTTACTTGATATGAACTGTTAAGTGTTGCCGTCGTAAGTAATAGCAGTCAATAGAAAACCAACCTCGACAGCTTCAAATTTTAAAGTTTCATTGGTTCCGTACGCAACGTCCCGGGGATCTTACTTTTTTCGCACCCACGCTCAATCTTACCCCCCCCCCCCCCCTTCACCAGTGCCATTGCACTTTCTGGCTGGTTGGGTGTTGAGCGAGTGGCGGCTACTGAATTGCTCTTTTAACTGCACGAGACGTCCGCTGGGTTCCGAGTCCCCCTCCCCCCCCCCCCAGGGCCATCTCACTTTCCGGCTGGTTTTGTGTAGTGTACTCAAATCTGAATGAAGCCGATCCAAACAGCTTTCGGAATAAGCTGCCAAAGACCACTGTGAGCAAACAAAAAAATACTTTAGTTCTCCATTTTCGCTTTTGACAAAAACACTAATTTATCAACCCCTTAAAACCTGCTTGTGCGGGTTGATCGAACAACCGCCCTTTGTTGACCGATCAGGAAGGAGAACGGGGAAGGAGAATCGACTAGCGAAGCAACTTCTCAAAATCGAGAAGCTTTTCTCGCTTTCACTTCTGTCATGAAAAGCGAAATAGGAGAATTGAGAGGAGAAGTGAGATAAACGCAACTAATGCATGTCATAGATGCAGTTCAATGCACCTTACACTTTAACTGAAAAGGGCTGCGATAAGATTAACAAATGATTGATTGATTGACAATCTAGTTATCCATCACTTATTCACTTAAATTGGAAAACCCGCTGAAAATGCGTTACTTCGTTGTTCCGCTATTCTCAAATAATCGATTTTCAGACACTGGAATTTTCGTGCGATTTGTGGTACCTCTATGCGCTTGCATCTGCGTTGTATGGCTTACCAGAAAGAGTTATGATATTTTTTTTTGTTCAGGAACTAAGCAGTCCTCACCAAGCTCACCGCTGCACACTAAAAAGCCGCGTCTGTGTTGAGATTAAAATTTCCCGCTTCATAGTAGAATTTACGTTGTAGGGATGGGCGCAGATATTCTGAACGTCATAACTATAGGAGATAGTGGAAAATAAAAAAAAATCCCTTGGCAATCCAAATTATTCTTTGTATCCAATTACCAACGGTATCCAATACCGTTATCAAAATAACAGAAACCAAAATATTGGTTAACCAACGAATCGGATCAGCCGCAAACTGTCGTACATGACTGTGCTTATTTGTCTGCCACCTTGAAAGCTTTTAAATGTCCAAACCACCTTATGCCTAGACCTTAGTCGGCTTGGTTCCGTGACTCGCAGGCTTTACAACATTGCTCGACCCCTAAGGGTTAAAAAAACTTATTACACCAATGACTGGTTATTCTGATGGGATGAGCAATTCATGTCTTGTATGGTTGTGTTTACCTGCCTGTTATTTTGTAAGTTCTAAGGGTAGGACTCCAGACCCCCTTATATAAACGAGGGTAGCTAATCCAAGACTCCTCGCAAACGAAACTAACAACTTCTCGCACCTCAGAACAAAGAACGTAAATACCTTCGACGGCGGCCAAGGGTCGACCGTCAAGTCCTTTCTCTGATAGAAGTAGACCGCACCAGCTGCATGACCAGCGGTCTGAACCAGGACTCGAGGTTTTCGCGTGTTTCCAACCATTTCGTAATCATGAATGATTTCATACTTCTGATCTGTTAGCTCCTGTAAGAAGAAGTCTATGTTTGGTACAAGAAAGAAAACGGTCAGCAGTGACCTGACATAAGGGCATTACCTTAAATTGCAATTGCAAGCAATACGGATGTATCTCGAGGAGAAGCTTGCGTTGGTAATGTGGTTACTTTCGAGCTGTCGACCTAAGGACCTGCATGTTAACGAACACGAAACAAACATTGAGAACGACAAAGGTAGAGGAATAATAATCTACGTCAGAAGCAGCCTAACAGTCACCTCTGAATCTACCACTAGTCAAGAGTGTGTATGGGTATCATTGCATATTACCGTCATTACCGATGGTAGGCCCCTGAACTTAGGGATATTTTACAGAAGCCCACACAGCACTTTGGAAAATGACCAGTTTCTTTTCGACGAGATCAACAAAAAATGCAGGAAAAACAGAGCGACCACAATCATAGTAGGAGATTTCAATTACCGAGAAATTAACTGGAAAATGTCTCATCAACAGGAAGATAGTGGTTCGACGTCGCAAAAATTGTTCCTCAGAACAATACATGACAACTTCCTTGAACAGCTTGTCGATCAGCCTACTCGAATACGTGGATCAGATGAACCTTCCCTGCTTGATCTGTTGCTTGTAACAGATACCGATGTCATAAAGTCGCTCGAGGTAGGATCTCCAGTTGGGAAATCAGATCACGCGACGATCATGTTTGAAGTTGACGTCACCGTGAAAAATGAAGAATATTATCGAAATCGGAAAAACTACGCCAAGGGGGATTACAGGGCGATGCGAAATGCTGCCGCAAATAAATCGTTTTAGTATTATGGAATATTGTGATAGTGATAAAAACGATAGGGTAAGCTTAGGGCCTAGAATAAGATGCAATCTGTCAGACGATGATATAAGGAGTCTAGAAGAAGTGTTTTCGACGATGGATGTGACGACTAAGTGCCAATTACTTGCTGATGACCAAACCGACGTGTGTGAAATAATTTATGGACTAAATGATTTAATATGCAGTTGTGCTGAAAGGTGCAATTTGACAAAAAGAGAAGAAAAGGCGGAAAGTTTTTTTGATTTGGAATGTAAAATAATGAAAGAAAAATTGAGGCAGGTACTTAGTAGTTTGAAGCAGTGTGAGACCGGTGAAGAACAAAGTATAAGACTAGTTGAATATAAATACCACAGAAGAGAGTATAAAAGACTGATAAAAAGGAAAAAAAATATTTTTCAGAATAAAAAGAAACTGGGTATTATTGATTGTTTTCGGAAGAAAGAATATAAGAAGTTTTGGGGTGATGTAAAAAGAGAAGAAAGAAATGGAAAGAAAAATAATTTCGCTACTCCAGAAGTTGATTCTTGGCCTGATTATCTAGAAGAGTTAGAAGGTCAATGTTCAGAAATGCAAGAGATGACACCAAGTCCGGAAGAGGCTGTTTATCCAATTAAGGAACATGATTATGATTTAGTTGCTCAAGTTAGTAAGGAGGAGGTGGAAACAGTATTAAAAAAGTTAAAAGGGGGGTCAGCCGCAGGTATTGACGGTATACCAGTATTGATTTTTAAGAAATTTTCGTCTGTTTTTTTGCCGATTATAGTTCTTTTGTGTAATATGGTGTTAAAGGCTGGAGAATGGCCGGATCAATGGAAAAAATCCATGTTTCTCCCGCTGTTTAAGAAGGGAGATCCCAGGGTTCATGAGAATTATCGTTTGATAGCGTTAGTACCTGCGTTAAGTAAGCTCATGGAGAAAATATTAGATGTTAGGTTAGCGACATGGTTAAATAAAAGTAATATAATACATGAGGAGCAAGGGGGATTTAGGGCCGGGTACGGAACGTCAGACAGGGTATTTGTTTTAAAGGCGTTATTGGATAAATATGGTAAGGGGAAGAATAGTCTATATGTGGGATTCTTAGACCTCCACAAGGCATTTGATAGTTTAGATAGAGAATTATTGAAAGATGCTCTAGTTAGAATTGGTTTACCTAATACATTTGTAAGTTTAATAGTTAGTATGTATGTTTGTGTAAAAGGAATAGTTCAAGTTGGTAGTAGTGTATCGAGACAATTTAGGATTATGCGAGGTGTAAAACAAGGTAGCACTTTATCCCCTCGACTATTCAATATTTATATTAATGATATTGTGGATTTTCTAGAGAAAAGATGGGCTCCAACGGTAAGTCTGGGAAGTAGAAAGCTGTCAGTGCTGCTGTTTGCGGATGACCTTGCGGTTGTTGCTAAATCGCGTGAAGATTTGCAGACGCTTTTGAATTTGATCGGGGAGTATCTGGCGATGAAAAAATTAAAGTTGAACGTTAAGAAGAGTGAAGTAATTGTTTTTAAAAAAAGAAAAATTAATGGTATTGAAAATTGTAAGTTTACTTTCAATAATGAAGAACTTAAGGTTGTTAAGAGAATAAGATACCTTGGATTCGTGTTAACTGACAACGGAAGTTTTAAGTCACATATTGATGAGGTGGTTAATAGAGGTAAAGTAGCCATGTCAGCTATTTTTCGGAATCAGTCAATTATGGGTATAAAAAACCTTAAAATGCATAAAAGAATATTTAATACAAAAGTTTTGCCAATTTTAGAATATGGAGCAGAGATATGGGGCGAAGAGACGGCAAAACAACTAGAGTCGCTCCAACTTCAGTATTACAAAAGGGTATTTGGACTACATCAGACAACCCATTCTCAGATTTTAAAGGGTGATATAGGTTTATATTCTTTAAAGTTACGTAGGGCTATCCTGATGATTAGATTATGGTTAAAAATTATAAATATGAGTAAGGATAGACTAGCTAGGTTAGCTTATGATGAGATGCTGAATAATGGTTTGAAACATTCTTGGCCATTCCAGGTAAAGCGGTTACTGGAACGAGTAGGAATGCCATATATATGGAATGAAGGTCTTGGTTGTGTTGATTTGCCAAAAGATCTGGAACGTCAGATTAGAGTGGTTTTAGAAGGTCAGGAAATCCAGTGTTGGCAGAGTATTGTTAATAGTTCTATAACATTGAGTCATTATCAAGTGGTAAAAGTTTGTTTTGGAGAGGAAGTGTATTTTAAGTTCAATCTACCCGGGAAAGTTTTATGTCGTTGGATCCAGTTAAGGGCAAACTGCCTTCCAATTCAGAGCAGGCAGAAGGTTTTTGACAGAGGTAGTGTGGTTCCTGATGGGATGTATGCTTGCCCACTTTGCGAGAAGGAGGAAGAAAATTTGGACCATTTTCTCCGTAAATGCCCGAAACTTTCTGATTTAAGGGAAATTTATCTGGAGGGTGTGACTTTATCACTTCCTGAAATTTTGAGCAATAGTAACCCTACCGTTATTACTCGAGTGGGCGTGTACATAGATAAATCTTTAGAGTTAAGAAGGAGTCTGATTGTTTAAGTTATATTTTTGTTTTTGTTTGTTTGTGTATATGGCCCGTGGGCTTTTGAAATACACTAATCTATCTATCTATCTATCTATCGATTGGTCAGAGAAGTTCGCAAATCCTGAATCAAGTGAACATATGTATGAAAGTTTCACGGTAGCTCTTCAGGATCTAGTGGAGAAGTATATTCCAGTTTACCAAAAATACAAACGTCCGACCTTACCTAGAACGACCGTAAACTTGATAAAAGCGAAACAAGAAGCGTGGAAGAATTCAAGAATATCTGGAAGCCAAGAAGACAGAAAGAAATTTGTCAGACTGAGAAACAAGGTCCGTAAAGAAACGAGAAACCAACAGACTTTAAGGGAGCAACGTGTCGCGGAGCAGTCCAAAACAAATCCTAAAGCCTTCTGGAAATTTGTAAACTCCAAGCGTAAGCTTAACCACGGAGTGTCGGAACTTCGAGACCCAGACTCAGGCAAAACAACAAGTAATGCGGAGGAAAAAGCCAACCTTCTAAACCGACAATTTGAATCAGCTTTCACAAGGGAACCTGAAACAACTGAGGAGTTTTCGTCTGACAATGAAAAAGCACCAATTCCAGACCTTGATTTTTCGGTAAATGACGTTTATATCAAACTCAAAAATTTAGACCCTCATAAATCCCCAGGACCCGACAACATTCATCCTAGGGTCTTGCGTGAACTGGCATCTGAAATCCAACTGCCGCTTTACGAGATCTTCAAAAAATCATACGCAAGCGGAAAGCTACCTTCACTTTGGAAAAAAGCCATCGTTTCTCCCATATTCAAAAACGGTTCCAGGCAAATCCCATCAAACTATAGACCAGTAAGTTTGACAAGCATCCCTTGCAAAATTTTTGAGTCTCTCCTTGCGGATCACCTCAGCCGACATCTGACTGACATTTCCAAAAGCCAGTTTGGATTCATGCGTAGGAGATCTGCACAAGCTCAGCTTCTACTGGCCAGTGAAGCCTGGAGAGCAATGATCGACGCGGGGATACAGGTGGATGTTCTCTATATTGACTTACGAAAAGCCTTTGATAAAGTACCGCACAAAAGGCTCCTTTTGAAACTGAAACGCTTGGGTGTGATCGGACAAAATTTAGCTTGGATAGAGGATTTCTTAACCTCCAGAACACAGCGAGTACGAGTGGATGGCCAGCTTAGCACCACGGAGGTGAATGTTCTTAGCGGCGTACCACAAGGAAGTGTGCTCGGTCCCCTTCTCTTCAACATTTATATAAATGACTTAACTGAAAATATCAGCTCTCCGGTTATGCTATACGCTGATGACACTAAGCTATACAGAGGTATAATGGGATTGCACGATGCCGAGTCTCTTCAAAAAGACCTTGACAAGATCTGCCAGTGGATGACTCAATGGGCCATGGAGGTCAATACCGATAAATGTCATCACCTTCGTCTTGGCCCTACTACCCTTGACCATCGTTACACCTTGGACGGAAGGACGATTTCGATAACCACCTCTGAGCGTGACCTCGGGGTAGTTATGGATACAGATCTAAAATTTTCAACACATTACGAAACTATCATCAAGAAAACTACCAGAATTGTAAATCTTATGAGAAGGACATTTACATTCAAGGACAATTCCCTGTTTCCTACTTTATTTAAGGCTCTAGCTCGTCCACTAATTGAATATGGCCACGTAACAACGAGGCCTTTCTATAACAAGGACATCATCGCCATTGAGCAAGTTCAGAGACGAGCAACAAAAACAGTGCCAGCCATTCGCCATCTGCCTTATGAACATCGACTTAAAAAATTACGATTACCCAGTTTATCTTATAGATTCCTCCGAGGTGATTTGATTGAAACTTTTAAGATTTGTCATAGTTACTATGATAACATAAGGCCTGATGATGTCCTCACTTTCAATCATAACGGTCTCAGAGGACACAGCTTGAAAATTCGTGGTGAGAAATTCCGAAAAGACATTGGAAAATGGAGCTTCAAAAACCGGATAGTGGAATACTGGAATAATCTCCCCGAAAATGTCGTAAATGCCGAAAATATCAATCAGTTTAAAGCAGGCGTGGATCGACACCTGGCTGAAATTGAATTTAGTGTACACAGTGTCCCGAGAAATTAACAGAGGCGAAAGCCTTTTTTACTGCAGTTATATTATTATTATTATTATGTTGCATCCTATCACGGTCACCATGCACTCCAGCTAATCTGCTGATTAGCAAATTCGGTGTTTGCGACTCGCGAGTAAAGACTTTCTTTTTCAGGATATACTGCACTCGAATTTATTGTGAGCCTCTTGTTACTAACATTAGGGTCAGGGGGGAAAGCAGCTTTCGTGTCCTATATAACAACTCTATTCGGTGGTTGCATGGGTTCAAGTCGAACTGCAGTGCGTCATCAATGTTCGTTGGTGAAGGCCTTCCCTCTTTTCCATGAAATTAGGCGATTTTCTGCTCTTTATCTGCAGAAGCGTATTCTCGAGTCCAGAGCCCGTTGCTGGCTGTTCCGGCTCGGCCGCACATGAGGCTGATGCTGCCAATATGGTTGTCGTGGGGGAAGTTTCTTTTTTGCAACTTTCCCCCAATTTTGAACAATGTATAATAGTGTGCTAATGTTTTTTGTTGTCGTTTGAAGATTTATATGACCCTTGTTGACCTTTGATTTCAGCTAAATAAATAAATTATTATCCGTCCAGAGCTGTGATTTCCAATCCTTTCCAGCCACTTCTTAATCTGAAGAATGAGATATTGGCTGGTGACGTCCTTCTTACAAAGTATTCCACATGGGAATTACTCTTTTCAACAACATTAATATTTTAAATGTTGGACAAAGTAGAGATTACCAGATTGGGACATTTGTATACCAGTGTCAGAACGGATTTGGCCCAAAAGTATTTTCTGGCTTATTTAAAATGAACATGTTTAATCACGAGTATATCACAAGAAATGCGGAACTACTGGCAAGCAAAGCGAGAAATGCTACACGTAAAGGATTCGTCACAATATTGGAACTGTACGTTTATCTCAGTTCAAGGAACGACTGAAGAAACATTTCTTGACAGACCAAAATTGACAGAGTAAAAGTTTATTTCAGTTGTTTCGCTGATTTGGTTTAGTACGTAAGAGCTGGTTTGTATAATAAAGGTTGGTTTGTATAATAAAGAGTATTAAACTAAAAACAAAAACTAGAAATTTTTGTTTCGCGAAAAACTGTGCTATAACTAGAGTAGGGGAAAACTTCCGCTGTCGTTTTCGATAGTGAATCCTTGTCCACACCAGCTGATCGCTTGCGAATAGAGAGGAAAGGCAGTTCGAGTTGAGCATTTTATACTTCACAGCATGTCTCTTCTCTTTCTTCTCTAAATCAGAGTTGGTAGGTTCGGTCTACGCAGTCTTCGAGGATAAGTGATACTCGAAAACCCTCTAATAGATTTTGTGGCTCTTCTCTGTACTCCATCCAGTATTTCCAGTAGATATTTGTCCTGTCATGGTAATATTTCATATTTCGTCATAATTTAACGGATCCCCGTGAGGTTGAATTTTTACCTATTTTACGTAATTTAAACAGTTTATGCAACTTACATAGCTGGGGGACTAGGTCTCGAGACGACGTTTTCATGGACTCGGACTCGTCGTTTATGGAGCAGGACTCGGACTCGTCTCATCGGTTTCTGACCCGGAGTCACGAGTCAAGTAAACGCCTTGGCCCGGCAATTTTAAAACAAAACGAAGTATCCAGCAAACAATTAAAGAGATTGGCCTCCGAATACGACTCGGACATAATTATAAACACCGCATCTACGACATCTCTCCTTCCATCCATCAAGTTTGGCTCGAATCAGAGCACATCTGCCAATTTCCGATACCCCCTGCATTCCTGTAGCCTTTGCCCAATCCGGTCCGGACGCCAAATAACATATCTAGGCCGCATAAAATCGGCACTGTCCAACTTTCTTGTGCGCTTACACAATTTCTGGATACCCCCCTCACAATTGCAAGTGGTTCGGGCACATTTTACATGTCTAGGTTGTCAGTTCGGAGCATCCGCTGGTAACTTACACGTCAGTAATTTTGCGGATTCCCACTCCCTCAAAACTAGTCGGATGGCGTGTCATTAAAGTTTCATTTCTTGTGACTCACCAAGATTTTTGTTATCGTTCACCGTGATTGGAAATCCTGAATAATTGTTGAATAAATCAGTGTTTCCATAGCGAAAATATGTCAGAGTAACTCTCTCGCAAACCGTCGTTTGAATGTTTCGAACACCGGGAACATCGGGACCTTCTGCCTGGAGGAAATTTAAAATACCGCTGCCAGTCACCCTGCCCATTCATTTTTTATCTCCACTCCCGTTGTTTACTTCGCAAACTTCATTTTACAGGAATACATTTAAAACTTTCACCGTCTTTCCTACTACTCATTTTCTTAGCAAAATATTTTGCCGACAACACTGTGGCTTTGGTTGGCATTCAGATTTGTTCAGCTGATGAATGTCAATTACTTAAGCTCTTATAATTGATTCTGACTGTTTCTTTGTTTTGTTTCAAATACCTAGCTTTCAATGCGGATAAAGGTTGTTGCATGCTTTTTCTCCTGGTCTGGTCAGTTTCGGCTTCTGTTAAACCTCGTCTCTGATGTCAAACTTTTAAGATCTATGTATCTGGGCTAAATATGGTGGACTTGATGAAAATCTCTCTTCTAAACAGCACACTGATTCTTTGGCCGTGGTTTGCTCGTCTACCCCGACATTTTTTATGGCACTTGCCCTTCGGCCAAGTGCCATATAGCGATCGCAATTTCTGTCCGTCCGTCGGTCTGTCCAGGTTTTGCTAGTTCGGGCACTTCCACATAAGCTAGGACAATACAACTTGGCAGGCGTATCAGGGACCCCAAGTGATTAAGTTGGAAATAGTCACTTCCCCGATCCGAGCACCGTGGGGGGAGTGGAGGGAGGGGGAATCCGGAATCTTGAGGTATTTTTAACTTTTGAACGGGTGATCGGATCTCGATGAAACTTGATATTTGGAACGACCTCACGCCTCAGACGACCCACTTAAAATCCGGACCGGATCCGGTGACTTTTGGGGGGAGATGGAGGGGGCAACCGGAAATCTTGGGAAACGCTATGAGTGGAGGGATCGAGATGAAACTTGGTGGGAAGACACCTAGCAAACACTAGATACATCATTGACATAACCGAGCCGATTCGGGCACTGTGGGGGGGAGTGGAGGGAGGGGGAATCTTGAGGTATTTATAACTTTTGAACGGGTGATCGGATCTCGATGGAACTTGATATTTGGAAAGACCTCATGCCTCAGACAACCTACTTAAAATCCGGACCGGATCCGGTGACTTTCGGGGAGAGCTGCAGGGGGCAACCGGAAATCTTGGGAAACGCCATGAGTGGAGGGATCGAGACGAAACTTGGTGGGAAGACACCTAGCAAACACTAGGTACATCATTGACATAACAGAGCCGATTCGGGCACTGTGGGGGGGAGTGGAGGGAGGGGGAATCTGGAATCTTGAGGTATTTATAACTTTTGAACGGGTGATCGGATCTCGATGGAACTTGATATTTGGAAAGACCTCATGCCTCAGACGACCTACTTAAAATCCGGACCGGATCCGGTGACTTTGGGGGGGAGCTGCAGGGGGCAACCGGAAATCTTGGGAAACGCTATGAGTGGAGGGATCGAGATGAAACTTGGTGGGAAGACACCTAGCAAACACTAGATACATCATTGACATAACCGAGCCGATTCGGGCACTGTGGGGGGAGTGGAGGGAGGGGGAATCCGGAATCTTGAGGTATTTATAACTTTTGAACGGGTGATCGGATCTCGATGGAACTTGATATTTGGAAAGACCTCATGCCTCAGACGACCCACTTAAAATCCGGACCGGATCCGGTGACTTTTGAGGGGAGCTGGAGGAGGCAACCGGAAATCTTGGGAAATGCTATGAGTGGAGGGGTCGAGATGAAACTTGGTGGGAAGCACCTAGCAAACACTAGATAAATCACTGACATGACCGAGCCGATTCGGGCACTGTCGGGGGAGTGGAGGGAGGGGGAATCCGGAATCTTGAGGTATTTATAACTTTTGAACGGGTGACCGGATCTCGATGAAACTTGATATTTGGAACGACCTCATGCCTCAGACGACCCACTTAAAATCCAGACCGGATCCGGTGACTTTTGGGGGGAGCTGGAGGGGGCAACCGGAAATCTTGGGAAACGCTATGAGTGGAGGGATCGAGATGAAACTTGGTGTGCAGACACCTAGCAAACACTAGATACATCATTGACATAACCGAGCCAATTCGGGCACTGTGGGGGGAGTGGAGGGAGGGGGAATCCGGAATCCTGAGGTATTTATAACTTTGGAATGGGTGATCGGATCTCGATGAAACTTGATATTTGGAAAGGTCTCATGCCTCAGACGACCCAATTAAAATCCGGACCGGATCCGGTGACTTTTGGGGGAGCTGGAGGGGGCAACCGGAAATCTTGGGAAACGCTATGAGTGGAGGGATCGAGATGAAACTTGGTGGGAAGACACCTAGCAAACACTAGATACATCATTGACATGACCGAGCCGATTCGGGCACTGTCGGGGAGTGGAGGGAGGGGGAATCCGGAGTCTTGAGGTATTTATAACTTTTGAACGGGTGACCGGATCTCGACGAAACTTGATATTTGGAAAGGCCTCAGACGACCCACTTAAAATCCGGACCGGATCCGGTGACTTTTGGGGGAGCTGGAGGGGGCAACCGGAAATCTTGGGAAACGCTATGAGTGGAGGGATCGAGATGAAACTTGGTGGGAAGACACCTAGCAAACACTAGATACATCATTGACATGACCGAGCCGATTCGGGCACTGTCGGGGGAGTGGAGGGAGGGGGAATCCGGAATCTTGAGGTATTTATAACTTTTGAACGGGTGACCGGATCTCGATGAAACTTGATATTTGGAAAGACCTCATGCCTCAGACGACCCACTTAAAATCCGGACCGGATCCGGTGACTTTGGGGGGGAGCTGGAGGGGAGAACCGGAAATATTGGAAAACGCTATGAGTGGAGGGATCGAGATGAAACTTGGTGGGAAGAGACCTAGCAAACACTAGATATATGATTGACATAACCGAGCCGTGCCTACTCGTAACAAGTGCCATATGAGCTCGTAGCTCTTGTTTTCAATAAAACATGCTTCCATCCTTGATTTACTCCGCCTGGCTCATTCTCATGCGAATTCTCTATATATGAAGAATATCGTTCATTATTTGAAGTACAAATATACTGTTATGACTAGGGGCATGACTTGGTCTCGAGACGCTTTATCAGGGACTCGGCCTTGTCTCGTCTCGAACGAGACAAGGACTCGGACTCGTCTTGACTCGTGGGCGTGACTTTGGTCTCGGACTCGGACGTGCTGGATTAGGCAACCGCTCTGGCGATTTACTTATTTTATAATAATGATTATAATTAACGTGCTGACATTAAAAAACGAGACTGCAGCGTAACAGCGGTCTTTAGTCATGAAATGACCATATAGCAACATTTATGTACTACCTATTTACTCGATATGGCGACTTACCGGCCCATTTTTACACATGCCCGTACCGCTGTTCCCAATTACAAGAAGCACTACCATTCTGGGAGTAACTTTCAGTTTCAGCACTAATTGCTCATTCAAAGATCACGCCGAAAGCGTAGTCAGGGGTGTCCCGAAGGGGGGGGGGGGGGTGATTCACCCCCTGCCTCGTTTCAGTCGTTTACTTTGGCCTCGCCGAGGTCCCGGGCATTCATTTTAATTGAAAACAATCCGAGTCGTTTAAAAAAACTGTTACTTTTGGCTCTGCCCAGCTTCAGTCGTAAAAACCCGTCCCTAAAGACCAGCCGAGTCGTTTAAACCAGGTTGCATAACCCCGTTAGGTCGGAGACATGATTCAGGGTGGCAGCTATTCGGCTACCTGTTCTACTCCCATGTGATTTGTACCTGTCTCATTTAGGTATCAGTCGTTTATTTTGGCCTTGTCGAGGTCCCGGGCATGATTCAGGGTAGCAGCTATTCGGCTACCTGTTCTACTCCCATGTGATTTGTATCTGCCTCACTTAGGTCTTTCAGATTTTAGCCTGTCAAAATTGCAATAGGTTAGTTGTTAAAGTAAAGTCTGACTAGATAACATTGATATTCCTTATAAACCAAAAGTGAGAAACAAGGTTATGAGCATCGACTTTTTGGTCCACGTTTCACTAAAAGTGAAAAAAGAAGGAGTCGAATTTTTAAACATAATGAAAAGCCATCAGAAATAAAATGACAGGATATCCGCGAAACAAGTGTGGCAAGAACAGATGGAAAAATGTCAATTACAAAGTGAGGTTGAGCTGGGAACAACTCTTGAAAAGGGCAAGCAAAGTATTAACCGACTGGCTGGTAATTTTTACCGAGTTTTTTTTTGCGGAAAAAAACACTGTTTTAACGAGAAAATCGACTGATTTCAAGAAAAAGCGACCGTTTTTAAGAAATGACTTTCGAAAAACCGACTCTTTTTACGAAAAGTCGCGGCGCTTCGCGCCGATTCGGCTATTTTTTTTTAACGACTGTCCGACAAAATGGGGGGGGGGGCGTCCCCTCCAAACGTGATGTCCCGGTATGCTAGTGTCAAAGCACATCTGAATAGCCTTCCTAAAATTCAGGATACGCATACTACTCGAAAATGATCTCTTTTATGTTAAAGTTATTCTAAAAGCGAACTTCTTGGTCTTCATTTGCTGTGTATAGCACTTCTGTCGCGTATTGAGACTCGGACCTAATTTCGTGGTAAGGTCGCAGATGAAGATTGACGCAGATATAAACCTTTCAGATGTGCTTGAATATGCTGCATTGGGGAAAGATATAGTGTCTCTATCGGGAGAAAGACGAAAGTTTGTTTCGTCAATGAATCGGGGTTTGTTTTTACACAGAACGAATCAGATTCTGCAAACCAGTTTTAAGTTGCAATCTTTCAGGTGTAGCGTTACCTGGTCTACTTTTCGTCATCAAATTACAGTTTGTCGAATGACAAATATAACGGTACGGTACACGGTACTTTCATAACGAAACAAAAACACCCGACAAAAAAAAACGCAACTCAAGTCTCGTCGGCGAACCGACGTATTTTCCTATCTTTAAACTCCTGTCGGGCGAAGACCAAAAGTGTGTTACCGTACGTCCGTAAATCCGAATTTGTGTTTAAATGCGCTGGCAAACCTGTTTTCCTCGTTTCGTTTCTGAGGAAGTGTGTTTTTTAACGTGAAAATACTTTTTTTGGTATTATAGTTCGGAACAAATCTAGTTTGTTTTCGATCGGCACTATTTTGTCACTTTTTTCGATGGACAAAGTCGTGATTTCATAGCTATTCTTCTTTACTTTCCGTCTTACTCATCATTCAATCATAAAATCCGGATTTCTTTTTAATGCACTGGCAAACCTGTTTTCCTCGTTTTGTTTCTGAATAAGAATGTCTTGGACGTGAAAATTACTTTTTTTGGGATCCCAAAACGTAAGTGGAGGGATACCTATGACATCGCAAAAGTTGTCCGTCTGTCCGTCCGTCCGTCCGTCTGTAAGCACGATAACTCTCGAAGGGAATGAGATATTTTGATGAAACTTGGTGAGAAGGTTCGTTGGGTCGTCGGACCAGTCAAGTTCGTAGATGGGCTTTGTAGCTCTACATTTAGGGGTGGGGGAGGGGATTGAAATTAAGGGACAAACAAAATATTTTGAAACAGCTAATGTGATAGTCGATTATGGGGTAAGAAGACATGCTGAACACGATGGTGAAAACCATTTTGTCATCGGACAAGTAGTTCGCCCGGAATCCGGCCAAAACCGGAAAGTGTGTTGAAAGTAAAAGTTTTATTTGAAGTTGATTAGATGTTCGATTTAGGGGTAGGAAGACATGCTGAAGAAGATGTTGAAAATTATTTTCTCGACGGACAAGTATTTCGCCCGGAATCCGGCCCAAACCGGAAAGTTTGTTGAAAGTAAAAGTTTTATTTGAAATTGATTAGATGTTCGATTTAGGGGTAGGAAGACATGCTGAAGACGATGGTGAAAACTATTTTCTCGATGGACAAGTATTTCGCCCGGAATCCGGCCCAAACCGGAAAGTTTGTTGAAAGTAAAAGTTTTATTTGAAGTTGATTAAATGTTCGATTTAGAGGTAGGGAGACATGCTGAAGACGATGGTGAAAACTATTTTCTCGACGGACAAGTATTTCGACCGGAATCCGGCCCAAACCGGAAAGTTTGTCAAAATTAAAAGTTTAATTTGGAGTTGATTGGATGTTCGATTTAGGGCAAGAAGACATGCTGAACACTTATGTGAAAACAAGTTTCTACCCGGACATGTAGTTCGTCCGGAATCCGGCCAAAACCGGAAAACTGTTGGAAGTCAAAGTTTTATTTCTAGTTGATTAGATAAGCGATTTAGGGGTAAGAAGAGATGATGAGTCCCTGTGTGACAATCGTATTTTTCCCGGACATATAGTTCGACCGGAATCCGGCTGGAATCGGAAAATTTGTTATAAGCTAAATTTCTATTTGAAGTTGATTAGATGTTCATTACTGGGGAAAGAAGATACCCTGATTTCGTCTTTGAGCTTTCTTTTTTCGTCGGACAAGTAGTTCTGGAGTTCGGCCGGAACCGGGAAATTGGCAGAATTGGTAGGAAGTTTTCGTCAAAACAGATATGACTTATAGGGGTAAACACACATGCTGAATCCAAATCTGAACTTGGTTTTCTCAGGTGATTAGCTATTTGGCCTTAATCTGTTTCTGAATTTTAATTGTAAAAATGTTCAAGGAGTCTGGCGAAGACTGGATCTGGCTAAGACAAGACCCAGTTGTCTGGATCAGATATTGAATTTTTTGGATCCCATCGTAACCTTTGGTCTTGTTTGCTATTAATTCGCAACAAATCTACTTTGTGTCTGCTTTGTTTTCTATGGACAATATTTTGTAACTTTTTTCGACGGAGAGGTTTGTGATTTCATAGTTATATTTTCCTTCTCATTGTGATCGCAAAAAGACGCTCTACTCCTCGGCGTGTCACAAAATTTCGCCTGTTGCGCTCGTAGTATTCTCTATTTAGAGGAGCGGTGTGTCATTTACTTGGCGATTTGGCCAATTTTTTAGATTTGAAACACGTTAAAGGCTAGAATCTTTCTAGAACAAGACCAAAGGTTTCGATGGGATCTCAAATATTCAATATCTGATCCAGACAACTGGGTCTTGTCTTAGCCAGATCGAGTCATCGCCAGACTCTTTGAACATTTTCACAATTAAAATTCAGAGACAGATTAAGGCCAAATAGCTAGTCATCTGAGAAAACCAAGTTCAGATATGGATTCAGTATGTGTGTTTACCTCTATAAGTCATATCTGTTTTGACGAAAACTTCCTGCCACTTCTGCCAATTTCCTGGTTTTGGCCGAACTCCAGAACTACTTGTCCGGCGAAAAAAGAAAGCTCAAGAACGAACACAGGGTATCTTCTTTCCCCAATTAATGAACATCTAATCAAATTCAAATAAAAATTTAACTTATAACAAATTTTCCGACTCCAGCCGGATTCAGGTCGAAATAAATTTCCGGGTGAAATATGATTGTCAAACACGGATTCAGCATCTCTTCTTACCCTTAAATTGGTTATCTAATCAACTAGAAATAAAACTTAAGCTTCTAACAATTTTCCGGTTTCGTCCGGATTCGGGGGGAACTACATGTCCAGGTAGAAATTTTTTTCACATAAGTGTTCAGCATGTCTTCTTGCCCAAAATCGAACATCTTGTAACGACACGAAGTATTTAATTCCAGATATTTATAACAACTCTCGCAATGCAATTGTTGGTGCAAATCCCCGTCTGCTCGAACAGTCGCATTGCCTCGTAGTCTCGAAGTCCCTTTTTCTCACATTCGCATTGCCTCACACGCAGTGCCTTTTTGCCCGATTTTGGCAACCCAAAAAACGAAGAGAAAAAGCTAGTACAAAAGGAGCAATGAAATTGTATGTAAATTGTATTGTGATTGTATTGTGAAATTGTCTTAAGACAGTAGTGATCGTTGGATTAACAGACGTATTCGATGTATGCAGAACTTCAATATTAAAAGTAAGTGTGTTTTCTAACCACTGTTTATTGAATGTAGAACCTAGGACCCATCGTCCGAACTTCCCCCTCCACAGTTACGAACCAACCCTTCGAGGATTAAGATCAGAGTACCGGTATAGTCTAATATGTACCAGCCGCTCGGGTACACGTATATTAGATGCTCGGTTTCGTACAACGCTTAAAGCATAAACGATTAGAGAGATACTCCTAATTTAACGTAAAATAACAATCTAATCAACTCCAAATAAAACTTTTAATTTTAACAAACTTTCCGGTTTGGGCCAGATTCCAGGTTTTCACCATCCTCCTCAGCATGTCTTCCTACCCCTAAATCGAACATTTAATCAACTTCAAATAAAACTTTTACTTTTAACAAACTTTCCAGTTTTGGCCAGATTCCGGGCGAACTTGTTTTCCGATGACAAAATGGTTTTCACCATTGTGTTCAGCATTTCACCATCTGTTTCAAAATATTTTGTTTGCCCCTTAATTTGAACCCCCTCCCCCACCAATAAATGTAGGGCTACAAAGCCCATCTACGAACTTGACTGGTCCAACGACCCAACGAATCCTCACACCAAGTTTCATCAAAATATCTCATTCCCTTCGAGAGTTATCGTGCTTACAGACGGACAGACGGACGAACGGACGGACGGACAACTTTTGCGATGTCATAGGTATCCCTCCACTTACGTTTTGGGATCCCAAAAAGCTGAAATGTAGAGCTGAGGCTATGAAGGTATGTACAAAAAATTTTGATTACAAGAATAATTTCAGCTGATGTATTGCAGCTAATTTTACACCGGCTTTCTTATTTGTTGGTGGGGAACGTGCGCCATTGCCGCGTAGTGGCAACAGTTCTATTTTGTCGGTACTGGCGAGTCGTATATTACGATCCAGGAGTCGTTGAAATGAGGGGTCTCACTCCCGCTGGCCTGAGTGCTTCGGGCCACCACTGAGCGTAGTGCGCAAACTGCTGACCTGTAGTGTCAATGCGTAGGTTTGGTTTCACAGCTCCTGAATTTCGCCTCGCACAGCCTACCTCACCCACGTGCGCCCCCTCTTAGAATACTTCTGTTCGGTATGGGGACCCCAAGTGCAGAACATGGACCCATCTAACGGAAGAGCTAGAAGCCGCCCAGAAACGCGCATCGAAAATTATAATGGGACTTGGCTACCAGTCATTTGATCACGCACTGTCAGTGTCGAGAATCCCGAGTCTCTACTCCCAAGAGAAGAACTGACATTAAACTTCAAATTAGTACCTGCCAAAGGACGAACCTCAAGGTTCGTAAACTCGTTTGTGCCTTTTTTTTTTTTTTTTTTTTTACAGATATTTAACAAAGTGAACAGCTTTCTTTCACTTATGTAAATGACCAGCAAAATTTAGCATCTTCTACTGAAGAAAACTACGAAGGTCGTCTGTCATTAAACGATTAAGGTAAGGAACTAGGAAAGAATTCTTTTTGTTTCTATCTCAACACTGTTAGTCGCCGGATTAATTATGACGTAATGGCTACTGAAACCTATCTGAGAACCACAGGGGATAAACTGGTAGAGTAGGTGCTTTATCTAACTGGTATTTTACCGAAATGTTTTACAGATCTTTGAAGTTGACCACAAATCCTTTCTTATGAAAGGCTTTAATGGCCGATCATGCTGGTAATTATTTCGATAAAGTGTCATTGGTCAGGAGTCATTTTCGCTGGGAAGGGGGGGGGGGCATAGCTATTTGCCGAATCTTCCAGCAATTCTACTGAATCCTAGAAACTGGCTCGAGCTTTAAGTTGTGAAACACGAAAGTGAATATGATTTTAATACAAAGATAACCTTAGTACTAAAGGTCGACACGAAAGATGATTAGACAGCTACTAGGTGTTGCTTCCGTGAGCCCACTTGGACAGTATATTGTTGGAGACGATTCCAGTATCAGCTCCTAAAAGTTTGAACTACTGTAGCCAAGACAAAATTAAACTAAACGCCGCAGGCGAAAGAAAGTCCAATTGCTTCCCATACAAATTATAGCTTTAAATGTGCTAGCTTTTACTTTAGTTTTTCCTAGCTTTCACGAGGTTTTACTTTAGATTTTACTGATTTCGACTGCTTCCCCTAAACACTCTAGCTTTTATTGTAGATCAAACACCAAGATCCCACAAATTTCCAGAAACATTAACACGGGAGAGAGTGAAGCCCCGGCAGCAACTTATAGCTACTGTAGTCTACCCAAGACCACATAAACTGAGCACCACAGGCGAAATTTTTCAAGTTCACTTTTTCTGCCAAAATTCAACCATTTCCCTTGCAGATTCTAGCTTTCAATTTTTCTCAACTACCAAGTCTATCCTAAATGACGCGCCCTTACACAAAATAGAGAATCTTATAAAAGGCACCGCAGGCGAAATTTGCGATCAGAGTATCTTTTTTGTATCCCAAATAAAAGTAAGATGATGATAACGTAAAGTAAGATTGAAAGTATGTGTGATCATAAGTTAAGATAAATTCAAAGATCGGGTCGGTTTCAGTTTGTCAGTGATTTTTTGCTAAAATACAGGGATTTCGCACAGAACCAAATAATGCTGAAATTATGCACCGCAGGCAAAACTTTCGAAAATTGGCCCCTTTTCAGACAGAGAGATTTTATTACAAAACCTTTCTGTGAATTTCAAGGTCTGGTAACTAACTTTTTGTCATTCTGGCAAGCTCTCATACTCAGACAAGCTCAAAACACACGACTGAGAGTAAAATTCGCTGCGGCACTGGGAGGGGGGGGAGGGTCACCCGATTTGAGGATTGACGTCAAAACTAGAGCACATAATACCGACTAATTTTGTTCGGAAATTCTTTATTCGGTATAACTATATATCTAATATCGGTTATTATACCGATAATTATGGACCAACATTCGGATTCGGTATAACTTCGTCGAATTCCAGGATTCGTGATAACTACGAATCCCGGCAATTATACTGAAAAAATTACCGAGTCCCCCTCGCTATACCGAATGATTTTGGGAGGATAGCCTATTCGGGATTCCGTATAACTACCGAATCTACCAAACAAGTTCGTACAATTTCGTCGAAACTGGATCAAAGTTCGGGATTCGTGATAACTAACAAATCCTGTCAATTATACTGAATAGATTATCGAATTCTGATCATTATACCGAATAAATTTGAACCGATAGCCTATTCGGGATTCTGTATAAATACCGAATCCTGGGAATTATACCAAACAGTTCTGCTATCTAAAAAATACCACATAATTTTAGTGAAATTTTTGTTCATTGTCGTAGATCGTGCTGTGGACGTACGGCCAAGCCAAGTACGAAACACCTCCTGGGCATTAAAAACTGCGACGAACAGCTGTGTAGCATTCTGACGTCATCCGTATCGAATCCAATCGTTCCTGCAGTTACCGTAGCAGGAGTTGCAGCAGCAGTAGTGACTCTGATGTGCGATGTATGTCCAATCGTGCCAACAGTACTAGTCGTGCCGATTATGGTTTCGAGCAAGCTTGCTGTGCCTGTTGACGCAGTGGATTGCGTTTGAAAGGGACAATTCAATCCCATGCTCGTCACTTCCATATTAATTTGCTTCACTTGACACTGTGCACCTGTTATTCTGTAAAGTTCAAACGGCGATAGGTACATTGTGGCTTGTTCATTCATCATGTTGCAAAGCCATGACGTGTTATACTTCTGGTTTAAGATGGTAACTTCGGCTGGGTTGTAGTTATACAGTCTGAGTAAAAATGACTTTTCAAAACGTACATTCGCCTTTCCGTATCCAATAAATTTAGCAGGCTGCATAATTCCTGATCCACCTCCTCCTCCGATGGATGCACTTCCTGAACCACTTGCATCGGAGTCAGAAACAGTGCCCATAATTTCATCTGCCATTTCGACGATTGCATTAAGCGTAGGATTCTGCCGAAAAGACGGTCTTTCCAACACTGTATCAGCTGGTCTCTTTTGGGCCATCCTCGGCCAATATATTTTTCAAGAGTTGATTTAACTTGGATGCCAGATCGTCCAGTAAATTTCGCCAAGCTTTGAAGAAAGCCGTTAGGTTCGAATCCTTCGGCTCTTTCAATAAAATCGGCGTCAGCTGTTCTAACTTCACCACTCGATTCTGCTTTGTTGTAAGCTGCGTCGTGCCGTAATGCGATCTGGTCGAGCTCATTCACTGGTGGTTCACCGTCTAATGGATTTCCTGGTCCAAGGTAATTATATCCAGGAAATAAAAGTCCTGGACGTCTGCCTTTCTTTGAAGACTTTGGCATATTGACGACCAATATGCAAGGTAGGGCTATTTATATCTTTAAGCATCCCATATAGACCGTGGAGCGGCCAGCGGAGCGGCGCACATTGCGTTTACACTTCTGTACTGGGCTAGCAATTTTTTTAAGCCCGCTCGCGGCCAAAATATTTGAAATTTTTTTTTAGTCGGGGCAGCCCCTAAAACCTGAGGGGGGATGTGGGGTAGGGGCCCCGCGTGCCCTCCTCCCTTTTCTCTTATCTTCCCCCCCCCTTAGGGTCCCCCCCCCCGGACTCCGGAATGATATCTCACAAAAGCGATTATACTCTATACTTGTTAGCTGTGGCTGCAGCTGCTGGCGACAAATTGAGGGGCTGTCCGAATACGGACTTTGCGTGAGGCGCAAACACCTACAGCGCCTTATAAGTACAGGTGCAGCAGCAGCTGCAGCCACAGCTAACAAGTATAGAGTATAATCGCTTTTGTGAGATATCATTCCGGAGTCCGGGGGGGGGGGACCCTAAGGGGGGGGGGGGGGGGGGGAAGATAAGAGAAAAGGGAGGAGGGCACGCGGGGCCCTTACCCCACATCCCCCGTCAGGTTTTAGGGGATTCCCCGACTAAAAAAAAAATTCAAATATTTTGGCCGCGAGCGGGCTTAAAAAAATTGCTAGCCCAGTACAGAAGTGTAAACGCGATGTGCGCCGCTCCGCTGGCCGCTCCACGGTCTATATGAGATGCTTAAAGATATAAATAGCCCTACCTTGCATATTGGTCGTCAATATGCCAAAGTCTTCAAAGAAAGGCAGACGTCCAGGACTTTTATTTCCTGGATATAATTACCTTGGACCAGGAAATCCATTAGACGGTGAACCACCAGTGAATGAGCTCGACCAGATCGCATTACGGCACGACGCAGCTTACAACAAAGCAGAATCGAGTGGTGAAGTTAGAACAGCTGACGCCGATTTTATTGAAAGAGCCGAAGGATTCGAACCTAACGGCTTTCTTCAAAGCTTGGCGAAATTTGCTGGACGATCTGGCATCCAAGTTAAATCAACTCTTGAAAAATATATTGGAGTTCAATATCCGAGGATGGCCCAAAAGAGACCAGCTGATACAGTGTTGGAAAGACCGTCTTTTCGGCAGAATCCTACGCTTAATGCAATCGTCGAAATGGCAGATGAAATTATGGGCACTGTTTCTGACTCCGATGCAAGTGGTTCAGGAAGTGCATCCATCGGAGGAGAAGGTGGATCAGGAATTATGCAGCCTGCTAAATTTATTGGATACGGAAAGGCGAATGTACGTTTTGAAAAGTCATTTATACTCAGACTGTATAACTACAACCCAGCCGAAGTTACCATCTTAAACCAGAAGTATAACACGTCATGGCTTTGCAACATGATGAATGAACAAGCCACAATGTACCTATCGCCGTTTGAACTTTACAGAATAACAGGTGCACAGTGTCAAGTGAAGCAAATTAATATGGAAGTGACGAGCATGGGATTGAATTGTCCCTTTCAAACGCAATCCACTGCGTCGACAGGCACAGCAAGCTTGCTCGAAACCATAATCGGCACGACTAGTACTGTTGGCACGATTGGACATACATCGCACATCAGAGTCACTACTGCTGCTGCAACTCCTGCTACGGTAACTGCAGGAACGACTGGATTCGATACGGATGACGTCAGAATGCTACACAACTGTTCGTCGCAGTTTCTAAATGCCCAGGAGGTGTTTCGTACTTGGCCGTACGTCCACAGCACGATATACGACAATGTAAATGCGATAAAACCTCGCTATGTTCGAGAGTGTAATCTGATGTCTGGAACCAACAGTGCTGGCAAGCTTATCGCTGCCTCGTCATTCACATTTAAAGAGCACGACGGATACCTTCGGAGCCGAGAATGTCAGACAGGATTAACCACCCTTGAGGGTAAATCCGACGCACCTTCTATTCTTGGTGTCTTCGATAATGACGCCATAAAGAGAGGATCGTTCACGTTTTCAAAGGGTGCTTTTCCACCAACCGAAGTAAAGGCAAGGATCAGCACCTTAGGCTGGTCCGATACAAAGCAACGCCAATACTCCACGAACGATAATCTGAATTTAAACCAGTATATCGGTATTGGCGCAAATTCCCATAGCGCTGGAGCTACGATACCGCCCCTTTGCATTGGAGTGATGCCCATGCCAACTACTACGGGGAGTGATCTGATGCCGATACAGTTGTTAGTGAGAGTAGACACTAGCATGAACGTTGAGATTGACTTTGCCGATCAAGTGTCATCTTCCAACGGGAACTTTTACAGTAGAACGTATAGTGATTTTAATGCCAGACGAAATGTCGCTCTTAACCAGTGTAGTTTTTACGGTAGAAATGTTGTTACTATGCAATAAACAATAAAATATTTATTCTGAAGGATCGTATCTACAAAATCTAACTAAATCTTCACTAAAGTTCTTTTCCTGCGTTGAATCAAATAGGAAAGATGCCAGTCCTTTTGGATGTAGACGGTGCATCGCTCCTACTTCCTTCAGCCAAGGAACTGGTCCAAGTTCCCATATGTGCATTCTGTCCTTTAATCGCTGAATGGTAGAAAACTTCCTTGTAGCCATCCCAGGATTAGACATGATTAGTACTGGTGTCCTATTAATCAGCGAGTCTGGCAGATATTTGACGCTGACTTTGTGAGGATCACCTCCAAGGATAGCCAAGAGTTCCTCTTCTTTGTCATCTGAATAATTTGGTTCGTTCCATATCAGCATAGTTTTGCCAACGCAATCTTGAAAGGCGAACGAGCCGGCCGTCCTGTTGATACATGGAGGCATCGTTCCAACATGCTCAGCGCCACCTTGTATTATAGCGAGGGCATCAAAGATATAGTTCTTGCCGCAAGATGGAGGTGAGTAGACGCAGAGAGTATTGCGCTTTCCTGTACGGTGTAAAAGCCATTTCCAAATGAATCCAAGGACTTCCTTTGCATATTCTGCATCGCCATGGGTCTGGTCATAAAACCATCTAGCAGCTATGCCGTAGGATTGGTGTGGAGACCAGTAATAATCAGGTACGTTGCCAGGCATCATTATAGATGTATCAGGGTCCAGGATATGTTTTACCCTCATGTCCCACGTACTTTGGGAGTGTTCAAACGCCAGCTGGACCTGAGCTTTCTCCCAATGGAACTTCTGTAGGCTGGTTCCCAATGAAAACCAAAATGCGGCTCCATCCATAATTTTAGATCCTTTGTTTTTTTTCTTGATGGTGAATGGAACGTTGAACTGAGCTGAAGAGGGGACAGTAGCCATCGACAATCCTATTGTTTGTCGGCACGCAGACAGTATTAGTTGAACGATCCCTGGAAACATTGGCATTATTTCTTCCACGGTCCCTTCTTTGGACTCCAGTTCTTCATGGTTCCCAGCCGCTTGAGTTTCGAAATGGGACCCTTGAGAGCTTCTTGGATCGCTGTCACGGTCCCTTTGTCCACAGGTACTTGCATATTCATCAAACGACGGGCGCCGGATGAATTTGATGCCCGTGTTTTGATGGTCAGGTCCACGCACAGCTCGTGTTTGCTGTCGTCGCCGACCCACTAGTAAACGAAGGGATCTCTCTCCGTTCTCCTGTCGGTCAACTCTGGCGAGCCGAATAGATTGTCGAGTAAATGAACACTGACATCGGAGCTTGCAATCATGGACGATGTGGACGTGGATGGCGATCGGGGTCGCAGGATTTTCTTCCAGTGCAGCCGCTGACAAGGAGAAGTCCGTCAGTATCGCTGGCATACCGCGAAGTTTCCAGTCGCTCTCGAACAAGTCGGTCAACCTCTTCAGGTCCTCCGACGTGACGGATATGATGGTAGAGCCATCGGGAGTAGCTAGGGTTGCCAAGTATTGAATGAAGGGTTGCCGCACAGGGTACGAGAGGGGTAAACCTTCCGCCCAAAATTTGACCGAATCTCGAAAAGTTGAGGGGGTGCTGCCCCTCCCTCCCTCCCCCTCTCCCCCTTTGAGACACCCCTGACACTGGTCTTAATTTCAGAATACGTCAGCTACGATGCTTTGAACAAACAGTTTTGTTTCCATTCCTGAAGTTGACCATGAAAATTGGCAGCACAAAGAGGACAGTTTACTAAAATTGTTCGGTATTTTTTCGATTTACGGGGATTCGGTAGTTATACAGAATCCTAAATAGGCTATCTGTACAAATCTCTTCAGTATAATGATCGGGATTCGGTATAATTGCCAGTATTCGGTAGTTATCACGAATTTGGTGAGAGAATTTACTGAAACCATTTGGTAATTTTTCGATGCCGGAACTATTTGGTATATTTATGGAGATTCCGCAGTTACACAGACTCCCGAATAAGCTATTGGTTCGGAATTATTCGGTGTCATGATTGGGATTCGGTAATTTATTCAGTATAATTTCCAACTTTGTTCCAGTTTCGACGAAAGTATACCGAATATGAATACTGTTCGGTAGTCTTTCGATACCAAAACAATTCGGTATACTAACCGGTATACGATGGTTATACAGAATTCCGAACACGCTATCGGTCTAAACTTATTCGGTATAATAACTGGGATTCGGTAACTTATTCGTTGTAATTGCCAGGATCCGGAAGTTACCACGAACCTCGAAACTTAGAAGAGGTCGAGTGAAGCACTGGTCGCAGACGAAAGGGATGATCTGTGATATCATCGATAGTCCTTACTTCTATTTTGGATCCCAAAAACAATATCTAATCATAAATATTTCGAAAATTCCGCCTGCAGCACTTTTCGTAATGTTCTCTATTTTGTTGAAGGACACGTCATTTTACGGTTTTAAGCCAGTTTTAGGATTGAGATTTCGAAACATTAAAAGCTAGAATTTGAATGTAAATTAAATTTGGCAGGAAAAAGCAAAAAAAAATTTCGCCTGCGGCGCTCACTTTGTCTTATCATAGGTAGTATATTGACTAGACTACTTTGCTGCTGCTGCCGGAGAGTCGCTCCATCCGTTTTCTAGAACTTCTTAAGAGTCTCGGTATTTCATCAACGGAAAATGATACAGTTTGTAAGAGAAGCAGTTAAATTTTAGCCTACAAAAACAAAATTTCGAAAATTTTCACCTGCGGCGCTCGATTTAATTTTCTATTGGCTATAATAGATAGTAGCTGTTACTGCAATCATGACCGGCAACGTATTCTCTATGTGGGCGTCGCCGAGGGCTTCGCCAAAACGCCACCTAATAGTTGGCTTATCGTCGTTCATCCTGCCTTTTATTGTTACTCTTCCTACGCAATCGTTTCTGTTCCATAAATTAAAGCTCGAATTCTTAGTTCTAGGATTCGGTAAAATTTTCGAAAGATTCGGTAAAATTTTGGCTCTGGACCCCCCCCCCCCCCCCCCACCGAAAATGCACTTGCGACCAGGGGCGTCACTAGCCTTTTACCTTTGGGGGGGGGACGTCCGATTTGTGCCGACGGACTAAAAAATGTGCCGACAAAACACGCCGTTGCCGCTTCGCGGCAACGGCGTACATTTCCCGCCAGCACAGAACAGAATCGGGGTAAAACTAGCTGTAATGCATCAGTTGAGATTATTCCTTTGATATAATTTCGTATTTTAAGTTCACATATTTGGCTTTTCATTTTAGCGTTCGCTAAAAAGCGAAGCTTCCAACGACTGTACCAAGAACAAGCTAAACTAAGCGCCGCAGGCGAAATTTTTTAAATCTGCCTTTTTCCCAGAAAAATTTAGCTATACCTACCATACAAGTTCTAGCTTTTAACGTGTTTCAGCGAATTTCAATCCTAAAACGCCAAGCTAAATGAAACACTGTTCTTCTAAATAAAATAATTTTGTGTGAACTAACTGTAACAACGCATCAATTGAGGTTATTACTTTGGTATAATTTCGTATTTTAAAGTTCACATATTCGGCTTTTCATTTTAACTTTCGCTGGAAAGCGAAGCTTCCAACGACTGTACCGAGGCAAGTTAAATCAAGCGCCACAGGCGAAATTTTTGTAATCTGTTTTTTTGCGGAAAATTCAGCTATAGTACCATAAAATTTCCGGCCTTTAACGTATTTCAAACCCCAAGAATTTCTATCCTAAAAGGAAAACTAAATGATACACCATTCTTCGAAATAGGGAATACTACAAAATGCGCCGCAGGCGAAATTTTGTGTAAAACTTACTGTAATGCATCAGTTGACATTGTTCCTTGGATGTAAATACATATATTTAATTTCACATATTCGACTTTTCGTTTCAACTTTTGCTAAGAAGCGAAGCTTCCAACGACTGTCCCCAGAACAAGTTAACTAAGCAACGCCGGCGAATTTTTTTTTAATCTGTATTTTTCCGGAAAAATTTGCGACCAACAAATGTTTGCAGAATTTGATTTCTTACGTATAAAAGACCCGGTGTGCGGACAAGAATACCGACGCCCGACAAAAGCATTCAGAATTTGATTTCTTCTGTGTTTTTCTCGACAAGATTGTAAAGAACTTTATTTTTTACGCGTAAATAGAAGCCGATGTACCGACGGGACTTGAACTTTTGGCATGCGCCCGATAAAAAGTTACAGGATTTGAGTTTTTTTTTTTTTTTTTTTTTTAAACAACCCGATGTGCCGACGAGAATACCGACGCCCGACAAAACCATTGAGCATTTGATTTTTTCTGTGTTTTGCTCGACTAGACTGTACAGAACTTGATTCATACGTGTAAAAATAACCCCTTGTGCCAATGAAACTTAAACTTCCTGGGTGCGTCCGACAAAGTTTGCAAAATTTGATTTCTTACGCATAAGTAGAACCCGATGTGCCGACGAGTCGACCGACGCCCGACAAAATCATAAAAAAATATTTCTTCTGGATTTCTTATCTATAAAAAGAACCCGATGTGCCGACGAGTCGACCGACGCCCGACAAAAACTTAATTTGTTTTTATTTCTTCTGGATTCCTTCTGTATAAAAAGACCCGATGTGCCGACGAGAATACCGAGGCATGACAAAAGAATACAGAACTCGATTTCTTCAGTGTTCTGCCCGACAAACGTTTGCAGAATTTTATTTCTTGCATATAAAAATACCCGATGTGCCGACGAATCGACCGATGCCTGATAAAAAGCATACAAAATAAAAAAAATTCTGTGTTTGCCGGCGCTTCGCGCCGACAAACAAGTGAACTTTCGCCGGGCTTCGCCCGACGAAAGTACTTTCTCAGGACCTTTAGGGGGGGGGGAGTCCCCCCCCTCCCCCCCCCATGGTGACGCCCCTGCCTATACAGTTCTATTCTTTGTCTCCTAATGCACTTGCACGCTGCTACTTATCCTATAAGTAGGGTGTAAAGTACAGTTGTAACATAACAGATTCAACCAGTCTTAGGTTTAACAGGCATGTCTGAAACATCAGCCGTAAGCCCTATATCCCCTGGGAGAATACCTTATATTCCCAAATTTACCATACATAACGAACTGGGCAATTGGCGCCCAGCCATATGAAACTGAGTAATCACAGGTCTATCAGACCCTTAGAGTCCTGGGCCGCACAGGCGCTACGCTGAAGGAATCAGCGCGTCTTCCCTGTCTGAGAGAACCGGGAAACCATTGAACCTCGTCTGTGGTAGGGATTGGGGACTGAAAGGATCACCATGAACCAGGAATCACTAGTATGTGCAAGTCATTAGCTTGTGTTGATGCAAGCACAAAAGGACAAAAGTGTATTATTTCAAACCAATTTCAGTCAGGATTTCCCAAACTGGCCTAGCAGGTAAGGCTACTTACTGTGCAAAGAGAATTCATATGTGCTGATAATGACTGGTCAAGAGCATCTGAACTCCCCAAGCAGTCCTTGTTAACCAGGTAGGGGATGAAAACATTTTCAAACATATCTGGTGTGCTGATGACAACAAAAGCTGCTGCATCTGGGTGATATTCAAGGTGAAACTTCTCTCCAACCATGTCATTATACCATCCAACCTAGAATGGAAAAAACTTAAACAAACTTAAATAAATTTAAACATACAGTTTAGACATGGATGCACTCTGAAAGCAAGACAGAATGCTGCAGTTACAATAAAGCAACTTGCTCAGTTTCTTCTTTATTACTTTACTCATTAACTTTAAAGTCCACTGTTAAATGTGTATTTTGTAAAGCACTGTCTACTGCATAGATGAATACTCCTTGAGCCCCAGCTGACTGGGAAAGAGACATTCAAACAATGCATAAAATGGATATGTCAGCTATGATGCTTTGTCAGTGATATTGCAGCCCTTCTTGGCAAGGGTCCTTGGGGAAATCACTTTTAAATACCACAGTGGTATATAAATATATTTATATACCACTGTGGTATATTTTCGGCGGAAAATTCAAAAAGTGGTCAACACGACGCTTTTTGTGAAATTTTTAAATTGATGAAAGGATCTCAGGAAGAGCCATAGTATTCGGCTGCCTTAACCAAAGGAAAGCCTGAGTTTTAATTGGCCAGGAAAGTTGTCCCAATCAGATAGTGCTCCCCTGTTCAGGGAGAGCACCCGGTGAGTGAGCCACCTGCCTTCTAGCGTATCAAAGATCCGTAATGATAAGAGGAATTAGTGCTCTAAAACCCAAGCCTGGGGAATCTCCAGGCACATTAACCAAGCAGATGTTCCAAGCAGCTAAGCCAGTACAAAAATCAGGTTTTCTACCAAAGCCAGCCAATTCGGCCACCCCTGGCAAGCGAATGAGAACTGAGTCTACTGGAAGCAGTGAAGAACAAGAAGAAGCCGAACAAACCTTCACAATAGTTAAAATAGAAGCAAAGGATGGGTCCAAGTTTGAACCAAATAACATCCATAAAATTAGAGCGGCCGTCTACAAAGCAAGCAAAACCAACTTTGAAATCCACCTATCGATTTCAGGTGGATTGGAAGTGTTTTTTTATGATGCTGATGCAGCAAACAAATTTGTCCACGTGCATCCACATTCCATTCTGAGCAAAGAAATAGTTGCAACAAAAGTTCTCCGAGAAAAGTTCATCAAAATTGTCATGTATGGAATCAGCAACGACATCAGCGAAGCAGAGCTGAAAGAAGAACTGGTTGATGGAGACAACAAGACACTAACTGTAGAAACTGTAGTGAGGCTCAAAAAGAGAAATGAGGAAGGCCAAAGATCAACCTCGTCCGTCCTGATCACAACAAAAGCCATACCTGCTAAGATTTACCTTTATGGGGGGAGCGTTCAGTTCAAAAAGTACAAACCCAAGCCCCTACACTGCTCCAGGTGCTATTCCCATGGACACTCTGCCAATAAGTGTACAGTCACTGAGCCAATATGTCTTTACTGCAACAGTAAAGGACACAACATCAACCAGTGTCCTGAAGAAGCTCCCTACTGCAAAAACTGTAAACAGTGGGGCCACTCTGCTGCTGAAAAGAACAGATGTCCAGCCCACCAACAAAGAGCAAGAATCTTAAGGATAGCCACAGAGGAAAACCTACCATTTGGTATGGTGAAATCGAAGATGGATGAATTGAGGAAAAAATCTCCTACTCCAGCTAGGAACAACACAGATATTGTGACTGAAACTCCCACACTTAGCATAAGGAACCCCCAAACCACCACAAGAAGCATCCAAATATCCAGTGAGAGGGATCCCCCCAGCAGACCAACTTATGCTAAGATGGTCCAACGAAATCAGAGGACACCACGACCCCAAAATGATAACCCCACTCCCACCCTGATGCATCAGCCACTGAGAAATAGGACTAGCACACCCGATCAAAAACCAACCGAAACATGGAAGAACATCGCTATATACCTAGCGGTATCACATCTGATCGCAAATAGCCAGATAAACGAACCCACAAAAGCACTTGTCAATAGAAAAGCCATACAGCAGCTACTTGGCGGAGATATCTGGAAGGAAGCCCACACAGTCTTCACAAGCATCATACTGGAAGTACCCCCACCAATAGCCCAGGATGAACAGCAGAAAAGCAAAAACTCAACCAGCAACTCCCTTAGCTCCCAGAGCAAGAATTCACAAAGCGAGGCAAGCTTCAGATCAACAATGGAGACACCTTAGATGAACCGAGCAGCAAAAGCAACAACGGTCAATACCTTAAAAATACTTCAATGGAACATAGTATCGATGCACAAATCTAAACTGGATGAACTAAGGGTAGCAATAAATAAGTACCAACCCGAAGTTGTGTGTCTACAAGAGACAAGCCTGCAAGAAACAACAATAATAAAAGTTCCTGGCTTCAAAATTTACCGTAAGGACAGATCCTCAGGCAGAAAAGGCGGAGGCGTTGCTACTCTAGTAAAGAACAGTGTAGACCACACGCCTATCCCTCCCAAAATCCACAAGAATGACATAGACATTCTCGGGGTTGAAATCGCAATGGACTCTGGAAGAAACCTCAAAGTATTAAACATCTACAACCCAGGCGGGGACAACGAAATTCATGAAGAGGTCAGTCAGGAAACGCATGGACATAGGTCACTGATTGTAGGAGACCTAAACGCCCACAGCCCACTCTGGGAGACAGGTAGAAGAAGCAACAAATCTGGGAAGTCTGTTGAGAAAATCACTAACGAGTCCAATGACCTTTGTGTCCTTACCCCATGTGACCTACCCACGCACTTCGATCTCAGAATCGGAAAAACATCAACAATAGATCTACAGCTAGGACCAGCAGACATGCTCGACAGCACTACCATCCAGCTCATCGAAGAACTACAGACTGACCACACAGGAATCCTCACCGTAATAGGTGACACGACTACCTGTAAAATCCCCCCTACCTACAGATTCAACATCAGGAAAGCTAACTGGGAGCTCTTTCGACGCCAACTGGAAAATGCAGACTACGGTATCATAACCGAGGAAGAGGATCCACAGATTAAAGCAGAGTTAATCACAAGAATCCTACTAGACGCCGCAGATGTTGCTATCAGCAAATCTTCCGACCAGCCTTCTCATCCAAATCCCAACAAGACCCCAAAGACCTGGTGGAATGCAGCATGTGCCGCTGCTGTGAAGGTCAAGAAATCAGCAAGGAAAGCCTTCCAGAAAAATCCCAGCCCAAGAACTAACTTAGAACTGCTTCGAGCTAGGGCAAAAGTAAGAAAAGAGTGCTCATCAGCGAAAAAAACGTCATGGCAAAAGTTTTCCGATAAACTAGACTTCAACACTCCCTCATCAAAAATCCACAAAGCCATCAGCAATATCAATGGTAAGCAGTCTGCAGTCGACGACATGCGAGTCGACTTGAAAGTCGGAGGGCATGCCATCAGTGACGAGAAGCAAAAGGTAGAAATACTAGCTGACCAGTACCAAACACTGCCACGGGAAATAGTTCTCAGACACCCCCCCCACTTGCACCCTCCCAAGAAAGTCAGCATACAAGTCCTCGCTGACAATGGAATTCACAATGACCGAAATGCTGGAAGCTATCGAAAAATCAAAGGAAGATACAGCCCCAGGATACGACAAAATAAACGCAAAATGGATCAAAGAATCGACAGAACAGTTTCAAGAAAAACTTTTAGAAACCTACAATTCAGCTTGGAAAGCAAAGATATTCCCCAGGATATGGAAAACAGCAATAATCAAACCAGTTCTGAAACCGGGCAAACCAAAAGAAGATCCGCGATCATACAGGCCCATATCGCTGTTACCAACCTTGGGCAAAATAATGGAAAGAATGATATACAAACGAATTGAATGGTTCGTCGAACATAACAAGATAATACCCGAATTTCAGACTGGATTTCGAAAAAGACACAGCACAATGGACACTCTCATTCGTTTGGAAGATGCCGTTAGAACAGCATGGGCAGACGGGAAATCACTTCTTGCTGTCCTCATCGACTACGAAGGCGCCTTCGACCACGTAATCTGGAGAAAACTACAAGAGACCATGATCAACCAAGATTTTCCGCTAGAAGTAACGGAGTTCATAGGAAACTACTTGGAAGAAAGATATTATGAAGTCCAAGCTAATGGAGTCAGCTCAAATAAGCGAGAAATCCTGATTGGTCTCCCTCAAGGTGCTATTCTCAGCCCACTGCTATTTCTGATTTACACTTGCGAGCTAACTACTCCAAGAGATGAAACTAGCAAAGGTATGTTCGCAGACGATTTAGGAGTGTGGGAAGATGGAAAAGATGTCGATCGACTACAGCAAATAATGCAATCCACACTACGCCACCTGCTTCAGTATTCTGAGTACTTGGGACTGACAGCGTCGAGTTCAAAATCAAAAGCGATACTCTTCCACAAGCAAAGATCCTCACCCACTCTGAAACCATTAACAATGGGAGGGAAAGAAGTCCCCTATCTTCAGGAGGCAATGATCTTAGGAGTGATCGTGGACAGCAAGCTGAGATGGAATAAGCAGATAGAAGCCACCCGGACATCATGCATGAAAAGGCTGTCCTTGATGAAGAGGCTTGCCGGGACTGATTGGGGCTCATCGCCAAAGACGCTGATTGACTTCTATAAGACTTACATCAGGTCAAAAATTGAATATGGAGCAATGCTAACAACCCGAAGTTCAAAACAGCTCATGTCATCCCTTGAAACAGTGCAGAACACAGCTATCAGGATCGCCCTCGGCTTGCACAAGCACACCCCCACAACGAAGCTTCGTCAGCTAGCTAATCTCCCAACAATTAAAGAAAGAGGGATGAGAAGTATAACAAAGTACTTCACAAAAATTCAAAGCTATGGACTGACCCACGTCGTGCAAAAAGAGGTGATGAAAGACAACAAAAACACCAAGAAGAAGGGCACCTGCTGGGAGACCTTCAAGGAGCACATAAGTGACTGGAAGAACGAAGCCGCAATAGCCCGTCCGTTCCCGGAGGACCCACCCTGGGAAATGACAGCCCTAGAAGTCAAGTTACAGCTCATACCGCACAGAAAGCACGAATATTCAGACGAAGAGATTCAGCAGCTGTTCTCACTGGAGATGCATCAGAAATACCCTGACTACCTACAAGTCTTTACAGACGGATCAGTAAAGGACAACAAGGCAGGATCGGCATCGACTATACCACAATATAACCTGCACATCCTCACTAAAATTGCTGACGGATCGTCCACCTTGACGGCAGAGCTAACAGCGATCTGGAAAGCACTAGAAGTCATCTCGAAGAAACCGCCATCTAATCGGAAGGTCGTCCTTCTCACCGACTCTAGATCCTCTCTTGACCTCATAAAGAAAATCCATTGTCAAGCTGAGGACACGGACCTCTGGAATATAAGGAAGTTACTCAGACAACTACAAAATCAGTCCGTGAAATGTGTATTCCTACACATCCCAAGCCACAAGGGGATCAAACAGAACGAAGTTGTTGATGCACTGGCAAACAAAGCAAGGGAGTCGCTAACCCAAACAGCCCTGAAGATTAATACATTCAGAGACATTCTGAGGAAAAGAACTTCCAGATCGAGCAGCAGACTCAACAACACACCCTTCAAATCCAGACGGGAGCAGTGTCTCTATTACAGACTGAAGAGTTGTGCCTTGATGCTGAACAAAACATTATTCGAGTGGAAACTCTCACCCAGCCCTCTATGCAGAATGTGCAAACGAATTGATGAAACCCCCCAGCACCTACTGTTGGAATGCAGTCAAAACCCTCTCCGGGACCAACTGCGCCAACTCTGCACCAAAGAAAAGCTTCCTTTCGACTTTGAAGCAATGACGCAGATGGAGCTCAGCAAAAAAACTGAAGAAGCCGTCTATCGAGCAATGATGAAAGCACTTGCGACTGCAACTGATCAGCCAGCTCAATCACTTGAGTAATTACTCATGGGCCCTGATCCCAGTCGAGTTGACATCACCTACCATCAACCACACGAAGAGGACAATCAGTCGAGGTGCCATTGCCTGCCAACCATCCACACGAAGAGGATAATTCCTCCTGGGCTCTGATCAGTAAGAAGAGGGTAATTCCTCCTGGGCTTCGATCCCAGTCGAGGTGCCATTATCCACTCTGGAAGCTCAACCAAGAAGAGGATAATTCCTCCTGGGCGGTGATCCCAGTTGAGGTGCCATAGACCAATCCGTCAACTTCTTAGAAGAAGATCAACCGGAAGGCGAAAAGGGTCGCACTCTCCAGCTGTCCCGATGCCATTAATGATTAAAAGAAGAAGAAGTAATTTCCCCAAATATGATATTTATAGTTGGTAGAAGCTTCAGTTATTTATTGCAGGTTCCATCCTTCTCCAATGTTGACCCTTAAGTTTGACAGCCTGACAAGGCCTTGCCAAGAAGGGCAGGAATGTTGACGCCAAAGCCTTAGGCTGACATATCTGTTTTATGCATTGTTTGTTTATACGGTCAACTGAATGCAAAGGCGTTACTAGCCAAAATGTTTGGAGGGAGGGGGGCAAGGTATCTACCGACTGGCTGGTCATTTTTTACTGACCGTTTTTGCAGAAAAAGTTACAGTTTTGATGAAAAACCAACTGATTTTCAGAAAAAAGATCAGTTAAAAAAACCTTCTGTTTTAATGAAACATTGACCAATTTTTTAGAAAAAAAACTGCTGTTTTCCTAAAAAAAATTAGTTGTTTTTACAAAAAACCGCGGTGCTTCATGCCAAATGGAATTAGTTCTTACCAACTGGCAGGCAACCTTCTGGGGGGGGGGAGGGGGAGACTCAACCCACCATACCTGATGCTCCTGACTGAATGTAGGACCTAAGACCAACCATCAGAACTTATCCTTCCACAGCTATGAACAATTCTTCTATCATACCGCTTTGACTCCCAGTATAGTACAGACACATGCAAACTATTCAGTTACATGCTAAATTGCTAAACAGATAAGATACTTGGCTCAGTACTACAGAAAATTGCTAAATACCACCAAATATTACACCGGGTACCAAATACATTATGGCCCTCAGGGTCAGGCAAGAAAACAGATTCACCAGCATCCTCTGGTCATCTTGTTATTAGGGCTGGAGTCCTGGACTTACAGTTACAGAAAAAATTACTTTTTATTACTACGATTAAAAAAACAGGTAGTCTGAAGCAGACCTGGGTTAAACTAAAACAAAAACAGATAAACAAACAAATCAAAGGACAGTTGACAGAATGACAACAGGAAGAAAAAAAAGGAAAAACTAAGCACTAAATAGGCTATTCCTACAGTAGCAACAAAATATAGTACTTTGAAGAAGTGGTACTCGAGCCCTGATTTGTTCGAATCTATTTTCAGATTTTCAAATATCTCTTCCAGATTAGGACCATATTCAGCTGCTTTAACTTGGGTTCGCGTATTATCTTCAAAAATCACGTTCACAGACATTTTGAAAATAAACGATTGAACATAACAGTAGTTCCATGGTTTCAAAAGAAATATCCCCCCTGAGACGGAACAAGGAGGATAGCAGACAATCTTAAAAGAAGAGAAAGATGTAAGAATATTTAAATTATGTTTAAAGCATCCTGTTTGATTAAGAATCTTATTTCTACAGAACTGCTTTCAGCAGGGTATTTTGTTTAAATTTCTGGAAAGCGCGTGGGGTTTTATTGAAATTAGGAAATTCCAAGAGTCTCAAAAATGATGTAACAACGAAAACGGCATTTCAGAAAATAAAAATTTTGTCAAAGATGAGCTCACTAAGTATGTTATTATTGTGATAAATTTGTCTGGCTAGTCTGCTCCGATGTTTCCCTTGTTTGACTAAAGATTATAATCTTTCAAAAATGGGGGGGGGGGGGGGGGTATTGAACCAGTCTAGTACACTAAGCCCTTTTTTGATAACCATTCACAAACGGGGTGGCATGCCACCAGGTGTGAGTAGGGTACTCATACGTATGTGTACCCCTTCTTCTCCAGAGGTCTACCAGTCTACTACACTTTCTAAATCAGAATTAATTACTGCTTACCGACTGCTTCGTCAGGTCCAAGGATTACAGCAATAAATAGCCCTGCTTCAGAGGAATATTTTGGTATACTTCTGCTATTTTTTTGAATCTTGTATCCAGGTTAAAGGAGCCACTGGAACGAAGCTAACACCAACTGCTGAAAACATGGCGGATCGCCGTGGTACAAAAAGGACCGTGCACGCTACCTCGCGTCAACAAACAGTGTTGCCAGATGTCTCCGCAGCATCTAGTGAGTGACAGACGAAGCAAAAGTTGCGATTTTGATCGAATTTTTGTTCGCCGGTTGTTTAGTTTCCGATTTCCGAAAGCCGCCAAGGTTTACCGTTTGCTTAGTTAGTGTTTTTACGACTTCGGCAATCCTTGCCCGGTCGAAGTTTCTTCAGTTGCGTTTTTTATCGAAGTTTTGTTCCACCTGGCATTGATTCGCATAGTATTGTCTGGAATTTTACGACGTATCGAAGAGGTATTTTTGAAACCAAGACCCAAGCAACAAACTGATGGGACCAGAATTTGAACAATTATGCTGATTGCCTAACAGATTGCAGTGACGGTCGCACATTTTAAGCTCCCCTATTTTGTCTTCGCCATTGCGATCTTGTTTTCCCGCCCTATCTAGAATTGCCAACGGTTAAGACGTGTACACACAGTCCGATTTCCGCAGTCAGGTGCGAATCTCTTCTTTCGCCGAAGAACTGTGACGCATATACGTTTTTTTCCGTAATAAAGTATATTTCGCAAGCTTATTTCGGTGTATCCTCAACATAGTAATTCACTCCTTTTTTCAGTATCTGATTTTTTCATAGCCTCGTCTCAGTTATGACTCTGTCCGTGTTACCTTCTCAATGTGACAAAATTTGTTGTGGTGTTGGACGTCGTATGGAGTGTTTGTATTTCCTAGGTCTAGATGTGTGAGCAGGCTACGTACGAATGAAATTTAAGTAATTGCCATGAATCGTGTCAAAATTCTGCATACTCTTTCGTTTAATCAGTATCAAATGGAAGTCGTGATTTTAATTGCTGTCCTGAAGTGGCAAAACTAGATATTGGTTGTCAACCCCCGCGACCAAATTAGTCTCCGACTTACTTATGCCTACAATCGGAACAGGGGCGTAATTTCGTGAAAATCCTGGGGGGGGGGGGGGGCAAAGTTGGAGTCGATTTTCCCAAGTCAAGGGAAAATGAGCAGTTTTATTCAAGAAGAAAAATGTAATAAAAACAAAGAAACACGAGAGATATTTTACTAATCGACCAAAGCGAAACGACGCTTCTTGAAGTTCGCGAAACTGTCCACTGCGCGATTGACGTCAAGCTTCTTGCTTTTCCAGGTTCAAGCTGGGGGGTGGCCCCCCCCCCCCTGCCCCAAAGCAAATTACGCCCCTGCATCGGAAGTAGACTCTGTGCCACCCGTTCACTTCTAAAAGTAACCATTTGCCTACGTCAAGTTAAAATTTAATAGATTTATTCTAGCTCAAATGCAGAACTCGTTCATAGTTTCACAAGTCATGATCCGGCCCCTTTTCTGAGGCTATCTTCTTGCTCGGATGTACACTACACGAAATTATATGTAAATCTTTCCACAAATGTGTAAAGTAGGCTATCTGCTGAAGGCGAACAAAGGTGAACTTCAAAATCTATGCTTGGGGACGTTTCGATTGGAGACATTTCGAAGACAATCCCGTCTTGCCTCGTAGAGGTGTCTCTGAGACACACGATTTCGGCTCTCGCCTACTTTAGCTCTAGTCTACAGTGAACGAATTGAAAACGGATTAGCCATCTTGCCACAATAACGTTTCCACTCTTCCGCAGACCGTACTCAAACTCTTTCCCCCTTTCCGATCCGACACCAATTGGCCGCTCTAATTAACCCTTCAACAGAGCTCTTTAAAGATTACGCAATTTCTCTATGGTGAAAATACACTCAGGTAGCACTTGATTTTCCTAAGGGGCTGCTCACTGACTGTTTTGGCTACACCAAGAGGCTGGCGGCAGGGACTTAACACCTTGCAACAGAAGTGAGTAGCCCCATGGACCCCCCCCCCCTTCCAGTTCGCGAATCAGTTCGCACCCGTGAGAACTCAGTGCATTTCGCAGATGACCCAACACATCGATTTTTAATAAAACTAACCACATAGGTGTCTATACCAAAAGCTTCAAGGTACTCTCGAGGTCAACTCTTTACGCATAAAGACGTGTTGTAGTTTTATTGCACTTGCACCATCGCTCAAGTACCATATACCGATCACTTTTCGGTCTGTCGGTCGGTCCACTTTCCTCGAGTTAGGGTGCTGCCAGAAGTGCAAGTACAATGCAACTTAAATTGGCAGCCATATCGGGGACCCGACTAAATTAAATTTGAAAAAGTCACTTCCCCTATCTGACCAACGTGGGGGGAGTGGAGGGTTGAGGAACCCGGAATATTGAGGCATGCATAACTTTCGAACGGATGATCAGGGGAACCGGATATCTTGTGAAACGCATAGACTGGAGCCATTGGGATGAAACTTGATTGGAAGAACAAGCACAAGCCGTAGATAGATTAAGTGACAGAACAGGATTCCGACACTGTGGGGAGTTGTATGGGGGGGGGGGGGGAGTTAAGGTACTTCCGGATGTGATAGGACGATCAAACTTGACTTGAACATTAGACTCGACGAGATTGTGACCATCCCTTAAAGTACTCATGTTAACCGCCAAGTACAAAAAATACATTTCAGCAAAATATACGTGATACGTCGAGATATATTTGTATCTCCCTGGGTTAACGGCCCATAATCATTTTGGCCTCGAAAGTTAAGATTACAGATCAGTTTCTAGCACCCTGAAAGTGTGCATCATCACAGCCAAGTGCTAAAATAAATACACTTTTACCAAAATATCCATTCTCGCGATCTCCTATGGCACATGATCACTTTCAAGGGTCTTGCTTACAAATGATCACAACACACCCACGAATTGGCATATTCTTTTCCTACTTCCTGAATCAGCCTTGCAAATGTCATATGAGCTTCTAGCTTTTGTTCATCGAAGGTTGAAGATGCCTTCAAACTACAAGAGTTGCGTTTTCGATCGAAGTTTGAAGACCTCAAAGGTCTTTGTTAATTACCGTTTTTGGTCGCCGGTCACATTTTATTCGTCCTTCGAACTCTGAGCGTCGAACTTCGTGAGCTAGCAAGTTCGAAAATGGCTTGAATCGTCGAAAAAACGTCAACCGGGCAAGGATCGCCGGAGTCGTAAAAACACCAATTAAGCAAACGGTGAACTTCGACGGCGTTTGAAAACGAAAATTAAGCAACCGGCTACGCTAACGGCGATCAAAACTTCGATCAAAACGCAACTAAGTTCGAAGTTTGCTCGAATCGTCGAAGAAACGTCGACCGGGGCAAGGATCGCCGAAATCGTAAAAACACTAATTAAGAAAACGGTGAACTTCGACGGCGTTCGAAAACGGAAATTAAGCAACCGGCTGAGCCAACGGCGAACAAAACTTCGATAAAAAACGCAACTGAAGAAACTTCGACCGGGCAAGGATTGCCCAAGTCGTAAAAACACTAACTAAGCAAACGGTAAACCTTGGCGGCTTTCGGAAATCGGAAATTAAACAACCGGCGAACAAAAATTCGATCAAAATCGCAACTTTTGCTTCGTCTGTCACTCACTAGATGCTGCGGAGAGTTCTATAATCTACTGTGGCAATTCACACTATCGTGTGACATCTGGCAACACTGTTTGTTGACCCGAGGTAGCGTGCAGGGTCCTTTTTTTTACCACGGCGATCCGCCATGTTTTCAGCAGTTGGTGTTAGCTTCATTCCAGTGGCTCCTTTTAACTGGATACAAGATTCAAAAAAATAGTAGAAGTATACCAAAATATTCCTCTGAAGCAGGGCTATTTATTGCTGTAATCCTTAGACCTGACGAAGCAGTCGGTAAGCAGTAATTAATTCTGATTTAGAAAGTGTAGTAGACTGGTAGACCTCTGGAGAAGAAGGGGTACACATACGTATGAGTACCCTACTCACACCTGGTGGCATGCCACCCCGTTTGTGAATGGTTATCAAAAAAGGGCTTAGTGTACTAGACTGTATTGAACTGGGGCTGTAGTCCTAACTTGGTGCAGGATCAGTCAACCACAAACCCCTGATTTTTAAATATTCTATGCCAAATGCTGGATACCTGTTGGTACCCTAACCTTGACCTACCCCACTATAGATGAACTTTGATTGTTTGACTTTTGAGCTTCACTCAAATCATCAATACTTTTGGGGGTTTGAGTCAGTCTACCACAAATCCCTCATTTTGGGATATCCTATGCCAAACGCCGGATATGCCCAAGGTTTAGCATAGCCTATGCCAAACGCTGGATAGGCTTACTCTTGAAAAATGATTAATATTTAGTTAAAAATCGCGGAAAGCTTCGTACTTGAAATTAAGACTGCCAAAATAAGCCTTATTTATCTACTTAACAAAAGCAAAATCTTCCAAAACAAAATCTTTATTCAAATCGAAGAGTTTTCGATTTCAGTAGAAGCCACTCTTCGAGTTTCATGGAAAGCAGCGCCGAACCGGCTCTAAATACATTACAACGGGCCAGCCAATCACGTCAGAGTCACCTATCATCAATTCTTAAGTGTCAATTCGTTCGAAGTGCTTCTCGCCAAAAAGGATTGAATTGTTGGCGGGAAATTGAAAAAGTAGTGTTCTTGTTTAAACTCGAAGCACAAAGAAATGGGGATTCCTTTTTTCCATTTTATCTTTACTTTTCAGAGCCAGGTCGTGCTAGATTGAAATAAGTGGAGAAAATGACAGAATTATAAGCTGTTCGAATGTTTGTAAAATGTCAGTGACATTCCGTGGAATAGAACGCGGGAAAAGCTATTTAGCAGCTGCTAGCTTTGTCTGCCTTTAGCATTGCCAAATCCAGACGCACTTGAAAATTTCACACAAGATTTTTCAAATAATGTGCGAAACTGAAAGTGTTCAAATTCGATAGTTTTTTATTTTACGAAAAGTGTGGATTTCGGATTTTAGCAGCAAAATAGCAACAATCTAGAGCCACGGCACTTCGCCGTTTGCATGGGGATGGAAAATCAGCCGATTATCGATCAGCTCTGGGTTTACTTACCTCATTACCGATTGAAAATCTGTGTGTATTTTCACCATGAATATCTCTGGGATTTATTAATCCTTTGGAATGTGATCCATGGCTCTGTGGACAATACAAAAAGTTACTATTGGGGAATTTAGGTCAAACTTGATGAGTTTCAGGTCAGTATAGTTTAAAGACTGTCTGGCGGAGTTATTCAACTATGACTGTTTATTTTAGTACTTTGTGCAATTTTTTCTTTAAAAAGCTTCTACTATGCCTTTCTTTCCCCATACCTTCCCCATTTTCCTTAAAATTCCACAGAAAATACTACGTTCCTGTAGCATTTCTTGTGACATTTTTTGCAGTATTAATTGCGTGCGTAACATCACAATAATTGTAGTCCGAGACCAAAAATTTACAAACTGCTCAGTTAGTGTAGTCTTTTCTTTGCAAAAGTTGTACTCGGACACACTCCTTAGATAAATGCCTTGCTATTTTTTCTCGCTTTCGTTCTTGAATTTTTTCCCTTCTTCTCCTCATTGAGCCCCAAATTCAGTGTATCTTGGTGTAGGGAAAAATAAATAACTCGCATTCAGTCCAATCAAAATTACGTTGGTCTGACTGTTCCATGCTCCCTATTACATCCACTATAGCTAGTTATTAGATCACTTGGAATGAGTGATAAATTCAACGCGAAATGTGTCAGGCACAGACTAGTATTGGGCGATAGTCGAATTTTTAAGATATCGGTATTCTCACTTTTAGTATTTGATGTTCCCGGACCATTTTTGGCTCTCATTATCTCTCTTTTTTTAAAGCGGTGATATTATCCAGTTTTGCGTAATCGTAATCGGAAATTTGCTCACAATATTCGGGATAACTACCAAATCCTGGCAATTATACCGAATTCCGATCATTATACCGAATGGACTTATTTCCGATAGCCTATTTGGGATTCTGTATAACTACCGAATCATCGTAAGTTTAACGAATAGTTCTTATATCGAAAAAATACCGAACAATTTAAGTAAAATGGCCCAATATTTTACAGAATCTCAAAAAGTGGGGGGTTGCTGCAGAGGTGCTGCACCCCCTCAAACCCCTTGCAACGCCCCTGTTCGTCATGATGAAATCACTAGGCGTCCCACTTCTCTGTCACTCAAAAACTTAGAAAGGTAAGCTGTATACTAGGGCTAAAAGTGTCTTAAACCCCCTGAAATACATGAATAAAATATATATACAGGCATTTAGTTTTGTAGTTATAATAAGTATATTTTTCACACAGCAAACAAATAAAACTAGATCCAATCCCAAAACTTCTAACTATTGGGCTACGACCCTTCGGAACCCTTTCGGCGTTGATATAATAGCACTACTTTTTCAATTTCCCGCCAACAATTCAATCTTTTTTGACGAGAAGCGCTTCAAACGACTTGACACTTGAGAATTACCGATAGGTGACTCTGACGTGATTGGCTGGCCCATCGTAATGTATTTAGAGCTGCGTTCCATGAAACTCGAAGAGTGGCTTCTACTGAAATCGAAAACTCTTCGATTTGAATACAGATTTTGTTTTGGAAGATTTTGCTTTTGTTAAGTAGATAAATAAGGCTTATTTTGGCAGTCTTAATTTGAAGTACAAAGCTTTCCGCGATTTTTAATTAAATATTAATCATTTTTCAAGGGTAAGCCTATCCAGCGTTTGGCATAGTTGGCAACGTCAACCTTCAAACATAGGGTCTCGAGCTTTTGGCATAGGCTATGCTAAACCTTGGTCATATCCGGCGTTTGGCATAGGGTATCCCAAAATGAGGGATTTGTGGTAGACTGGTTTGAGTAGGGTTCAGCGAACAAGTAGCCAGCCCTTGAAACTTACTCTAACTCTTTACAATCAATAAGTAAATCAATTCTTATTCGGTTCTCAAGAATCGGACAGGTGCAGAAGTACATTTAAATGCGGATCATGGCGAATAGAAAGTTTTCTGTCACAGTGTTGCCACTTAAGATTTTATCATGAAAAATCAGCTTGAGGTATGAAGACCAAAAAATCGGCCACCTTTAAAGATGCAATTAATTCAGTGTGTCTGACGATGCTGGGTGTTAAAGTAAAAGAGAAGATTTGCTTTCTAGTCCTTTCATTTGTTTTGATCCATTTGGTTGAAAAATTCTTAAAGTCTAAAAAGTTTTAAAGTCTATAGAAATATTGTGGCCGTTTTTTCCGTAACGGCCGGCTACTGGTAACTGTACCCTATCCATCATTTGACGTAGTGTATCCAGCACTGATCCACCATTATTTGGCATAGTGTACAGGGGTGGTACCCAACCTTAGACAAGATTTCGAGCATTTTCCAACCTACTTGCCCTAGTTACTACCCGTGATGTCACAAATTCTGTTTTTTTGGCATCAAGCCTCAAGGCTGGAACATTTTTTCTATTTGTACACTGAAGAAGTAAGTTTTGATTCAATATTTCTAGTTAAATATATTTTTCCAACAATTCCTTCTCATTGTTACCTGAGGTCGTATTCCTTGCTGTAATCTAGAGTAGAGCCCCCAAAGTTGAAAACCAGAAAATCCTTTTTTAAAGAAGCTTCAAAACAAAGAAAAGGCACAGAATTTGAATATCTTTGGACATGTGACTGTTGACAAAAAAATCAGATTTTACCTTTTGGCTGTTAGGACAGTATGGACATTTCATTTTAACACTTTCGCGACAACATTCGAGATTGCATAAATACAAGGTCAGATATATTTGACAGTGCAAAATGGAATAGGTCAGATACACCTCCTGTATGCCAAAGGCTACATATACCTGGAATACCTGTGTCTGGCATAGCATTAAAAGAAAAAGGGTTTTGGTAGACTACAAAGGACAGGACGGGGTGCAAACAAACATGACAAAATATCAGATTGAAGCAGAAACAACTGTGTATTAGCAGATTCCTCTTAGGTTTCTTACTCAGAATTGAGATATAAAATAGTCTACTCTTTTTGCCCCCCCCCCCCCCCCCCCAATGGTACCTCTGCGTCAACTGTTCAGTATAGCGAAGCAAAAAAACTTCGAATTTAATACAGAATCACGCTGGAATTTCTCAAAATCATCAATCAAAAGAAAGATAAATATTTTGAATAAACTGAGAGTTGAGTAGAATTTCTGAAAATGGGGAGATTCTGCTTCTTGACTTTTGGGACTTCGAAGAAGTTTTATTTTGATATTTTCAGCCAATGTCTTGCATAGTTCGAGCTCAGTAATTGCTTCTGTAGATGATCTCAGCCAGGACTAGTAGAAACCTGAAGTAAACGATAGGCTTGAATTAAAGGAGGAGATTAAAGCCATGAATCCTTATGCTTTTGAATCCCTTGTTCTTTGTTGCTCAGTTTCTTGTGGGCTGTCTTGTCATGTTTCTGCATCCAAAGAGAAAAAACAGTTAACATTACTTTCACCATCATCTTAAGTCTTTAGGAATAGAACATTCCAAAAAAAATTGTGCCAAAGGAGTTTTATTTTATGTCATGAGAAAGGAAACACTTGCTATAAACTATACCTATTACATCCCTAATCACCATTCCCCTTTGACTCTTTTTATTGTATGTGCATTTTGCCAGATGCGAACGCATTGGCCAGATCGCTCTGCGCTCGTGCTAATCTCCTGATTACGAAATTCCTGAAGTGTGATGGGATGGTAAAATCTTTCCTGTTCCATGCTTATTGCATACAACTTTATGGTCTATCTCTTGTGACAATTCTTGGCAGATGCGGTAATTCCTCCCGTGTCCTGTACAGTGACTCCCTCCGGTGGTTGCACGGTTTTCCTTGGAATTGTAGTGCCTCTGCATTGTTTATTGGTGAAGGTCTCCCGTCTTTCTTTGAAGTCTGTAGATCTGCTTGTGTTTCCACTTTTGGAGTCCCAGAACCCTCTTTTGGCTGTTCTCTCTGTTCCGCACATGCAACTATCTCTTCCCATTTGGCTGAAATGGGGGGAGTTGGCATAGGGTTTGACCCGACTTAGTGTGTAAAGTGTAAGAGTATAAAGTGTGCATTTTGTTATGTAGGATATTATTGCTCTAGTTGGCCGGTATTAGACTCAAATAAATAAAATACAGTTGCCAAAAAATAACAGATTTCCTAAATAATTTGGAGAACTGTTCAAAGAAGCGTTCCTTGCCCTTCTGCGGAACACCGGTTAGATGTAGTACTTGTTAATATAGATGTAATACTATGTTAGTAATATTAGATTTTTGGGATCCCATCGAAACCTTAGGTCTTGTTGTTATTGTTTTTGTTTGGATTGATTTCGCTTTGTGCTGGCGATGTCGTGTAGTGAGCGTTCTACTCAGCGTTGGGTCGATTTTGTTTTATGGAAGGGTCTGAACTATTCGATGTTTTTCTTCTCTCCGGTTCAAACCCTGAAATAATTGAAAGTGCAGAGTATAGTATTGTTAATGCTTATGTATTATATAAAGTAAAAATAAAAAAACTTTGAACCTTGTCATAGACTGTTCTAAACGATGGTACCGTAATCTACTACTTAGGGGAAATACTGTGTTAGAGAATACAGCTGGGTGAGTAGGATCACAAGAGTTACAAAGTTCTGTGAACCATAGCTCTTAGTCGATTGCTCCATACCCCCCTCCCTTGTGGAAGAGAACTTCTGATGGTTCTAAGTTGTATCATCCTGTCTGACTTAAAACAGGTGATCAACTTGTGAGAAGGCCACAATTAAAGTTTATTTAGTAGTGTAAATGAGGTTACCAAACTAGCTCTCTAGTCGAATGAGTTTTTTCGCGGCACATTCGTGTACCACACATTTCGGAGTGTTTTTCACAGAACAGAAACTTGTGTAGCATACTCGATCCACAAATTGAACCTAGCAGGAACGCCATTTTGTCTGTGTTTTTACGGTAAATGGGTGTTGGGGGCTGGACTTCCAGAAGGCACAGCTAGAATGCCCAGGGACCCCACTTGTGGGTTCTCCCCATAAAGTCCTGAAAAGGTACTTTCGTTGGGTGAAGTCCTACGAAAGTTCACTGTCGGCGTGGTTTTGCTTTTTGTCGGTTCGAAAGTTCATTTGTCGGTGCATTTTCAATTTCCGGCAAAACAGACCGTCCCCTCCCCTACAGGTAAAATGGTAGTGACGCCCCTGCTAGTGCCAACAAGTTAAAACGGTGAAAACAACGATAAAATCTCTATAAAACAGAACTTTACGCTTTTGCCCATATCGTTCTGCACTAGATTGATCCGGAGTGTCATGTCTATCTAGACTACTTGATAAAGTAGCTAATTAAATTATTTTGATATGAGATCTCTGCCGAATTTACATTTCCCGCAAAAATCAAGCCACAAAAACCTTTGTTAATCGCAGAAACACACTGATGGACAACACAAACTACCGTGGAACATTCTTTTCGAGCCGCAAATGTCTACGTGGGATCGCGGAAAAACGCCTATTGACACAGTGTGGCCTGTGATGTAAACATTTATCTTCTTGGGTTAATGAAATTCGGAGAAGCCTGTAAGTGTAGCTATTGCGAGGGATACTCAAACAGCACAGGTCCTTCACCATGATTATGATTGAGATTATTTAGCTAGCTTAGAAACATATATATCCCTTCCGTGTGCCAACAATTCCCTTTCTCTCTCAGTACAGAAAGCTGTCTTCTCATGTGGCACTGGCACAATCCTGAAGACCCTGCAAACAGGGCAAAAGCGAATATCCCCATTGGCCATCTCCCTGAGGAATTCTGGTGTCATCTCTACATCGTCGCAGATCAGATTTGCAGCTACAGGACAAGTAACTGGAACGGACAAATATTCAAAGCATTGGACAGCTGAGCGAGTAATGAGCCTGGCATTGCTGGGTGTCATTCCAGTTGCCTTTGCATATCCGACACCAGCTCTCGACTGTGCTTTGGCTTTGTCAGCCGTGATCCATTCCCACTGGTGAGTTTCGGTTTTGGTTTAGCACTGTCAGTTATGATTTTTCAACAAATTCGCAAAAATCAGATACTTAAGCTAGAATCTTCACTTTCTAACTTCAGCGACATGAGCCTGACGAGGACTCTTGCCACGAAGGGCCGAAATATCGATCTAATGAATTTCACCTGAGGTAGCCTATCACGTTTAGCACTGTTGGCTTCGATTTTGGGGATTTTAATTGAAATCTGATTCTAGCATGACAGGAATTTTTAACCATTTTTGGTGGGATTTCTGACCGCTGATTTTTTTTTCCAGTAGAAATTCTAGGGATTCGGCCATTTCCTTGACAACTTCTTTTTAATAATTACATTTTCTGTAATTAAGTTGACTGTATCTCCCGTCTAGGTAAAACGGAATGTAGTAGAGAAATGAAAAAGAAAGAAACAACGCTAGAGCGGCAGCCAAAATAATAAAATTTACTAAGCCGAAATTATGGAGATCCATTTCCTTCCTAAATCCTTAAAAATAACAAAACTGGTAGGATTAATAATTAATAGTAGTGATTAATCCCCACCCAGTCTGTCCACCCAAAGAATTTTCAGTGAGGTTCGGAAGAAGAAATGGACAACATCAGAAAAGCTCGAAGATCTGCTCCATCTTAATTAAGCATAGGCTACTTTTATTGCCAGTGTTTCATCATCGGCCTGCTACCTAGTTTCATGAGGCGTTTTCATTAGAGAGGATTGACGAAGAGCTCGATGAGGTTGAAGTCCTTCTGATGAAGAATGAATTCACTTCTAAGGGTTCAGTTGAGACTGAATCCTTCATAGGTTGCATTACTTTTCAGCCTGGAAATTGCGGCATGGGGCAAAAGCTCGCACGCCTGCTTATTCAGTTCAGTTCAAAAATTCTTCCTTGCAAAAACTAGCAAATAAATGATGTGCCGACGGGTAAAGAATACTTAGAACAGTTCCACAAGCTGCTGCCTGTGGAGAATAGAAATAACATGCACTTTCTATGACCAATTTCACACTGTCAGGAGTTTCGTAAAGGATAACACAAGGATGCCGGAAAAACATCTGCTGACTTCCGTTCATCATCATGATATCGGAAAAAATCAGCAGATGCTTTTTCGGCTCTTCTCTGCAAAGCTTCTAGTACGTAACTTTCAATGCGTAACGTTTGCAAAATCGTAACAGATAACATCCCAAGTGGTTCTCTGTTGAAAACTGCGCATCCTTGTGTTATGAAATGTTCAATGCCTCAAACATTCTTGATTCGGACCAGAAACCTTTTCATCTTGCAGGGGTGTTGAAGCAATAGTGGTGGATTACATCCGACCCAAGATTTTTGGTGAGACGATACCGAAGGTTGCAGTTGCTCTCGTTTATGGCCTTAGTGCGTTTACACTTGGTGGCCTTTTGTACTTCAACTACACAGATGTTGGCATTGTCCATGCGGTGAAGATGTTGTGGTCATTGTGACCTCCCAACAGGTTCTTGTTCAAGTTTTTTTCTGTGAAATAATTAAAACCGTCGATCGCCAAACCTGATTGTTGCTTGTTTCCGCCCAGCCTCGCACATCCTTCCCTCCATAACTGCGTTGACTATATTTGTTTAAAGGACAAATCGTATTTCCATTCATTCCTGTTCCCGAGATTCTACACTTTTTAAGCGTATCCTATCTCCTCTATTAGCTATAATCATGCTTGTCACGTTTCTTCTGTTAACGTGACGCATCGGGCTCCCGATCATTGGTACAGAGAAGCTTATTGGTCCTGGGACTGGTCATGCGGATTTTGCCAAGTTTGTCATTCAAGGTAAAGGACATAGAAAGGGCTAGAAACACTAAAGCCTTGCGTAATTTTCTTTAAGCATAGCCAAGTTCGAAAGTGGTCAACCCAAAGTGGTCAACCGCCGTCCGTAGCAGAAACACTTAAGTAGTGTGAGGTGTCCTTCAAATAAATTGGTGCCCAAGTATTTTGCCTAAGCAAGTTAACCGCCCCATTCCACCACCTCACAGTTCAATATTACACTTGGTTCACGCTGCTGCGATTTCGCGGAAAATTCTGTGTTTTGCGATATACGAAAGCAATATGTATATAAAGCAACGCAAACCGCTGTGTTTTGACGTAGTGTCGCAATGCGTTGAAACATTTAAACTTGTCCGACAAAATGCTTGCAGCTCTATGGCACTTGCAAGGCTGGGGCGGAGGAAGAATGTAGGAATTCGTTATTTATGGCTTTGCTGTTATCATTTGTAAGTAGAACCCTTCAGGTAAGAATGATCATGGGTCCTTCGAAATCACGAGCATGTGTCGTTGGTAAAAAACTATTTTATTTTTGCATTTGGCTATGATGATGCGCACCTGAAGGGCACTAGAGATACATCTATAACGAACATTTTTGAAGCGCAAATGATGATAAGCTCATCGGGATCATGAAGATGTATATTTTGCTCAAAAATTTTAGTATGTACTTTAAGGAATTAACTTGTAAGCAGAACCCTTGAGGCAAATGATCATGGGCCCTTTGTGACCATGAATATATATATTGTTTGGTCAAAAGTATTGTTTTTACTTTTCGGTTAAGATTCGTACTTCAAAGGTGCTAAAAATTCATTTTTGAGCAAAACCTATAAGGCAAAAATGATTTGGGCTCATGAGATCATGAAAACATCGGTTTTGATTAAAAGTATTTTTTTTAATTTGCGGTTAGGATTAGTAATTTAAGGGATAGTCGGATCTGAGAAGTGACACTTTCTAAGCCAATCTTGTCAAGTCTCTAATGTCCAAGCCAAGTTTCATCGTCCTAGCACATCTGGAAGTACCTTAGTTCGCGATCAACGAGATTTCCAGTTCCCCCTCCAGGTCCCTCGCCCCAGTTATCGGATCCGCTCAGATTTGAAACTGAACTTCTGAGACACGTTTTCTTGACAAGTTTCATGTATGTCCGATTACCCGTTCCAAACTTATGTATGTTACTAGTCTGTCAACTCCCCATCCGTCCGCTCCCTCCGCGATGGCCGGATCAGGGAACTGATTGTTTGGGTCTGTACAACTATTCAAACTGAAGGAACTGGAAGTTTCTGTTTTGGAGTCCCAGTCCGGAACAGTATCAAATATAATTAGCGTACTTTGACCTCATGCAGACCAGAGTACAAAACGGAAACAGAAGTAGCTTACTTTCTTGGGAAAAGGTAGAACACAATCGGACAAAAGTTTAGTTTAGCATTCCTTAAATTGTAAATGTCCCTGCACTCGGCTCTAAACACAAGCTCAAATGGCGCTGTCGTATAGTGCGTCGGGCTTTCATGACAGAGGACGTCGGACCGATACCGCATCTGGACTTTACCCTTTTACTCACTCCCCTTGTTTTTAGTTTCCGGATCCGGGGAAAGTCTGATCGGTGATCTGACTTGAAATGTGACATCTGAGACAGGAGGTCTTTCCAAATATCAAGTTTCATTAAGATCCGATTTCCCGTTTAAAAGTTAAAAATACGTCGATATTCTGGATTCCCCCTCCCTCCACTCTCCCCACGGTGGTAGAATCAGGGAAGTGTCTATTCTAGGTTAGTTTGGTCGGGTCCCTGATATGCCTGCCGAGTTTCATCGTCCTAGCACTTCTGGAAGTACCCTAACTCGAGATGAGTGGCCTGACAGACAGACCGAAAAGTGATCGGTATATGGCACTTGCGCAGAGCTGCCAGTGCCATAAAAACAAAGGCCGCCATACCACGGTGCATCTAGGGAACAAGCAATTTGTGAACCTGGCTCCTTTGCGACGTTTTGCGTCACTCTCAGAAACCAAAATCTGAGTAAGGTGTTAGTTTTCGAGTAAAACCGGGAATTCGTCAAAAATCCGATAAAAAAGGGATTTAAGAACGAAACTCAAAAACAAACCAAGAGTTAAAATAGAGGAAGAGAATATCACACAGGACCTTTGTTTTCTGCTTCAGTGGACGGTTATGATTATTTATGATCAGACTTTGGTCGTTCCTTTGGGATTCCAAAAGAAAGTAAGGGCTCTAGCTTTGTTAACATAAAAGTTCCCGTGTTGTCTGTGACCGCGATAACTTCTGAGAGCGAGGTCAAGTTCTTATATGGTCTGGGCTGTCTGTCCGTGGCGGAATGGGTTAGCGCGCTGGACTCCCAAGCGAAGGGTCGCTTGTTCGAGTCTCGGTGGTGCCGACCGTTTGGTTTAGGGCGAGGGTTAGTTGCGTTTCACCGTATGACAAGCCAAAAGTCCAGCCCAGCTTCAAATGGGTACCAAGGGAAATCTAGGGTAAAGCACGGGAAGCGTTGGATGACTTGACCCCAACCACGCATGGCACTCCCGGCCGAGAGCGGAGTACCAGGAGATGCCGATTTCGTACCTGCGCTGCGCGAACCTTAAAGGACCCCTCATACTATTCTCTTCAACTTACAATATTTTAAAACAGTTGAATACTTTAAAACTAGGCTGTGCTTTCAACAAATAACCTACGGTTTTAGCTGTGTTAAGACTTTTCCGAGAAACGTTCACTTATAGCGAAAACAGGGAAATAATTTACATACCCGGTATTTCTGATGGAAAACTTCTCGCTGACCGCCGACAGCATGATACACATCGAAGGTAACAAAACACGGCAAGTGAGAAAATCGGCGTGGTTTTGTTAGAGGGGTTAGAATAAACCGTATGAAATTGCGGTCTCCGGGTTCAGAAAAATATGGAGTGATATGGAAGTAGGTTGCGTTAGTATTATAGGTTATAGGTAACATTTGCTAGTTGCTTGATGTGGAGAGAGGGGCATAAGTTGTGGACGGGAAACTCTTCCTGTTCTTTTGTCGGCGCTTTATGTCTTACAAAAGCTTATTTCGAGTAAAATTGTGCTGCAGGATTTCCTCGGAATAATTTCTATCAATTTGATTATAAAGTCATTTAGCCGATAGTTCGGCTAATTTGGATTCCGTATCGAAATAGACTTAACACGAGTTAATTTTTGGACATATATGGACCGACAAAAAATGTCGGTATGCTTTTGTCGAGTACTGCTTCCTGCCCGACAAATGCTATTTTAGGCAACACTGTGCCGACGAATTTGCTCAGAAGTATTTCTAACGATTTGATTAAGAGATTAAAGTCTGATTTTATGCATAGTGTGACATTACTTATATTTATTTTGCCCATAAGCTGAAGTTCGAAGCAGGATATGCTAACTAAAACAGAGCTGTCGGGAGCCGTTTTTTTTTGTAAAGAAACATGGCGGCAAAAAATGTCCGTATACTTGTGTCGGCGCTTCACCACCGACGAAAGTTTATTTTGGGCAAAATCGTTCCGACGGCTTACGTCGGAACTATTTTTATCGGTTTGAAAAACTGAAATTTTATTTATAGTGAAATATTTATTTTGCCAACAAGTTAGGTTTCAAAGTATTATACCGTAGCTAGAACCAACAGGCCTTTAATCAGCAAAAGGTGCCGACGAGAAAAAACGTCAGGAGAATTTTGTCGGTGCTTCCCGCGGACAAAACTTTATCCGACTTAGTTTCGGGCAAATTGTGAAGACAGACTTCCTCCTAGACAGTGTTGCCCCCCGCCCCTAATAGTTACACCCCTGCCGATCTGGAATCTGGTCGAAAAAGATTCCCACGGACAGATTCCGAGATTCGGGTCAGTCAGTTTTAGGGGGATTTTTCGTCGGTACTGAGACCCACTGCTTCATTCTATCAGGAAACCCTACTTGTTGTCGAATTCCTGCTTTCCACCAGGCTTGGGCCGAGCCATTCATATAGCCCACATGGCGTCAAATAAACATGCTGCCTGTTCGACGGAATAATGAATCCGAACCGGACCTAGAACTAAAGCAACAGTTTCGTCCGATCTCTACTATTGACAGCTGTACCCATTCTGGAATCGAGACTAAGTGTTCATCTGAGTGAAAACTAAAACTAAAACCTTTTATAACTTAAAATGTGCTCCTAAGTCATTCCACTTCGAACTTTTTGCGTCATGAGAACTGGAAGCCACAACCTTGAAGCACACCTCGAACTATTTACTGTTTCTGTTCTAATATTCGAAACTACTTGAATAATGTAAAACTTGGCTCTGCTTCTAACAAGCTTTTCCCAGGTCTATTGACTTCTGGCAAAATTCAGATAACCCGTTTTACGCTTCAATAGCGTGATAAGCGAACACTGAACGGTAGCATAATTCGCATGGAAAATAGTGAATTTGACAAGTACAAAGATTAGTGAGGTATAGACACGATGGATCATTTAAATGCTAGGAGATAAATCACGTCAGCGAACTCGACCGCTCTGTTGGCCTTATGAGGCCCAAACCAAATTCCCTCATAATATATCCAAGGGTTCGGGAATGACGTGCTGATATACAGACGGACGGACACACCCACGAATTTCAGGCTTCCCTTACTTTGGTTTGAGAGTCCACAAGAAATTTGCCATAAGGGGTGCGGATTCTTTTCCCAATAGATGGAAGGTCAGTTCTGCTGTTGCCAACATCAAGAAATTGTAAACCCAATGAAGTCGCGTTTGACCCATATCTGATTTCGACTAATTACGAACAACAGACAAAAAGCTGATTCTGGTAGAAAATCCGACTGGCGGAATTCCATTAATGATGATCTCTGTATCCACAAGGAATGTCTTGAATACAGAATATCCTAACTGAAAGCTAGTCGCTACCTGATTACCAAGTAACCTAGATAATTTCTTCAGATCTTAGGCAGTTGTTTTTGTGGCCTAGAGATAGTGTGTAGTGCTAGTAACTCGGACGACAAGCCTATCGGCGAAAAGCAAGGTAATAAATTGCATTTTAGGGATACAAAGAACCTTGCGAGTTTCTAGATTAAGGTCCTGCGGGAGTCCTATTCATCTATTCATACTATGGGCGGTTATATGAAGGGGCAAAAGCGGACGCAACATATTATGTTTACTGCACTAAAATACACTAGCTTTGCACACACATTGCGGCTGCAATATTATTTCTGACTATTCTTTCTTTAGTTTTTATATTTATGTTTCTTAAATTTTCTTCATCAATCCATCCATAAAAACATCTCGTGAAGGAGTTTTTCGTGTATCTATTAATGACAAATTGAAATGAAACATTTAAGGTTTATTTTTTTTTTTGTATTTAGAGGTGCAGTTGAAATATGTTCTGTGACAATTTAACTAATCGGCGTCAGCGAGTTTAAAGTTAACCGAATAGGCCTGAGATCCGACAGTTTAGTTACACATAACTTATTTGCTGAAACAGGCCCGAGATAAAAATACATTACTTCGTCTGTTGGCTATCCACAGATAATCGGTTTCATGGAATTGGCCTTATTACAGTTCAGCTCTTCAAGTGGACTAGTTTCTGTTAGTCCCCCATTGCCTCAAAATTATCACTTGTGTAGACATAGTAAAAAGTCGAATCCTTAGGGTAGTGGGTTACTTTCACTTTCTGCTGCTGAAATATATGCAAAACCTCCATTACCTGTGACACAGATGACAGGTTTTCCACTCATTAACCTGTGGATCTATTTTACGATGTCTGATCCAAGTGCTGATGGTGAGACACAGGGGGATTAACAGAAACTAGTCCGCTTCGAAGCGCTGAACAGGAATATGGCCAATTAACTTATTCTTTCGGATTTGTAATGCCTCTCTGTGCTTGTATGTGCTCTCTATGCTTGACATATTCAGCAACTACATATAAAGGTAATCCGTTGCCTAAAACAAAGAGACATATCTTATCTTCACTTCCCTACTTTTTTCATCCGTCGATTTCAGTTAGCTTAGCGTCCAGCCTTAGATGAGTCAAAATAATTCAGTGTTTTAAAGTATCAGATATAAAAATAAGCTGCCTTTTCAATTATACTTTTAGTGAAACGTGCGCTCATGCATCGACACCGATATGCGCGGGATACTTAGCCTACATAAAATGATACAAGGATGACATGTTCGGATTTATGAATGAATGAATTGATTCCCAATAAAGCCCAAGGGCCATGGCGGGAAACATAACACTATAACAAAAACAAAATATCATACACTCCAACAACAAACCAAAAAATCAACTTCTATAAAAATAGTTCACGGTGGGCCATAGCTAGCTTCAGGAATCTACCCAGCCTTCGGATCTCACCAAAACACTTACTTCCCATACTTGAAACCAAATCCCTTTCCTCCCGACCAAACACTTCCTTTCTTAATTCTTTCACTCCTCGCAATAACATACCAAATGTACCGCTTCCTCTCCTTCAATACCACACATTGGACAAAAAACCTTTCCTATCTCTACCAATATAATTTCTCCGCATCCCCAGCGGAAGAGCGTCCGCCCTAAGACTCACCACTCACTTCAATTCTGACCCCCCCCCCAATCCCAACTTAAAATATAATTCTTCTCCCCATGTCTCTTTGGCCATACCATACAACTTCAGAGATTGGTGCTCTGATACACCCCCATGCCACCTCTGAATCTCTTAGCCTTTCTTTCACTAACTTAGCTACCTTACCTAGGGGGTAACCTGGTCCCACTCCGTCACACCTCAGACCCCCAAAACCACAATCCTCCAATATTTGTTTAACTTGCTGAGGCCAAGAATCCATTTTCTTACCTCCAAGTATTTCCAAATACGCCGCTTTCAGAACTCTCACTCTTGGCAAACTCGTCACTTTCTCCCAATATCTTATCATAGCTACTAACCTACTATTCCAGAGCGACCCTAAACCTAAATCTCCTGTTATAACTAAACTATTAGTTCTCAAGCTAACCCCTAATACCCTCTTAAAATATTGTAAATGTACACTCTCTAGCTCATCCCCCTTATGGAAGCCCCAAATCTCGGATCCATAATGCATAGCAGATACTACTTTAGCTTAAAATAACTCCTTATGCATTTTAATATCCTTAATAATAAAACTAAGCTAAAAATGGCACCGATTTGACAAACAGCGCTGAATTCTGCGCAGAGTTCGGATCTGAGGATTAATCTACCGTTCTGTGAAGATTAGTGAAACGTAGTGCAGTCACCAGGTCGACCGCACTTATGTAGCGTTTACACGGACAAGAAATCCCGTCGAGTAGAAAGGAATTCCGGTCGACTCGAAAGGATTCCGTTCGTGAAAACGAGTAGAAAAAAAGTCTAGCGGGACGGGAATCCTTTCATGATGAAAGGAACTCCGGACTACCTGAAAGTAATCTTGTCGGCGGCACTGGTAAAAAGTACTAAAAAAAAGTCTAGCTAGCTTTTGAGAGCAGCAATCATCAATGCTGATGTCATAAATGCTCTCAAAACGTTTTTTTATTGGCTAGTGAATTTATTTATGTCAGATTTTCTGGTTTGAAGAATTTGTTTTTTCCCTCTGCGTGTAAACATAATCTTGTCACCACGATCGGATTCTATTCAAGTTTTCCTGTACTTGTAAACGCTGCATTAGGGGGATTCAGTCGAAGCCTGACTAGTCTTGACAAAATTTAGTTTCAGTTATGTCGCACATAGTATATGAACTACATATCATGATTTTGTTTCAAGTATCTAGGATTAATTTATTGGGGGGATTAATATTATTTGGGGAATGTAAAGAGTTTCTAGATGTCAAAATTCTATCAGTCACACTACGTTGATTTCATGTCTCTTCTTTGTTCTCTACTGAAACAAGATAAATAAGAAAATAAAGAGGGCATTTGTGTTTTTTTTTTCAAGTGAAAACTTATTTACATTATTTTTTTTCGGCAGCTGGACAAAAAATGCTAGTGCATTTTCCAATAATATAATAAGAACATCTGTTTCGTCCTAATTCGTCTCCCGAATTTAAAACAACAATCTTCAGAATTATTTTTTCTTTCAATTTAGCAGCCCCCAAAAGCTGTCTTTTCTTGGATCTAGTATGACCACTTTGGCGCCTAATACTCTTGATGACTCAACCCTTCGTATCGATGAAGAATCGCCATATGCTTAGCGAAGAGCCAGAGACATCACTGGTGCGATACGCGTCGTTGATCGGCTGACATAGGATCTGAAGGAAGTTTAAGGATTCGTTTGGGTGACGTTTCACGCTCTTGCGGAGGTTCATGGGCGTGTTTCGGACTTAGTCATATAAGCATCGTTCAAATAGGTGTGATAAGCTGCGCTATACGTGATGTTTACGTCTATTACGCATCCTTGTTCAGACTAAAGTACACAAGCACAACTTGACGACCATTATGTTGTATTAACGTATAGACAGCAGTGTTCTTGGAACTAACAATAAGCTGTCATAACAGAAGAACACGTGTTCTTTCAAAGTTATTACTTCAACTTCCAACAAAGTGAACTTTTATGCTCCCCGTGGCAACCCTGGCGAAGCTGTTTTTTACGCGTGGCCGCTTATGGAGCCCAACCAAGCGATCTGATTGACTCTGCATAAGACAAAGTAGAACCGGGGTTTAATTTCCTTATGCAGCGTATTAAAGTGCGCCCGGAGGAAAAGACGAATCTGTATGCGGTGTGTTACACCTTATTATACATCTATTTGAACAATGCTATAGTATTCTACGCAGAACAAAAAAAATCCTAGTTAGTACCGAGTGGCTGCTGTAAGATGTGATGACGGAAATGAGTAGACGCTGAAAGTGAAGAGTGAATAAAACAATTAAATGACAGGAAACAGAGACGATGTTCAAACTACGAGATTCGAAATCTGGAAAGCAGAGGCCGAGGGAGACCACATTTAGAAGGTATCTGCGTCGATAGGGGCATTAGCGCACGTTTTATTAGAACCCTCTGACCCGAATCTATCGAGATTTTCTTTTTTTCGTTAACAGAACAAAGAAACAGTGAAGAAAATGTTCGCATTTTTAAAAAAGAAAATACTGACTAAGAAAATATGATCAAGTGACTAATTTCCAAAAAAGAAATAAAAATACTCTTCAATGTCAAGAGGAAAACCTGAAACCTAAGGAAAGTTCACGCTAGTATTGTAACATGAATAAGTGGCTTAAGCGACTTGCCTGAAAAAGGGAACGAAAGAAACAGAAAAAGAAAAAAGAAGAAAGAAAGGGACTGGACTTACCCCTTCTGGGACGCCCACACAACAAACAAACTTTCAAACCAAAGTATCCCCCCCCCCCCCCGAGAAAAACATTTAAAGAGATAAAAATGTATTAAATTCGTAAACAGCAAAACAATGAACTTTACGGAAATCCAGTAAAACACTACACAATCTAAACGCACGCGACAAACCTTCCATCTAAAGGTTAAATATGTTTAATGTTAAACCTCGGTCAACTAGTTATAACAGCCGTCCGGCTTCGAGCTTCGAGTTTCATGATCATGAAGAGATGGCGCACGGATAAAATATTAAGAAAATCACGTAGGTAACGATTCATTTTGTAACTTATGCACAAATTTAGCGCCGTAAAACTTAGACTCTTGCAAAAGGTAAAATCGAAGTTTCCTATAAAGATGTCTTCCAGACATAATAAGAGTATCACCAGAGAACACAAACCGAAAAAAAATAAGAACAATAAACAAATAAAAAAAAAAAAGAATCAATACAGTTCTCTGCAAATTCCGAAGTTTTTTGCGAAGTCAGTGTATTTTATAGCTTCATCGGTATTACGTTGTCCGATTTTGTCCTTTAATACGTGTAATTAATGCAGTAATGCACAATACAGTTCTCGGTTTTGCACTGTAGATACCATGTCGTCAATAACCTACGACTGGAGTGATGGAACCGCTCAAATATTCGAGTGCAGCGTGCTAAGAAACTACGCGGGCTCTCACCAATTTGGAATGCCGCAAATGGCGGGTAAAACCTAAAATCACGAAAAAATCGTTGTATGCACTTCTTTCCCGCTGGCAGTAGAACTCAGTCAATCATGTAAAATTACAGGAGTAGCTTACTTCTCGTGACCGAGTAACATCCGGCCTGGTATTTGCGCATGGTTGAGCGTTTGCCCAGTTATAGGTGATGAACACTGACAAGTCGGTGTATGCAAAAGTGCTTGAAACTGGATAAATCGGAATAAAAACATGTAAAACGTAAGCTTGCTTTGGGTCAATAGGATGTATCTAAAGAAATTGTACTAGAACAAACTGTCGATACGGATGAATTGGTGGTTCGTTGTAGCAGCGTTGCCACCAGTTGATTATGCTCCATGGGCTACCCAATATCCCACCGTCCCGTGTACATCTTTAATTATTTGCTGAGGACCTAACGAAGCTTACGCTATGTTAACTCCATTTCATGTTGATAGTTATTTTCTGAGCACGTCACTGAAGCTAGCAATGCTAATTTATAACATTTTATTTTTATTTTTTTGTGACAGAACTATTCGATAACTTGATAATTTTCTGCTCAGTTGCCAACAGTTAGCGCCATGAATGGAGGAGTTCCCCAAGAGTGGTCTGGCGGGTAAATGCTTTTCGGTATAAAACAGTACGAAAAAAAACGAAGAAGAACTTCTATTAACTTTGTAATATTGTTGGTAGTGCTGTAGCTGTGTGTTTACTGCCCGTTACTTTTCAAATACACTTGCATATATCTGAAACTTTAATTTAATTACTCACGAAGTTCCCTTGTTTACCGTGCGGGTCTTCATGTTTGGAAAGATAATTCAGTGCCTCGCCAAAAATCCGAGCTTTGCTTTTGGGAGACTTTTTAGTCTTGAGGAGGATCATTTTCTGCTCAGGTACCAACTATTGCCGCCATGGAGGGAGGAGTTGAAGGCAAGGCCGTATCCAGGCGGGGGGGGGGGGGGTTAGGGGGTTGAACCCCCCCCCCCCCGAAACACACAAAAAAAGTCATTTTTACAGGCTTTTCCCTCTGATCTATGTCTTTTTTGTACTTTTTTGACCGAATCGCAGGCACCCCCCCCCCCGAAAGGCAAACCCCCTCCCCCCGAAAAAAATTCCTGGATACAAGCCTGGTTGAAGGGCTTTTATTAGGCAGTTTTCCCTGTTATCTCGAAAATATTTAAGTTTGTAATACTGTTGCCTTTCAAATACACTCACATATACACGAAACTTTCTATTCATTTCCTGCGAATATTAGATATCTTGATCAGGTGGTGTCATATAATTTTGAAGAACCAACACTACTTTATTTTCACTATACGCTACAAAGTCTGGATACTAACTCAAATCAAAATCACAAGTTACACTAAAGCACGGGCACTTATTTACATTTTATATATTTAACATATTCCCGAAACTACTTAATATTTACATTGACCCTTCCTAAACTTGAACTTACAACCCTCAGTAAACTTGAATATACTGACAACCAAGGCCGTATCCAGGGGGGGGGGGGGGGGGGGGGTTAGGGGGTTGACCCCCCCCCCCCCCCCCGAAACATACCAAAATTTCGATTTTTACAGGCTTTTCCCTCTGATCTATGTGTTTTTTGTACTTTTGTGTACCCCCCCCCCCTCCGAAATAAATTCCTGGATACGGGCCTGCTGACAACCTTATTTACAAACTGAATATTTACAACTAATTATTTTAATACAAGATTTTAATACTATTAAGTTTACGGATGGACAGCATTGGTCCTCGAACTAGCAGTAAGCAGTCGTAACAGAACAAAACGTATTCTTTTGAAGAAAAGTTATTTCTTTAGCTTCCAATAAAGTAGAACTTTAGTGCTTCCCGTGGCAACAGTGACGGCGCTGCTCATTGCCTCGGCCCGCTGGCGGACCCAACCAAGCAATCTGATTGGCTCTACTTGAGGGAGAATAGAGCCAAGCTCCATTTTCCTTATTCGCCTTGTTACAGCGCGCCCCGAAGAAAAGAAGAATCTGTAATAAGCCTTTTACGCAGTAATACACCTTACAACACCTATTTGGTCAATGCTTTTTTATGCACTTCGTTTGTCACACATATTGCCAGCAAGGATCAACCGCTGCTGGGTTTTGAATTTGTTAACTGACTAGAGCAGCGTTTCATTCAAGAAAAGTTGAGTCTTGTCAAGGTCTTGTCTTGCAAATAACGTTTTATTTGTGTCAAGACGTGATAATCTTCCCGTTATACAAATAGGTCTTTTTCCCGTGACTAGGTTCTTGACCTTGTCGCAGATAAGTGTAAAGAACTGTTAACTGATTTGTGACGTCTGTCAACCTGACAATGGCAAAATAATACGGCATTTGGCTATGACAGGACGGAAAAGTGAGACAAGACGAGACATATGAGAATCAATTAAAAAGCAACTTAGTCCATTTCTTTTCCAGACAAGAATGTCTTTTCTTCGAGGATTACTTGTACTGTTTGCTCTCTTAATCTGCGTAAGTGAATCATTCGCTGAAGAAGGTGATGCTATCGTCAAGTCGGAACATGGGAAGTTGTTCCGAGACCTTTTCAGTCTTATTCTACCTGAGAGCCGGTCAGACGAAGATATGACTGAAACAGGTCGGTTAATCAATGGCGGAATTTTCAACACGTCACTTGCTTTCACGATACCACTCTTCTCCTTCACCCTGCCTGATCGAGTTGGTCAAGGAAAAGACTACCAGACGCAGTGGGCACTGGCGATCATTGGAGCAACACTCGTTGGTAAGTTTATACCAATCTCCGTACAAAACTGGAATCTACAGAACCAGGGGCATCATGACTGGGGGAACGCCCCCTCCCCCCCCCCTATGTTGTCGGCCAGTCGGTAAAAAATAACCGAGTCGGCGCGAAACATCGCGTTTTTTTGTCAAAACAGTCGAATTTTTTCATTAAAACAGTCGTTTTTTCTGAAAATCAGTTGATTTTTTCTCAAAATTTTTTTTTTCTTTCTTGAAAACAGTTGTGTTTTCTACAAAAACAGTCGGTAAAAATTACCAGCCAGTCAGTAAATCCCTTGCCCCCCCCCCCCCTCCCCCAAACATTTTGGCTAGTGACGCCTCTGCTCAGAACGTAGCGGCCAACGTCATAGTCATCCATGGTTATAGTCAAACAACTAGTATGACTCAAACTGATATTTCCGGTTCAGCTATTAAAGTTCAATTGAAAAGGTAGCTTATTTTTAATGATCGGAATACTGATATACGATATACTAAGTATCATTGTACTAAGTTTCAGTATAATGAAATACATCTAACGGTTTTTGTATTTTTTCACCCGGGGGTCTAGTAATAACGTTCAAAATATGCGCTGCTTGCACGAAAACCCACAATTCACCCAGACACGATTAAGTTGTATATCAACAAAGGACTACAAGAAAGGACTTGAATAACAGGTTTGAATTACAACAAAGGACTGCTCGTAAAACTTACGCCTCTAGAAAGTAGGAAAATGATAAGTCAGCTGATTTTACGGCAATGGCTTACTTTTGTAGTTGCTAACCATTTTAAGCGTAGAGGGACAACCACATAGAGGTACCACAGATTCGACGGAATAAGTTCATTCGGTGAAACTGATTACCTGTGGATAACGGACAAACGGAGTAAAGCATTTTTATCGGGTTTTCAAGCTTATTTTAGTGTATAAGTGATGCAAAACTAGACTGTCGGATCGCAGCCCTATTCGGTCAAACTTAAAGCGCTTCTCGATAAATTTGTAAAACGCTTGACAAATATGTTCAATATCTAGTAGTTTAAAATATCCCCGAATTAGAAAATAGGATACGTCCAGCCAATACTCAATAAAGATGTTCAGTTGGATTTTGATCATTCCAGCTCCACTATTCAGCAAAGTATATGAAGGTTATGTTGCTGAGCGGCTCAAAAGAAATAAAAAAAACGAGATTGTCAGGGTTTTTTCTTCATCAGCTAGTTATTCCTCTAAGCCGCGAGGGATAAATATAATGTCGGATATTTCGGTTGCATCCGGGAGAAAAAAAAGAGGAAATTGAATCATTGCTAGATTCTCGCCAGCATGGACACAGAAATTGTAGAAACGTCAACTTTACAATGTGTAGTCGGTCTTTTTCTTAAAGCATGTTATTTATACCCGGTGAATGGTTAATGCGAGTGATGTAAAAAAAACAGATTTGATCTTAATGACCGCACAGTTTTAATTTCCAAACTTGTTCACGACTTTAATGTTAACTCTTAGTTTTTTAACAAAATGATCCCAGATTTTAAACTATAGGAATGTTTACTGTGAACCAGAAGCGGTATTTTGTGGTTTGCCCAAAGTGGATCAAATTTTGGCCCAATTTTGTTTTTAGCAATACCAAAGTCAATAGAAGTATATGGATCTTACGATGGCTGAAGTTTGTTGCAGAGAATATTCAAGTAAAGCTCAACATATTGTTAGTAAAGTAAAACTGCAAGCCTCAGAATCATATATGTGACTGTGACTGATAATAAATACTGTGTTTTGACGCAAAAAATCCTTTATCCCTACTTTTCCACCTGAATTTTGAATCCTTGGGGGGGGGGGACCCCTCGAGAGAGCTTCTCTTGGGATACCCTTTACTCCTTAAAGTTTAACCGAAAAGGTATGTAATAATAAAATCTAGGTACCCATGACATATTCGCTTGAAGAGGCTTGAAGACCCGATGAAAATGCGTTACTTCTTTATTCAGCTATTCACGAATGATCGATTTTCAAATAGTGGAATTTCCTGTGATTTGTGGTACCTCTATTTGCTTGTGTCTGTGTTGTATGATTGACGAAAACAATTTTATTTACGAAAAATAGGTGCTCACGTCGTAAAGCCACCTTCCTCGAGGCGATCACTGTCCACTGAAAAGCCGCGTTTGTATTGAGATTCAGATTTTCCGCGGCATAGTAGAATTCTGCGTTGATATTCTGGATGTCATATTAAAACAAACAATGACAAATAAAAAATCAGTGAAAAATAAAAAAAATCCCTTAACACAATCAAATTAATGCAGTGTAGTCAGTTAAATTATACAAAACAAGTTGACTTTTCAGTTAAATTTAAAATTCCTTTATCCCTGAATTTTTCACTTGAATTTTTCGAATCCGGTAATGGTAATGTGGTAATGGTAAAATGTGGTAGCGCAAGACTCCACATGCTTAGCTTATGTCCAGGCAAGGGTCGGGTACCCACAAAGCATTTTCTTCAATATTTGCGTTTCATAGCCTAAATAAGATCAAACTATTGTATGGATCAGATTGCGCGATTTGAATAAATAAATGAAAATAAACAATCCGATATGCTCACCAGAGGTTTGCGAAGAGTTTCTTCCATTTATCCATCGTATTGAGGTTCTTTACAAATTCTTGCAATAACTTACGTTGGAAGAATCCGAAATGCTAACAGTAACGAACGCTGAAAAATCGGTTTAGGTGGGTTTCCTACGTGGTCGTGCAACCCTAAACAGAAAATAGTCCGGACGATCTCGTATGACTCGTACCTTGACTCACTGCCAAGTCGGTAATGGGGACACAGCACATCACGAGCTGTCAGCTGAACCAGTCTGCTAAACAGGCCGCTCTTCCGTTTCCTAGGAATCATATTACGTAGGTAATAAGACCTTTTCTGTTCATTAAAGTTTGGGAAATATAGTATGGACTTCATGTAGTCAAAAATACAGTACAAGACTAGACTGGTTTTAGTCTTAAGCAGGGGTGACAACAATACTCTTGATGACTATCTCTCCTTGCCGATGCAAAATCTCCGGCCTCTCTGGGTAGCTAGCAGAAAAAGGCAGAAGTGGTGTCACAGCTGGTCCCTAAGATCGCAGTGATTGATTGACACAATATTTGAATAGTGAGTTTGAGTCGTACGGACACGCTTACTCCTTCTTCCTGAGGATCAGGCGTGTTTTGGACTTAGTCATGTAGAGTATAGCCGAAGGCGCTCGATGTACGTTCATCTTCCTCAAGATACTGAAGCCAACTTTTTTTGTAGGTGGGGCAACACTGATTCCCTATATCTGGAATGCTCCTAGCATCGGCAAAAAGAAGCGGTCCATTGACGAGTCACAAGAACAGCAAGAGTCGCTAGTTTCCCGGATCACCAGTTCCCTCGCGATGACGAGGAAACTGATGAGCTCTGACGGCGAGGAATGTTTGGCTCGCTTTGCTTGCGAATGCAGCTCACAGCCCAACAAATATGGTCTCTTCGGAATCATCGTAAAATACATGTTCCCGTGAGTGACTAAGATTTTTTTATTACCCGAAGTTAAAACCTGAAAACAAGGGAAATAATAGTTTAAATTCCGCATGAAAACCTTTTCGGGCTCGAGTTGGTGAGGTCGTCAGGTACTTTCGGCTGAACTAACGACCCGTCTCATTTATGATACTACACTGTCAGAAGTTTCATAACAGATTGCGTATAACACTTTCAAGAATAACACCTTTTCACTTAGAAATAAAGTGTTATGACCAATTAAGTTTATACTATTTCGTGTCTAGATCTCCAACAACAGGGATGCGCGGTTTCAACAGATAACACTTTGGGATGTTATCTGTGATGTTTCTTTGGTTCCCGTTAGTATTTTTACCAATGAAGGTGTTGTTGGAGATCTAGGCACAAAATAGTGTAAACTTAATTGGTCATAACACTTTATTTCTAAGTGAAAAGGTGTTAAATACTCTTTGAGCCCAAGCTGACTTTGAAATATTTATTCAAACAATGTTTACAATGGATACTTCAGCTACGATTCTTCATCAGCGATATTTCGGCCCTTCTTGGCAATGGTCCTCGTCAGGCTGTCAATCCTCTGGTTCAACTTCGGGGAAGGAAATAAACCTGTAACCTTAATTGATAACAGGCATTAATTGATTACAGGTTTATTTCCTTCCCCGAATATCGCTGATGAAGGATCGCCGTATGCCCAGCGAAGAGCCAGAAACGTCACGACAACAAATGTTGCTGATTGGTTTACACGGGATTTGAACCAACTTTGAGGGTTCGTTTGAGTGACGTTTCTTGTCCTTCCCAAGGTTCACTGGCGTGTTTCACACATAGTATCTAGACATCACTTTCGGCCATCAGCGCAGACACGGCAAGATCAATAAGTTATTATAGCAGAGCTGTGTAAGCTTTAAAACACGTGCACGGGTGTCAACTGCAAGGATAAACTTTAACAATAATTGACAACAATTTTTTAGGGTTCAAAACATTCTGGAACGAAGTGCCAGCAAGAAAAGGTCAGACGTGCCATTGACATGCAACGACTTCGGGAAAGATTGCTCCTACTTGCAAGAGATCCTGAGGAAACTGAATTACCCGTAAAACTAAGGAATTGGCAGTTTATTTATCCTTATTTATTAATTATGAGTGCTACTTTCTACTGATCCTAGTCAAAAAGTGTGTGTACATTACAGTAAACATGCGCAAATGTCTCTTATACAGTAAAACATTTCATACGTTCCGTTGCTAGTAGTTTTGTAAAGTTGAGGCTTCATCTTCCAGATTTTTCTTCCGGATTCCAGACAGCCGTTTTCGCGAGACTGATCTTGAAGGTGAAGCCAGGCCAAAAACGTCTGAAAGTCCGAGGTGTTGGACACCCCAGATTGCGGATGTCTGGAAGGTGCCATAGAGGCAACCCGTTCAAGAGACACAACAAATACGCAAATGGGGGAAGAAAAGGGAAAGTGATTGACAGTTGAGACTGGGATGCAAGAGACATTTGAAATGTAAAGGGGACATTTAGGAAATGTTAAAGAACAGCAGATTTAGCTGTCATCATTATCATGAAAATCTGGAAGGGTTGGCTTGACTATGCGGAAGCTCCGGGCGTCCGGGAATCTGGAAGGTGAAGCCTGGCTTTAACACTCTTGATGACTTTAGTTGCGTTTTTTTGGATGTAGTTTCGGCGTAGTTTCGCTTAAAGCACAGTGGACACTTCTAATGCTTTACTTTGTATTAAATGCTTCACAAATAAACATTTCCGACTTCCTTTAGAAGGCGCTACGAAAATCGGACGTTTTCTTGTTATCCCTTGTCTTTACCTCTCTGGCATTTCGGCGATCCAAATCTTAGGAGCTGGAACATCGTGGCAGGAAATTCAAAAACTCACAGCAATGCTTGATAGAAAGGGATATATTTGAGATGTCACCAAAGTCAAGCCGCAGATGCAGTTTACATAATTGTTCTAGTGTTTCATCAGAAGTTCCATGGCTTAAAGTGCCTGTTAAAAGTTTTTCTTTGTGGAATAGTGTTGTGAAGCTTGATTAGCTTGCTTTATAAAATGTACCAGAATATGCAATAAGCTTATAAAAAATAAAATAGCTACAAAAATCATTCAAAAACAAATAACCTATTCAAATCTGAATCATACAAGCTAATTTATGCATAAAATAAAGATCTACTAAGTATTATAAGAAACATCACTTTTATCTTTGTCCAAGCTATTAAATTGAGCATGTACTTGCCCAAAAAATTACGCTTTGAAATATCACAGAGACGAAACTGTTGAAAAAGCTGCTGATCTAGGGGGTAAGCATTGTTCCTAGGTTGTTACAGAGTGGGACTGGGGTAGTTTGATGTGCCCATTGAACTTTAAAAGCCGTTTTATTTGTCCATTCCATTTGCTGTAGTTCGAACCTGAAACTACAGAGCTCAAACTACAAACTACCTCGCCGACGTAGTTTGGTGGAGTTTGACTTTTCGGAAACGAGAACTCAATAAAACGCAAGTAAGACAAAACAAGAGCCAAACTACAAACTTTGACGAAACAAAAGTGAATAAAAAAAAACGCAACTTATCTCTCGTTGCCGATGCATAATCTCCGGCCTCTCCGGGTATCGTAGCGGAAGAAAGGCAGAAGTGGTGTCACATCCGCTGCCAAAGATCGCGGTGACTGATTGGCATAGGATTTGAGTCGTTGGGTTTGAGTCGTACGGACACGCTTACTCCTTCTTCCTGAGGATCGCTGGCGTGTTTTGGACTTAGTCATATAGAGTATTGACCGTCGCTTTCTGTTCATCTGGGCTCAGAATCGTCCAGTGTGGAAATACAAAATACTGTGTCAGAAGTTTGACAACAGATAGGAAATGTTTGCGCATCCTTGTGTTAAATGTTGAGAATATATCTTTTACACTGTCAAAAGTTTGGTAACAGATAACACAAGGATGTGTGGTCTCAACAGATAACACTTAGGAGTTTTGTTATGTTTCTCAAAAGTTAAGCATTAAAACGTTATGCATACAAGAAGAGCCGAAACACCAAAAAAAAAAACATCTGCTGACAGAAAATAACATTTGCTTGTTTGTCATCATGATATAAAGAAAAGTCAGCAAATGCTTTTTTGGCCGTTTTTCGGCTCTCCATGGCAATGCATGTTATGCATAAGAGTGACTCATAACGTTTGCGAGTGTTATCTGATGAAACTGCACATCCTTGTCTTATCTGTTATGAGACTTCTGACAGTGTATGACCCTTTTAATGTCGCCTTTTCGAGAAACATAACAGTTAAAACTGTCATAACAGAAGTTTCTTCTCGAAAGATAACACTTGAACGGCTCATGACAGATATATTCTCCTAAGGTTTAACACGAGCCTGCGCAAACATCTGTTATCTGTTATCAAGCTTCTGAGAGTGGATTATGTAAATATGTATATATAAATTTTGCCTAGTTTCTGCTAGAAGTCAACGGGCATGGACAAAGGCTTAAAACGGACAAAACCATTAGTAATTCGTTGAAAGAAGATCTAGTTGTGTACTCAACTATTTTAAAACCCTGCGGAGCCTAGTAAACAGTGGAACGGGTGCTTCAGGGCTTTTAATTAGTAACCTTATGTTGAGAACGAAAATTGGTCGTAGCTTGAAAGTCGTACGGGTACTCAGGGTGGTAGTAGACTAGGTCTTACGTTAGCATTTATAAATGGTTGTATTCACAAACTTACTCTGTAAATCCCGATCTGGGCAAATACAATCACTGTTGATAATAACGAAGTCTAAATCATGAATGACTGGTAAATAACGAAAGACGAAGTAAAGGGCGAGCTTATGTATCCACAAGTGAAGGTTCAACTGATGTGGACTAGGATTTAGCCGGAAACAGTTTAAGATATAGTAAGGAGCATCTGACGTGGACTTAAGTTTAGCAAGATTCAACTGACGTAGTTTAGGATTTTGCAAAATCCAACTGACGTGGACTTGAGTTTAGCAGGATGTAGTTTAAGCTTTAGCAATATCCAAGTGAGGTGGACTTTAGTTTAGCAGGATGGGATTTTGCTCTGAACCTTCACGTGTGCAATTAAATTCTAGGAGGTGCCGGAGTATCAAGTTCACTTCGCTATGTACATAGAGTTAGTTAAGCGCTTGACATAGAGACCGACTCAATACTGACTAGAAGAAGTGAGATCAAATGCATATGACCAACGAAATGACAGTAATACAATGGCAATTAAGTCGCTCTTAAGACAGCCTCAAAATATCCTGTTTCTGACTTAAACCAACTCTATTTTCTATTGTGTGACTCATTCGAAGCTTGACTTCCAAGCGTAGTGAGTGACGAAACTCCACATACATCCACTTCCTTCAGGTGGGTAACTGCCGAGTCTCCACTCCCTTTGTTCATAGTTTGTGTTAGTTCCGTGACACCATATATTGCAAATTCCCTCCACGAGCAGGTTGGAGCAGCGTTGGGATACTTGGGATTTTGGAAATCAACTTGTAAACGCTTCTTCCTTACGGTACTTTCATTGTTATTACATTTCTTGCTTGAAAGTGTTGCTGTCAAGTTCATATGACCAACTAAGTGACAGTAATACAATGGCAATTAAATTGCTCTTAAGACAGCCTCAAACTACCTGACTTAAATATATCTGACTTAAACCAACTCTATTTTCTATTGTGTATTCATTCGAACCTTTCCTTCCAAGCGTAAAGAGTGACGAACCTCCACATACATCCACTTCCTTCAGTTGGGTAATTGCCGAGTCTCTACCCCCTTTGCTCATAGTTTGTTGTTAGTTCGGTGACACCAATTATTGTAAATTCCCTCCGAGCTTGTTGGATCCTTAGTGAGTAATTGGCGTTGGGATATTTGGTAGATTGCAAATCAATTTGTAAAGACTTCGTCCTTACAATTATTTTCATTTTTATTATCTTTTTTGCTAGATAGTGTTGCTATGTAGGATAAGAAATGTTTCAAGCCTGAAATCCTGTCTCGCCGTGGAGCTAATCCACAATAGAGGTCGGATTTCTTAGGATGCAAAAGCTGTAGACGGGATTTGAATTAAAATGTCTAGGTTTGGGCACGGAAAACCTGATAACACTACTGGCTGCGCAGCTCACAGACGTTTAGGTCAATCGTAGTTAAACAAGATCAACTACAGAAGACGGCTTTAATTACCATACTAAGAAATCCAGCGGGATAGTACTGAAAGTAAATAGGGCTTAATTAATCAGATAAATCAATACTACGTCCGGGACAGAAAGAATTAAAAATAGCTTAATTCACAGCTCTTAGTTTGAAACGAATTCCTAAACGTCAGACAAATTAACGAGTGCTCTTAAAGTTTAACCGAAAAGGGCTGAGATAGGTTAGACCCGAGAAGCCAATGAAAACGCGTTACTCCTTTGCTCCGCTATTCACAAATACGATTTTCGAATAGTGGAGTTTCCCTGTCGGATTTGTGGTACCTCTGTGCGCTTGTACCTGTGTTGTAAGCTTGATGAAAAAGATTTAGTTCAGGCACTAAGCAGTCTTCACCAAGCTTACCACTGCCCTTTGAAAACCCACATTTGTGTTGAGATTGAAATTTTCCGCGTCATACTAGACTGTTCGCTGTGGGGACAACCGTAGATATTCTGAACATCACTACTAGAGCAACTAGTGGAAAATCAAAAATCTCTTAGCAGAACACAAATTAATCAGTGTCTAAAATTAAATGACACAAAAATAAGTTAGCTTTTCAGTTAAACTTTAACTTCGAAGGCGAAACATACAACGTAAGCCCTACAGTTTCAAGAAACGATTACATTTATCTAGAATACGAAAAATTATTGCCTAATTCAAATATCTTCACAATTTGTCAGTTAAAACACCGTCAAGAAGTTCTAACGTCTTAGGGTCTAAATGCTTACCCTGCTTGAGTATCGTGGGTCTCAATAATATCCTGTCAAGAGACTTGTAGCGTTGTCGCTGTGAAGATTTTCCTGAAAAGCCGGTGATAACTTCGACACCAGCCATTAAATGATCTTCCACCTAAAAAGAAGGCCAATAGAGTATCGTCGAAGACTACACTGTCTGAAGTTTCATAACAGGTACAAAAGAATGCGCACTTGCAATTAGACAACACTTGGGATGTTATCTGTTATTTTAACAATAATAATAGTAGTAGCTTTATTTCAGCCAAAGGCCATATTTCACACAAGCAAGAGCTGGAAGCTCACATGGTAGTTGCAAGGCTGGCTCAGAGGATGAAATAGATAATTTGCCTTTTCGTGGGTTTGTTCTGATCATCTGTAAGGAGATCTCTCGAGATGAGAATGATCATGGACTCGGAAATTACGAGAATGTATCGTTTGGTAAAAAGTATTTTGTTATTGAACTTGGCTGTAATAATGCGCATTTTAAAGGCGCTAGAAATGCATCGATAAGCAAACCCCTTGAGGCAAAAACGATAACAGACCCTTGGGTTGGGGATCATTAATCTATTCCTGATTTTTTTCACTTTTCGGTTAAGATGCGCACTTTAAGGGTGCTAGAAACAAATTCTTAAGCAAAACCCTTGTGGCACAAATGATCACGGGCAGAGATGTATCGTTTGATCAAAAGTACATTTTGACTTTGCGGTTAAGATGCACACTTTAAGGGAGCTAGAACTTCATTTGTAAGCAAAACCTTTAAGACAAAAATGATAATGGGCTATATTTTGCTTAAAAGTATTTTTCTTACTTTGCGGTTAAGATTGGTACTTTCAGGAATAGTCGGATTTGGGAAGCGGCGATTTCTAAGCCAATCTTGTCTAATCGCTGTAATATTCCAGCCAAGTTTCAGCGTCCTAACACATCTCGAAGTACCTTAACTCGTGATCACCGGAATTCCGCCCCCACCCCCTCTAACTATCCCCACAGTGCACGGAGCCATTCCGGTTCTGTAAATGATGGATCTAGAGCACCTGTTTGTTATTCCACAAAGTTCCATCCCATATCTCCAGGCTAAGTGGGTCAAGTCCCCCCCCCCCCCCAATATTTGACAGATCCGGTTCGGACATGAAAGAGGATCACCAGAGACATATCATCTGTTCAAGTATAAAATTCCACTAGGATCTGATCACCCGTTGCAAAGTTACGCACCACTCAATATTCCGGATTCCCCCTCCCTCCACGATGATCGGATCGAGGAAAAGATTTTTCCAAGTCAGTTTGATCGGGTCCCTGATATGCCTGCCAATTTTCGTCATGAAATTCCCGAAACCACCATCACCGGAATTCCGGGACCCCCCCCCCCCCCCCTCCCAAGGGGACTGGCAATTGTGTAAAAGATTTATCTAGAGCAGACACTTGTTCTTCCAAGCAAGTTTCACTCCAATCTCTCCATTCTAACAGTTTCTCAAGATTTTCTGTCTCCCCCACCCACCTCTCCCACAGCTGTCGAATCCGGTCCGGACTTCAATTGGGACATCAGAGGCAGGTCACCTAAACCGTTATTAAGTTTCATTCCAATCCGATCACCGGTTCTAAAGCTACGCATGACTCAATATTTCGGATCCCCCTCCCTCCACGATGGTCCGATCGAGCAAATTTTTATTTTCGAGTCAGTTTGATCAGGTCCCTTCTGTGCCTGCCAAGTTTCGTCGTGAAACTCCCCAAAACCACCATCACCGGAATTCCATCAGCGATATTTCGGCCCTTCTTGGCAAGGGTCCTCGTCAGGCTGTCAATCAGACGAGGACCCTTGCCAAGAAGGGCCGAAATATCGCTGATGAAAAATCATAGCTGACGTATCCGTTGTAAACATTGTTTGAATAAATGTTTCAAAGTCAGCTTGGGCTCAAAGAATATTTTTTTTTTTTTCACCGGAATTCCGCCCCCCCCCCCCCCAAGCGTGCGTATCCAGTCAAATTGTGTAGACGATTTATCTAGAGCAGATGCTTGTTCTTTCCAGTAAGTTTAACTCCGATCCCTCCATTCTAACTGTTTCTCGAGATTTCCGGTCCCCACCCCAACTCCCCCATAGTTGTCGAATCCGATCCGGACTTGAAATGGGATATCAGATATATGTCATCTATTCAGTTATTAAGTTTCATTCCAATCCGACCACCCGTTCGAAAGTTACGCGCACTGATCAATTTTCCGGATTCCCGCCCCCCCCCCCAGATGCTAAGATCGGGAAACTGATTATTTCCAAATTAGTTTGGTCGGGTCCTTGATCTGCCTGCCAAGTTTCATCGTCCTAGCACATCTGGAAGTACCCGAACTCGGAAAAGTGTGACAGACTGCCCTCAATTTTCCAGATTCCCCCGCCCTCCACTCCCCCCCAGATGGTGGGATCCGGAAACTGATCATTTCCAGATTAGTTTGACCGGGCCCCTAATACGCCTGCCAAGTTTCATCTCCTAGCTTATCTAGAAGTACCTTCACCCGAAAAACTGTGACAGACAAACGGACCGACCGACCGACAAACAGACAGACGGAATTGCGATCGGTGCAATCTGGCTGAAGTGCCATACAAACACAACGAAAGTTAAACATACACTAAAACGCGCTATGAGCACATGTCCTTGAGGAGCGCCCTCCTCACAGGAAGGTAGCTGAAAAGGGGATCAGCGTCATTCCTGACAAGAACATTTTCAGACCAGCAAATTCTCGGATGGAGGGACACTTTGGATCGCCTTACTACCTCATTGAGTGTACAACACATACGTGAGAAAATTTCATGGCTCATGATTATTATTTCGCAAACTTTATGCATAACATGCATTGCCAAACAACACAAAAAAAACATTTGCTGAATATTCCGATATCATGATGACAGACAAAAAGTCGGCAGATGGCCACAGATACTGCTACACTTATGACACCAAAAACGAAAAATCGGCTTTGTCCGTAAACTATTTTCTGAATAATTCGAAATTAAATTGACCGTTACGAGTATGCTGAATTTAGTAGTTAATTTCGGTCTATAAAATGAACCAGGAGGAAGAAACGGGTCGCCGTCACCGCCCCCATCCGTCGATTCATCCACCCGTCAATACATTCAATATAAAAATCCGTCAATTCACACACCCGTCGATTCGCCCACCTCGATTCACCCAACCGCTGATTCACCCAGCCGCTAGTTCACCCACCCGCCAATTCGTCCACCCGTCGATTCCTCCAACGTCAATTCACCCAACGTCCTGTTGCTTCAGCGTCGATTCACCCAATTCTATGATCCGTCGATTCGCCCACCCGTCATAAGACCCACAAAAATCTGCCACAACTCCCACTTTTTCCGACAGTTCGCCTACCCGTCACAAGACCCCCAAAAATCCGTCTATTCGCCAAAAAAATCCGTCACAACCCCCACTTTTTCCGAAAGTTCGCCTACCCGTCACAAGACCCAAAATATCCGTCGATTCGGCCAATTATCAAAACCGACCTTTGATCCAGCGCGGCTCTTTTCATTGAACGCGGTAGAAGAAAGGGACTGAGTCACAGGGGAGTAACTGAGAAGGATATGATACCGTCCAGTGTAAATAAGGGTGAAATCTAGTCAATACAGCTTGAGGCAGAATGATGAGAAGCATGATATAAGACCTCGGTGCTGATAGTGAAAGAGGAAATGGAGGATGAATGCAAGAGTAAAATATCAATGAGCTACCATATATTTAGGTACAACATGTACCGAACGCGGTAGGCCACATATTGCGATTATTTGGTCGGTTAAAGGAATTATAATGCCAAACAGTCATTCAGTTCTCAATAGAGTAAAATTTGATTGGTGCTCCCCAATACCTTTTGCTCGGCAGACATGTGTACCCAAGGTGTACTTTCAACAGGGAGCTGGCTACACCTTGGTTCTTTTCAGTTAATCCGCCAGGGAGTATTCCGGTTCTTGGCGATGACTAATTTCAGTCATTCGACTTTGAGATGGGGAGTTATGAAAAATTCAGTCAGTTCGTTTTAGTTGGAGCTGTGGAAGGTCGTTGTCGGAAAGCATGAAAAGTTAAGTGCTTTGGTATATACACATATCTTTTGATACCTTTATTTCTTAAGTGTAACTAGACCTACGTTGCCCGGGCAACGTGAAGTGTTGCGGCAACTTTTGTCCGGCTTCGCCGACTAAAGTGTTGCGAGAGCAACACTTTGGTTTTGTTTCTTCGCTGTCGGTTAAGTGCTGAAATTATCAACTTATCGAAGCTTTTCAAATGGTATGTTCTAAAAAGAATAATCACACGATCAAAAGCTGTTCTTTAGTGTTGTAAAACCAACAACAAAACAATATCGGAAGAAGGGACCAAATTGACTTTGCGGTCATTTGAACTTTATCCTTTTCAATCGTAGATATCGCGACCGATGAAAACTTGGAACAATATCTTATATAATCTAGTTGATATTATAAAGCTATCCGTAATTTTTCAGGATTAAAATACCATAGATGACACTATTAATTATTACAAAACTACCTTGTTGTTTTACATTACCGTATCGTTTGTACCCGTTGCGTTAACAGTTAATCCTAGGTTATAGCGATAGACCATCGATACAAACTTTCTTACCGTCATATTTACAGAAATCGAATACAATGTGCACCAATTTTCAAAAATTTCTAGCCCCTCGTGAACCGATTCTTACTTACAAGTCCCTCCCCCGTGATTGATAACAAATTCACCGGAAACAAATAATGGATACACCAGCTAGCAAAAGTTGCAAACCCCTCATCGCTGAAGATGATTATAGCATAAGCTTTTTAAACGGGATGTTCTAAAAAATTAATCATATGGTCAAAAGGTATTCTTCAGCGTTGTAAAAACAACAACAAAATAATATAGGAAGAAGGGACTAAATTAACTTTGCACTTAGTTGAACTTTATCCTTTTCAATCGTAGACATCGTGACGGATGAAAACTTGGAACAATATCTTATATAATCTAGTTGGTATTAGAAAGCTATCCGTAACTTTTCAGGATTAAAATACCATAGATGACACTATTAATTATTATGAAACTACCTCATTGCTTTACATTTTCGTTTGTATCCGTTGTGTAAAAAGTTAATCCTAGGTTACATTGATAGACCATCTACATAAACTTTCTTACCGTCAGATTTATAGAAATTCAATACAATGTGCACCCATTTGCAAAAATTCCTGGCCCCTCGTGAACCATTCCTACTTACAAGTCCCTCTCCAGTGATATACATTAAGTTAACCGAAAACAAATAATGGGTACACCAGCTAGCAAAAGTTGCAAACCCCTCATTACCGAAGATGATTATGAGCTAACAGTCGACTGTTGCTTAAAAGTCCCCTACATGGTTTTATTTCTTCGCTGTCGGTTAATGCTGAAGTTGTCAACTTAACAGCTGATTCTTACTTACAAGTCCCTTGCATATCTTACCATTGGGAACCAAATTGTTCTTACCATCGAATACACCGGAAACAAATAACAGGTACACCAACTAGCAAAAGCTGCAAACCCCTCATTTCAGAAGATGATTATGAGCTAACAGTCGACTGTTGCTTAAAAGTCCCCTACATGGTTTTATTTCTTCGCTGTCGGTTAATGCTGAAGTTGTCAACTTATCGGATCTTTTAAAAGGGGAAGTTCTAAAAAAAATAATCAAATGATCAAAAGCTATTCTTCAGCGTTGTAAAAACAACAACAAAATAATTCGGAAGAAGGACTAAATTGACTTTGCAGTCAGTTGAACTTTATCCTTTTCAATCGTAGACATCGTGACGGATGAAAACTTGAAACAAATAACTGGTACACCAACTAGCAAAAGCTCCAAACCCCTCATTGCCGAACATGATTATTAGCTAACAGTCGACTGTTGCTTAAAAGTCCCCTACATGTCTCATCACTGATATCGCCTATTTTTGATTTCACTGTACCTTACTACTGAAGTTGTCAACCCCTTTGAAATTTTCAAACTGGTGTATCTCATGAAGGAATTTTTGCACCAAAAAATGGATGGCATATACTTTGATCAGCTCATCAATGGCTATCGATTGCCGTCGAAGAAAAAATTCTACCTGTCTTAGTTCAAAAGTTGACTTTTTGCCGCAGGCCAACTTTCTAACGTCACGACCACTGTAATGGAGCCTTAATACGACTAGAAAGGAGCAAAGGATAAGCTCTAGTTTCTTTAGCAAAGAGAGAACTTTTAAAGTTTAAGAGGTACATCTGATACCTTTACTCTACCGCAAACCCAAGTGCAAAAAAAAAATATGATAAACTCTGCTGAAATCGTCGCAGACACGGATAGAAATGATAGATGGCAGCACTTTCGGACCCGTGGGAAAAAGCCACTTTTTTGTCTCTGTAGATTTTTCTATTTATCACTCAAAGAAGATATGTTGGCTGTGGGGCCGGGTAACTGCCGCATATATTTAACACTTATGGATTTTAGTCCATCTTCAATTTGAAACTGGTGCCTGCCTGCTAACGTGCTAGAACGGAGCTTTCAACTCGAAAGCAGAAACATGGTTTGATGAAACGAAAGGTTCGCTACGCAACTTCAGATGGTCCTCTCCGACATAGGCTATACAACTTCACTTCACTTCGCAAACCGTAGGCTCTGGCTCGAGGACAAGCAAAAACCATCCTTATTGGCCCCAGGCAAGAGTTATACGGATATTCATCAATCCGGCCTAAGGTCCACACTTTCCGTAAAAACCGCACAGGTTAGACCCTTCCCAGTTACCAGGAATAAAATGAAATCGGAGTCATAGGAAAAAAAAAAAAAAAAAAAAAAAAGAGGACAAAACCAAAGTGTTGCTCTCGCAACACAAATACACATCTATGTTTTCTATAACTGATTAACGAGGTTGACACTAATTTAGAGAGAAAGAAAAAGTTGTTGCTGGCACGTTACTTTGTACCGCTAAGCATGGTCCACACCGCTCGGGGACCATGTACAAGGTAGCGTTGCATAGCAGATTCGTAACAGTGGGTTAAGAGCTTAAGGGCACTTAATAGTCGTCGTATTAAGGCTCCATTACAGTGGTCGCAGCTAGGGATAATGAACGATTTTTTTTTTCTCTCGAAGGAATTTTTTTAATTATTTTTGGATTTGTTTAAGGGAGGGAATCACGGGATGTCTTACCTCGTTGAATAGTTGTCGGAAAATATAGATATTTATTAGGCCTATTACTAAATTCTTCCTTTACAGCCAATTTGTCAAAATGTCTAGTGATGACAGTGACACGAAAGACGATGCGAGAGCGAAACAGTTCTGTAATCTTCGAATTATGTAAGATCAATGACAGAAATTGTAGTTATACGTTTCTTGTAGTATTTTGTCAACAAAGTAATATTTCCCACACAGTGAATAAACATCGCCCTCTAGACCAGATTGGCGAAGGTTCTCGAAACCGTAATCTGTAAACATATAGGCTAGGTATAGCCAAGGCCTTCTTGAAAATATAGCTATAAACACAGATAGGCCAGCGATGCCTCAAACTGATTTATCTAGAATAAATGCTTGTTCTTCCCAGCAAGTTTAACTCCGATCCATCCATCCTATCCGTTTCATGAGATTTCCGATCACCCTCTCCCAACTCAACATAGCTGTTGAATCAGCTATCATAAGTTGAGATGAATCATTTGATAAAAAATTACTTTTCGACTTTGCACATGCGCACTTTAAGGGAGCTAGAACTTCATTTGTAAACTAAACCTTGAGGCAAAACTGAAATGGGCTGATGGGGATCATGAAAATGAAAAAAGCTTTTCGCTTAAAAGTAGTTTTCTTACTTTGCGGTTAAGATTGGTACTTAAAGGAATAGTCGGATTTGGAAAGTGGCCATTTCTAAGCTAATCTTGTCGGATATCTAACATTCCAGCCAAGTTGCATCGTCCTAGCACATCTAGAAATACCTAAACTCGTGATCACCGGAATTCTGCCCCCCCCCCCCCGAACTCCCCCAAAAGTCGCCGGAGCCAATCCAGTTCTGAAAAAGATTTATCCAGAGCATCTGTTTGTTGTTCCCAAGAAGTTCCATCCCATCTCTCTAGTATCAGCCAGTCATGTATTTTCCGGTCTCCCCCCCCCCCCAACTGTTGCCAGATCCGATCCGGACATGAAAAAGATCACCAGAGATATGTTCTCTGTTCAGTTATAAAATTTCACTCAAATCCGATCATCCGTTCCAAAGTTACGCATAACTCAATATTCCGGATTCCCCCACCCTCTACTCCCTCCTCCCAAATGGTCGAATCGAGACACTGATTGTTTCCAAGCTCGTTTGCAGGGGAAGTTTGGGGAAGACATCCGTAAGAAATGCTTACACTCTACTGAGACTTGATTGATCTCGCGGCATCATAATTTTCTTTGACGGACCACATAATCGCAATATGTAGCCCACCTCTTTTGTTAAACTTGTCTTACTCTTGCATTCATCATCTTTTTTCCTCCTTCATTATCAGCACCGAGGTCTCACATCAATCTGGCTCAAGGTTTATTGACTAGTTTTCACCCTTATTTACATGAGACGGTATCGTAACGTTCTTAATTACTCCCCTGCGACTCAGTAGCTTTCTGATACCGCGTTCAGTGAAAAAGACCGCACTAGATCAGAGGGTCCTTTTTAAAAGTGGGCGAATCGACGGATATTTTGGGTCTTGTGACGGGTACGAGAATTTTCGGAAAAAGTGGGGGTTGTGACGGAATTTTTGGGCAAATCGACGGATTTTTTGGTCTTGTGACGGGTAGGCGAACTGTCGGAAAAAGTGGGGGTTGTGACGGATTTTTTAGGTCTTGTGAGGGGTGCGAAAATCGGCGGGTGGGCGAATCGCAGGCTGGGAGAATCGACGGGTGGGCGAATCTACGGATTTTAGAAGTTTGTGAATCGACGCTTCACGAAACCTAGGTTGTGCAAATCGACTTTAGGCGACTTGACAGGTAGGTGAATCGACAGTAGGGTGAATCAGCGGTTGGGCAAATCAGCGGGTGGGCGAATCGACGGATATTCTGGCTCTTGTGACGGATAGGCGAGCCGTCGGAAATAGTGGGGGATGTGACGTATATTTTGGGCATAATGACGTTGGGCAAATAGACGGGTGGGCGAATAGTCGGGTCCCCGAGGAAACCACTGTCGTTAGGCATTGTGACGCGTAGGTAGTCAATCGTAAAATAGCTGCGACAGGTCTCGGTGTATTATGAAGGTTGGCTTTCAAATCATGTGGGAATCATGGACTTGGATCTTTACAACGAAAGAAGATTCAGTTGTTCAAGTGTTGATGTACTATTCCAATTTACAGAAGTATTCAAAGGAGGATGCCTCTACTGTAATCATTGCAATGTCAAACTAAGAGGTTGATGACACGGAGCGTTGTGAAGCCTGATCCATTCTCGGACTATGTCCTGTCGGTCCGTCCACCAGTCAGACACAAATACTAAGCTTTGGGCACAGTGCTCTAACGTTAGCGCATTGCCCAACGAAAGACCATAACAAGTGTGCAAGCGCTCAAACGTGGGGTGTTACAGCGAAAGGTTTGACAAATCTCTGGAGGGTGGAGGAGGGGGGGGGGTTATGACCCATCAATATGCACATCTAGACAGATATATCCACACGTGTACCAAATCTAAATTTGATACCTGTCACCGTACAGAAACTTGACTAATGGGCAATCTAGGCCCAGTTGCCCATGAGAGGGGAGGGTGGAGAAGGGGGGTCGATACCCATCAAAACGCACATCAAGCTTAGCTCATGGGCAATATGATCTAAATGCCCATGAACGGGGGGATTGGGGGGGGGGTCAACGCCAAAAGTATCTTACCAACCCTATAATCTAAAAGAAAAAGGAATTTCACTGTCCTATCTTCACCTACTAAGAATAATAATCATTGGACAATCTGGGCCCAACTGCACATGAACCAAGTGGATATGGGGACTAGAACCCCCAAAAGGCAGAGATAAACTTCAACTGTTTGTTTGTTTAAGCTTGTATTGTAGAGTGTAGATTATGGTCTTTGGCCGGAATAAAGCTATAACGTAACGTATGATATCTATAGATACATGTCACCTGTCACGAACTTTACTTTTGGGCAATCTGGTCCCAGTTGCCCATAAGTGGGGAGAGTGGGAGCGATGAAACTCACCAATTTTCTACTCAATACTAAGCTCTAAAGGAACAAAGATTCTATCGTCCTCTCTGCAACTGTAGTCAAGGTGGGAGCATTGGTCAACGGGCAAATGAGGCCCAATTGCCCTTGAACCAAGTGGAAATGTGGGACAACCAAAAGGCACGACTAACCCAAATCCCACAAGTACACCAAGTTTCAACTAGAGACCTTTAGAGGTTCCCGGTTAACGAACTCCAGAAACAAGAGCTAGCTAATATGGCACTTGCAAAGGCTGGGTCAAAGGATGAAAGTAAGAACTTGCCAATTCGAGGGTTTGTTCTGATCATTTGTAAGCAAAGCCCTTGAGATAAGAATATTCATGTACCCTTAGCAACCACGAGAATATATCGTATGGTAAAAAGTATTTAATTTGCACTTATCTGTGATGATGCGTACTTTAAGGGCGCTAGAAATTCATCTGTGATCAAAACCCTTGAAGCATAATTATGATAGGCTCATCGAGATCATGACAATACATATTTTGCTTAAGAGTATTGTTTCTACTTCAAGGGATGAACCTGTAAGCAAAACCCTTGATTAAAAAAATATCGTAAGCCCTTGAATATTATAAATACACCGTTTGGTGGAAAGTTATTTTTTTTTATTTTTCGGTTAAGATCCGCACTTTAAGGACGCTAGAAATTAATTTGTAAGTAAAACCCTGACGGTAAAAAGATCGTAAAATTTATAATTTGCTCAAAAGTTTTTTTTTTAACTTTGCTGTTAAGATGCGAACTTTAAGGGAGCTAGAAATTGATTCCTATGCAAAACCCTTGAGGCAAAAATGACCACGGGCTCATGGGGATCTTGAAAAAGTATATTTAGCTCTAAAGTGTTTTTTTTTATACTTTGCTGTTCAGATGAGCACTTTAAGGGATGGCGGATCTTGGAAGTGACAATTTCTAGGACAATCGTGTCAAGTCTTTATTTTCAAGTCAAGTTTCATGGTCCTTAGCGCATCTTAAAGTACCTTAACTCGCAATCACCGGAATTCCGGACACCTCCATCTTCCCCCACAGTACCCGAATCCGGTCCGATTCTGTCACTGATGTCTCTAGGGCTTGTGCTTGTTCTTCGAACCAAGTTTCTTCCCAACCGTCCACTCCAAGCGTGTCACAAGATTTCAGATTTCTCCTCCTCCCCCCCGCACACATTCATCGTATCCGGTCCGTACTTGAAACAGGATATCGGAGATATGAGGTCTTTCCAAATATGAAGTTTCATTAAGATCCGATCACCCATTCCAAAGTTAAACATACCTCAAAATTCCCAATTCCCCCTCCCTCCACTCCCCCCCCCACGGTGGTCGGATAGGGGAAGTGACTATTTCGAAGTCAGTTTGGTCGGGCCCCTGATACGCCTGCCAAGTTTCATCGTCCTAGCACTTCTGGAAGTACGAAAACCGGCTAAATAGGTCGCAAGAGCGGATTGTTAACAAATGTCCACTAAAAATATATCGAACTGAAATCTGAAATGAAAATTTGTTTTTTCTAAATACTTTTATATGGGAGGGGTACTGTGCCCTTTCTCTAGGGCATGATGCCCCCACGTATGAGCATCAACTGCTGATACGTTGGGGCATGCACTGATGTTGAAGCACTGTGTCTTAAAACTGAGGTGACTGGCCTACACCCGGTAACCGGAAATGGTCAACCCTTCGTGTCAAACAATCCGGCACAACTACTCCCCAAGAACGGACATGTCAGGCAGATTGCCTGGCTCACTGCTTACTCCAGTTCCTAACTCAAGTCACTCATGTATGGTTGTGTATAGGTCCGACGACCAATCTACCACAGTCTTAGTATGGGCTAAATAACTGTTATCGCGAAGCAAGTAAATAGAAAGAATCTCAAGAACCTCACGCAGAAAGCAACGGAAAAATCCTACTCCGATCCTCAGCTTGACTAGCTGCTCATGAATGGCTGTCCATAGGTGCAACGTAATCTTGATAGCTATGTACTTCTAAAACTGTACTAAGTATTTTATGTACTGACATGTCCAATGTTATTTCTCTGTCCAAAGTACGGGTTAAAGAACTATTATCGCGAAGCTAGCAAGTAGCAAGAATCCCACGCACATGGCAACTGACAAATTTCGATCCTCAGATAGGCCTACCTTACTATGGATTCGATCAGAAAGTCCGATATTTTTCTCTTCCGACTTCGGGATGTTCAACATTGTGAGGAGGGACTTCATTGAGCATCCCTGAAACGTACACATTGATGAATAATTGACTAAGAGATTAACAAGACTAAAGGTTTCGATGGGATCCCAAAATGTAATATTTGATCCAGACTTTAACAGATTAACGCCAATGGTAATTATCTGAGAAGACGAAGTTCAGATATGGACTAAGCATGTCTGTTTACCCATATATCCTACGTCGTAGCTACTTTCTCGAAACAGATCAAACTTCCTGCCTTACTTCTGCCAAATTTCCAGTTTCTACCATTTTCTCAGCGAACTACTTGTCTGTCAAAAACTACAGCTCAAAAATAAATTCGGCATGTCTTCTTCCCCCTATACCAAACATATAGTCAACTTCAAACAAAAAATTACTTTTAAGAAAAATTTCGGTTTCACTCGGATTCCGAGCAAACTGTACGTCCGGGAAGACAACAATGGTCATATATAGATTCAGCATGTCTTTTTACCCCTAAATCGAACTTCTAATCAAATTCAAATCAAACTTTTACATTTTAAAAATTTTCCGATTTTGGCCGGATTCCGGGCGAACTATACTTGTCCGCTGAGAAAATAATTTTCATATATAGATTAGGCATATATTTTACCCGTAAATCAAACCTCTGGTGAACTTCAGATTGAACTTTCACTTTTTATAAATTTTCCGGTCTTGGCCGGACTCCGGGTGAACTACCCGACGGTAGTTCTACCCGACGAGAACACAATTTTCATATTCGGGTTGAGTATGTCTCCTTACCCCTTCATCGAACCTCTAATCAACTTCAGATTAAACGTTTACTTTATACAAATTTTCCGGTTTTGGCCGGATTCGCGCTAACTACTCGTCCGGTAAGAAAATAATTTGTATATTCAGATTCAGTATGCCTCTTTTCCCCTAAATCGACTATCTCATTTGCTTTTAAAAAATATTTTGTTGTGCCCCTTAATTTGAAACCTCCCCCAACCCAAAATGTAGGACTACAGAGACCATCTTCGAACTTAACCTGTACTTTGACCCAAAAAGTTCTCATGCGAAGTTTGAATAAAGTATCTCAACCCCTTAGAGAGTTACCGTGCTAACAGACAAACAGACGGACGGACGGACAACTTTTACGAAATAATAGGTATCCCGTCAATTACGTTTTGGGATCCTAAAAACGCTCGTCGAGTCGAGTCTTAGACCATAGTTGCGTTTTTTTTATCAGAATTCTCAGTTCTCAGTTCACGCTTCTGAATTTCAAATTTTCGTACAAGTTGCCGTTTTTGGGATCCCAGCACGTATGACTTCGTAAAGTTGTCCGTCCGTCCGTCCTTCTGTCTGTTATCACGATAACTCTCGAAGGGATTCAGATATTTTGTCCAAACTTGGTGTGAGAATCATTTGGGTCAAAGTACAGATTAAGTTCGTACATGGGCCTCATAGCTGCGTATTGAGGGGTGGGGGAGAGGTGTCAAATTAAGGGGTGATCAATTTTTTTAAGTTGATGAAATAGTCGATTTGTGGGTAAGGAGACACGCTGGATCCGAACATGAAAATTATTTTCTCGCCGCATTTATAGATCGCTTGGAATCCGGCTGAAACCGGAAAATTTGTTCGAAGTAAAAGTTATACATGAAGCTGATTAGAGGTTCGATGTACGGGTAAGGAGACATACTGAATTCGTTTTTGAGCTTTAGCTTTTAGCCAGACATGTAGTTCTCCCGCAATCCGGCCCAAACTGGAAATTTGGCAGAAATAAGGAAGGAAGTGTTGATCAATATCGTCAAAGCAGATATGAAATAGGTCTTCTCAGATGATTCCTATTGCACTTAATCTGTTTCTAAATTTGACTAGTAAAAATGTTTAAGGGCCTGGCGAAGAGCGGATCTACAAGCCCTAAATATCTGGATTCAATATCAAATTTCTGGAATCCTATTGAAACCTTCGGTCTTGTTCCTCTTCTCGCTTCTCAGTCCAAAACTTAACTAAAGGCCACCCGTTAATCCCTGATTATACGGTGAAACTCCCGCATTTTATTAACCAATCGGGAAGGTGAATGGAGGACGTCGAGAATTGACTATCAAAAAAACTTATCGATTGTGCAGAATTGCTAAGCCTTCCCCGTTCTCGATTAGGACAAAAATTCAAGGAGGATTGGCTTCATCTCAATCGTAAAACAAAGCGAAACAGGAGAATTTAGAGGAGAATCGCGAGGAGAACTAAGATAGATACGCAACTAATATGCGACGAAGCTCATAACCCCTTAGCTTCCGGGGTCTTTGAAATAGTTTCCTTTAGGCGGACTTCGTTCATTATGGTAAGTAATTCTACTGAAGCCTTCCTAACGACAATCTAACTAACCCCTAAAGTCACGGCACGGATATGTTCTTTCAGTGCGAACTAAGAGAGTATCAACTGAACTGTCAGAAGTTTCATAACAGATAACACAAAGATCGCGGTTCCAACAGAAAGCACTTGGGATTTGTCACGATGTTACTAAAGTTATGCATTAAATGTTATTTACGTTATGTATTACAAGCATTAAGTGCCGAAAAACCACCGAACAAACATCTGCTGACTTTTCCGATATAATGACAACAAAAAAGTCAGCACATGTTTTACGGCGTACCGGCTCGTACGTATAACGTTTCAATTCTTAAGGTTTGAAAACATAGCAGATAACATCCTGAGTATTATCTATTGGAACTGACAACTCCAGTATGGCTTTGAGGAAGCAGAACAGGAATGAATCAGCAGCAAAAGAAACAAGACCAAAGGTGTCGATGGGATCCCAAAAGTCTAAGATTTGATCCAGACAATTGGGTCTTGTCTTCGCCAGGCTAATCATCAGAGAAAACTGAGTTCAGATATTCTATCTACCTATCTATCTATACCTCTATAAGCCATATCTATTTTTACGATACTGACCGAAACTCCTGCTTTACTACTGCCAAATTTGCGGTTTCGCCCGAATTCCGAGCGAACTACTAGTCCAGCAAAAAAAGAAAATCCAGAAACGAAACCGGCGTATCTCTTTATCCCTATAAGAACATCTAATCCACTTTAAATAAAACTTTGACTTAACAAAATTCGGGTACAACCGGATTCCAGACTAGTTATATGTCCGGGTAAAAAATGATCATCATATACAGACTCAGCGTCTCTTCTTACCAGTAAATCTTTCATCTAATCAACTTCAGATAAAGCTTTTGCTTTTAATCCAATTTTCCGGTTTTGGCCGGATTACAGGCGAACTAGTTGTCGGGAGAGAAAATGGTTTTCACCATCAGGTTCAGCATGTCTTCTTACCCCTAAATCAATTATTTAATCAACTCAAATGAAACTGTTACTTCGAACAAACTTTCCGGTTTTGGCCGGATTCCGGACGAACTGCTTGTCCGGCGAGAAAATGATTTTCACCATCATGCTCAGCATGTCTTCTTACCCCATAATCGACTATCAAATTAGCCGTTTACAAATATTTTATTTGTCCCTTAATTCGAACCAACTCCCCCACCCCCAAATACAGGACTACAGAGCCTTACCCCTACCCTCGACCTAACCCTTGACCTAAACAATCCTCACACCAAGTTTCATCAAAATATCTCATTCCCTTCGAGAGTTATCGTGCTTACAGATGGACGGACAACTTTTGCGATGTCATAGGTATCCCTCAACATACGTTTTGGGATCCCAAAAATCTATCTGACACCACCATATGACACAGAACTTAAATGGGTAGTTATGGAAACAGATCTAAAATTTTCAACACATTACGAAACTATCATCAAGAAAACTACCAGAATTGTAAATCTTATGAAAAGGACATTTACACTCAAGGACAATTCCCTGTTTCCTACTTTATTTAAGGCCCTAGCTCGTCCACTAACTGAATATGGCCACGTAACAACGAGGCCCTTCTATAACAAGGAAATTATCGCCATTGAGCAAGTTCAGAGACGAGCAACAAAAACGGTGCCAGCCATTCGCCATCTGCCTTATGAACATCGACTTAAACAAGACCAAAGGTGTCGATGGGATCCCAAAAATATAATATTTGATTCAGACAATCGAGTCTTATCTTCGCCAGATCCAGTCTTGGACAGGCTAATCATCAGAGAAAACCAATTTCAGATATACCTCTATACGCCATATCTATTTTGACAATACTGACCGAGACTTCATGCCGATTTCCGAGCGAACTACTAGTACAGCAAAAAAAAAAAAATACAGAAACAAAACCAGCGTACCTCCTTATCCCTATAAAGAACATTTAATCAACTTTGAATAGAAGTTTGACGGTTACAACCGGATTCCGGAATAATTATATGTCCGGGTATAAAACCATTGTCATATACCGACTCAGCCTCTCTTCTTACCCCTTAATCTGTCATCTAATCGAACTTTTGCTTTTAACAAATTTTTCGGTTTTGGCCGGATTCCGGGCGAACTAGTTGTCCGGCGAGAAAATGATTTTCACCATCGTGCTCGGCATGTCTTTTTACCCATCAATCAAACATTTAATCAACTTCAAATTAAACTTTTACTTTTAACCAACTTTCCGGTTTTCGCCGGATTCCGATGTCCGGGTAGAAAATTGTTTCCACGTAAGTGTTCAGCATGTCTTCTTACCTAAATCTAACATCTCATCAACTTGAAATAAAACATTTAATTTTAACAAACTTTCCAGTTTCGGCCGGATTCCGGGCGAACTACTTGTACGTCGAGAAAATGGTTTTCACCATCGTCTTCAGCATGTCTTCCTACCTCTAAATCGAACATCTAATCAACTTCAAATAAAACTATTACTTTTAACAAACTTTCCGGTTTGGGCCGGATTCCGGGCGAACTACTCGTCCGATGACAAAATTGTTTTCACCTTCGTGCTCAGCATGTCTTCTTACCCCATAATCAACTATCACATTAGCTGTTTCAAAATATTTTGTTTGCCCCTTAATCTGAACCCCCACGCCTAAATGTAGGGCTACAAAGCCCAACTACGAACTTGACTGGTCTGACGACCCAACGAATCCTCACACCAAGTTTCATCAAAATATCTCATTCCCTTCGAGAGTTATCGTCCTTACAGACGGACGGACGGACAACTTTTGCGATGTCACAGGTATCCCTCCACTTACGTTTTGGAATCCCAAAAATTACGATTACCCAGTTTATCTTACAGATTTCTCCGAGGTGATTTGACTGAAACTTTTAAGATTTGTCATAGTTACTATGATAACATAAGGCCTGATGATGTCCTCACTTTCAATCACAACGGTCTCAGAGGACACAGCTTGAAAATTCGTGGTGAGAAATTCCGAAAAGACATTGGAAAATGGAGCTTCAAAAACCGGATAGTTGAATACTGAAATAATCTCCCCGAAAATGTCGTAAATGCCGAAAATATCAATCAGTTTAAAGCAGGCGTGGATTGTCACCTGGCTGAAATTCAATTTAGTATACACAGTGTCTCGAGAAATTAACAGAGACGAAAGCCTTTTTACCGCAGTTATATTATTATTATATAAAAGAACAGCAAATTTTGCTTTTGGGAAAGATCATATAGCTCGACATATCATATCTGGTATAACTACGATAGCTGTTCCTGTTTTTGTTCGCCAAAGGTAAGAGGCTTGAATAAGAGACGGACTACAACTGATGTCGGTTGTCATTAGCTACGCTTTTGCCTTACCTACGCTTACCACTATAAGCCGTTTTTAGCGGAGTGTTCCTTGGAAGAATTCACTATTGCGAGCGTTGTAGCAGCTTTCGGTTTTCGGTTTCCGGTTTTCACCGTATTTTATGGAGCCCATAACTCGTGAACCAGCGCAAGTATCGAGTTCAAACTTGGTAAGCTGGTGGGTATTGGGGTCTAGTTGTGCCTTTTGGGGGCCCCACCCCCCACCCCAACCCGGTTCAGGGGCAAATGGGACCAGATTGCCCAGTGAATAAAGTTCATAACTTGACCAGAACTGGGCATAGGACGATGAAATTCCTTGGACGTGTAGATCCTAGGGCGGGGAAATTGCTTTTAAAGTTGCACCTCCCCCACCCACCCCGTTCATGGGCAACTGGGCCCAGATTGCACAGGAGTAAAGTTCGTAGAAACTTGGTAGGATTGTGAGCATTGGGGTCTCTTTTTACTTGTTGCGGGTCCCCCCCCCCCCCCCACTTGGTTTAGGGGCAATTGGGCCCAGATTGCCCATTTAATGTTTTTGATTTGTCAATAACAGGAGGCGCTAAATTCCTTTGTGCTTTTGAATCATAGGGACTGGGGAGAGTTGAACCACCCCGCCCTCCCCGTTCATGGGCAAGTGGGCCCAAAATTGCCCATGAAATAAGTTTTTGACCCGTGACGGGAATCAAAGTCTAAGCTGGTATACTTGAGGAAAAAAGATGTAAATACGTTCATGGGCAGCTGGGCCCAGATTTCCCATGAGTTTAATTTGTCTATGACAGGTCTCAAGTCCAACTCTCGTATATTTGGGGAGATCTATCTATGGATCAGGATTTTGTGTAACATCAACAAATAAGATGATGCGACGTACTTTAATCTTTAATGAACAGTTGGAAACTGGACTATTTTGTCATAAAATCGATGATATGCCATAATGAATTGTGACAAAGGGGGCATTAGTCTGCTACGAATTGGTTTATTGCACTTGTTATTACCTTGCTAATGGACAAGAGCTATAAAGGGTGGGACTGACAGGCAGACCATTCAGTGTTCGAACAAATTCTATTCGTGCAAGATCTTCAACATTTCTTTGGATTTATTCTGCCGGTTTGTTTACATTTAAAGCTTTTAAAGGGGGTGATTACAAGGTTATTTCAATACTTGTTTGGTTATTGGGGATGAGAAATCTCTTGGTTCTAAAGCTGTTTGTATATAAATGTGATAAACATTTTACTTTTACACTCCACGTCTGAGCGCTTGCGCACTTGTTCTTTCTAAATCCCATCCCGTTTGTCCAGAGATACAAAAACGGCTTATTCCTCGAACTTCCTACATCAGAACGAAAGAAGATAGGTAGGACTGAGCTCCAACCACAGTCCACAGGTTAACCAACCAGCAAATGGCGACGAAAAAGCAGCCTATAAGGACTTAGGTTGGTTAACCGAAGGAAGAAATCGGGTTATAGTAGGAAATCCCGCAGTTCGGTTAACTGGATGACGGTAAAAATACGGCCGCTTTGTAAAAAATAAAGCCTATGACGGATTGCGGCATACGCTGTGGCTAGCGGGTATTTTTGTTGGATGGGCGTGGAGACAGTACCCGCTTCGTACATACCTGTATGAAGACAGTAAAAAAGACCACTGCTATTGTGGCGGTAGCAAACAGCGGTTGTTTTTCTACGCTTCCTGGAGTAATCATGTAGACAAGAGCAAAGGCCACGGCTCCGCGCAGTCCTCCCCATGACATGACGATTTGGTCTTTGACATTCAATTTGTGCAAACGAAATGGATTAGCTACAGCAGTGAAGATTATCACACCTATAACACAACTTATATCAGTCTTCGTTTAGCGTACGAACTTAAATTCATTCCAAGTCGATACAACAGATCATGCAGTAAGTTTAAAACCTAGCCTAACACCCAGACTTAAAGATGAGATGAAATCTATGGTGATCAAGGGTGGTGAACCTGAATCTACATTGACGAAAAAAAACAAGACCAAAGGTTTCGATGGGATCCCAAAAATTCAATATCTGATCCAGACAACTGGGTCTTGTCTTAGCCAGATCCAGTCTTCGCCAGACTCCTTGAACATTTTTACAATTAAAATTCAGAAACAGATTAAGGCCAAACAGCTAATCACCTGAGAAAACCAAGTTCAGATTTGGATTCAGCATGTGTGTTTACCCCTATAAGTCATATCTGTTTTGACGAAAACTTCCTGCCACTTCTGCCAATTTCCCGGTTCCGGCCGAACTCCAGAACTATTTGTCCGGCGAAAAAAGAAAGCTCAAAGACGAAATCAGGGTATCTTCTTTCCCTAGTAATGAACATCTGATCAGCTTCAAATAGAAATTTAGCTTATAACAAATTTTCCGATTCCAGCCGGATTCCGGTCGAACTATATGTCCGGGTAAATTACGATTGTCACACAGGGACTCAGCATCTCTTCTTACCCCTAAATCGCTTATCTAATCAACTAGAAATAAAACTTTGACTTCCAACAGTTTTCCGGTTTTGGCCCGATTCCGGACGAACTACATGTCCGGATAGAAACTTGTTTTCACATAAGTGTTCAGCATGTCTTCTTGCCCTAAATCGAACATCTAATCAACTCCAAATAAAACTTTTAATTTTGACAAAATTTCCGGTTTGGGCCAGATTCCGGTCGAAATGCTTGTCCGTCGAGAAAATAGTTTTCACCATCGTCTTCAGCATGTCTCCCTACCTCTAAATCGAACATTTAATCAACTTCAAATAAAACTTTTACTTTCAACAAACTTTCCGGTTTGGGCCGGATTCCGGGCGAAATACTAGTCCGTCGAGAAAATAATTTTCACCATCGTCTTCAGCATGTCTTCCTACCCCTAAATCGAGCATCTAATCAACTTCAAATAAAACTTTTACTTTCAACAAACTTTCCGGTTTTGGCCGGATTCCGGGCGAACTACTTGTCCGATGACAAAATGGTTTTCACCATCGTGTTCAGCATGTCTTCTTACCCCATAATCGACTATCACATTAGCTGTTTCAAAATATTTTGTTTGTCCCTTAATCTGAATCCCCTCCCCCACCCCTAAATGTAGAGCTACAAAAAAGCCCATCTACGAACTTGACTGGTCCGACGACCCAACGAACCCTCACACCAAGTTTCATTAAAATATCTCATTCCCTTCGAGAGTTATCGTGCTTACAGACGGACGGACGGACAGACGGACAACTTTTGCGATGTCATAGGTATCCCTCCACTTACGTTTTGGGATCCCAAAAATCCGAAGCCATTTTCAGGAGCAATCCGCACGTTGCCAAATAAAGGTGTTTCTGAAAATTATTGTTTCGAATTCGGGTCCCAACATAGTAAAGGAATGATATTGTATGCTGCATCCCTTAACACCTATATGTTCAAGTTCAGACAGAACTTTGTCACAATGCAAACATAAGTCTGGGAACAAAATTTATCATGACCAAACCGCGACTAACACCCAAGAGGAAGACTCTGACGGCGTTCGTAAGGCTCGTAAAGTTTTTCGCAAAGTCTGTACCGTAAAGTTTGTCGTCGCTCAGAAGAAAATTCTACCTAGTTAACTTTACGAGATTTCGTGTTGCAATTTACTCTTGAAATGAAAGTGTTCAAAATATTATACATATATACTACTAGAAAATATTTTCATATATAAACCATAAGTAGATTTCTGTCAAATCTAAAAGACGGTACACGAAAGAAGATGAGAACGTCACGAAATACACCGCCATCCAAAATACGGTTCGGAAATAGAAATACGATATTTAGTTTCACTCAATTCTGAGCAATTCCAGGACCGCCTGGGATTAGCTGTAGCAAATGCGCATGACTGTTAAAACTTCCAAGTTTCAGCCGAATAAATCCACTCGTTTGATCCCTAGACGTGCTTCACGATTTACGGTAATCCCTACATCTCCCCCTACCGTGGCCGAATCTGGTTCGGACTAAAAAATGGATCATCTAAAGCATCTTCTTTTATACCATCTATCAAGTTCACTCGAGTCTGAGAATTTTTGGAAAATCCGGTACCCCCACCACCACCGTTGTCGGATCCAGTTCGGACCCTAAAATATGTCATCTAGGGTATATGTTCTCTACATTCCAAGTTTAATTTAAACTGATGCACTCGTTTGACCCCTATGCGAGCCTCACAAGAGCTCGTAGCTCTTGTTGGGATCCCAAAACGTAAGTGGAGGGATACCTATGACATCGCAAAAGTTGTCCGTCTGTCCGTCCGTCCGTCTGTAAGCACGATAACTCTCGAAGGGAGTGAGATATTTTGATGAAACTTGGTGTGAGGATTCGTTGGGTCGTCGGACCAGTCAAGTTCGTAGATGGGCTTTGTAGCCCTACATTTAGGGGTGGGGGAGGGGGTTTAAATTAAGGGGCAAACAAAATATTTTGAAACAGCTAATGTGATAGTCGATTATGGGGTAAGAAGACATGCTGAGCACGATGGTGAAAACTATTATATATATATATATATCCGGCCAAAACCGGAAAGTTTGTTAAAAGTAAAAGTTTTATTTGAAGTTGATTAGATGTTCGATTTAGGGGTAGGATGACATGCTGAAGACGATGGTGAAAACCATTTTCTCGACGGACAGGTAGTACGTCTGGAATCCGGCCGAAACCGGAAAGTTTGTTAAAATTAGAAGTTTTATTTCTAGTTGATTAGATGTTCGATTTAAGGCAAGAAGACATGTTGAAAACTTATGTGAAAACAATTTTCTTCCCGGACATGTAGTTCGCCCGGAATCCGGCGAAAACCGGAAAGTTGGTTACAAGTAAAAGTTTAATCTGAAGTTGATTTAATGTTTGATTTATGGGTAAAAAGACATGCCGAACACGATGGTGAAAATCATTTTCTCGCTGGACAACTAGTTCGCCCAGAATCCGGCCAAAACCGGAAAATTTGTTAAAAGCAAAAGTTCGAGTAGATGACAGATTAAGGGGTAAGAAGGGAGGCTCAGTCGGTTTATGACAATGTTTTTTTACCCGGACATATAATTTTTCCGGAATCCGGTTGTAACCGGATTTTTTTTTAAGTCAAACTTTTATTCAAAGTTGATTAGATGTTCTTTATAGGGATAAGGAGATACGCTGGTTTTGTTTCTGTATTTTTTTTGTTTGCTGGGCTAGTAGTTCGCTCGGAAATCGGCAGGAAGTCTCGGTGATATGGTTTATAGAGGTATATCTGAACTTGGTTTTCTCTGATGATTAGCCTGTCCAAGACTGGATCTGGCGAAGACAAGACTCGATTGTCTGAATCAAATATTAGATTTTTGGGATCCCATCGACACCTTTGGTCTTGTTTTATTTTTACAGTCGCGACGACTTCCTCGGAAATATACAGGTATTGCTGTATGTGCATATTATTATTCTCCTTTACAGAGTGCTACTAACCGAGTTTGTTTTCTAGAAAAGTTACAGTTAAATGCCGATTTCGTATCAGCCAAATATCCAACTGCGGGATGTTTCTGATCGGTGATGCGAACGAGCTTCGCTTAGATCATCTAAACAGAGGACTTGGCCTTAAACAACTAGTCAAAATTCCAACGACCAAAGGTGGCACTTCTCTTGACCGTATTTCTACTAATATGCAAGAGTTTTCCAGCGAGCCAGTAGCTGGTCCCCCGACCGGAGGAAGTTATCACTACACTCTCGAACTGAACCCTACAAACTCGATAACAGTAAGCTATAAGACAACTTACAAGACTAGCAGACCCATTACTGACTCTGGGCTGCTCGAGTTCGGAGAATCGTTAGATTAGCTAGGGAAAAATGGGAACAAGTGTATGCAGCAAATACTTCTAGCGAGAAGGCTCTGGTATTCCAGGAAACATTGCTCCTTAAATATCAGTCATGCTTTCCAGAAAAGACTTCTAAATGTTTCTCTTCCGACCAACCCTACATAACAAAACAGGTCAAGGAACTAGTTTGCGAAAAAAGAAGGCTTTTCAAAGAAGGTAAACGGGAGCAGGCTAACATTTTGAAAAACAAAATAAGGAAAATGACTCGTCAAGCAGCCGAAAACTTTTATGAAAAGGAAGTTAATAACCTGTTCAACTTTAAGCCTAGTCAATGGTACAGCAACATCAAACGCATGGTCGGCAAATCACAAGCTGGTTTCGATTTCAATTTGGATGAACAGGAAGCGGAGACGGCTAATAAACTTAATACGCACCTAGCAAATACTGTTCAATCACTTCCGCCCCTTCCGAAAGAAGAAATCCCTACTCCTCCCCCACAATTTACCGACTTTCCAGTTATTTTACCGACTCAAGTACGACGAAAATTGCAGAAACTGAGAAGAACAAGCATCACCCCCGTGGAAATACCAGTTGATTTGATAAAAGCGTTCCCCGAGAATATTAGTCCACCACTAACTGATATTTTTTGAGAGAGGGCGAATATCCATCGGTATGGAAGAATGGGTACATTACTCCAATCCCAAAAAAGGACGCGCCCAATTATTTCTCAGGGGCTCGTCCCATCACGATGACCCCAATATTCAGCAAAGTATACGAGAGTTTCTTATGCGCCTGCCTGAAAGATCACATACTCAAGAACATCGACCCCGGGCAGTTTGGCAACATGCCAAATACTTCAACATCACATTATCTGGTAAGCCTGGTGGATACTATCCTAAAACACTTGGATGAACCAGAACGATGGATCAACGTGATCGCAACAGACTTCCAAAAAGCGTTCGACCTTATTTGCCATAGTGTACTTTTGAAGAAACTTCTCGAGAAATTTGATATCCAACCTTTTATTGCAAGAATTGTAGCGAATTTCCTCTTAAATAGAACTCAACGTACAAAATACAAGACCAGTTATTCAAGTCCCCTACCGGTTTTTTGTGGAGTTCCACAAGGGACTTTATTGGGACCTCTGCTCTTCCTGGTCATGTTAAATGACCTAGCTAACAATATGCCAGATCGCTGGAAGTTCGTAGACGATCTTTCGTTGACAGATCTATGTTACAAGAATACTCAAAGTGTTGCCGCTACGATAATGAGTGACGTGTGCAAGGAAGCGGCAGAGGGTAAAATGACCGTAAATTTCGAAAAATCCGTTCTTTTAACTGTTTCTTTTCTAGAGTCTAATCCTTCGTTTCAGCCCGACCTACCAATATCCTGTCAAGTACGCAAGCTGAAGTTACTTGGAGTCTACTTCACGTCGGACATGAAGTGGGGAGAACAAGTTGACACAATGCTTAAGAGGGCTAACATGGGAATTGCATCCCTAAAATTGTTATCCCGTCATGGAACGCCTCCCCACCACCTGTTACGCTTTTATTTAGTTTTCATACGTTGCTCGCTAGAATACTATTGTGCCGTGTGGCATTTCCGACTGACGCAGGAGCAGTCCTGCGTCTATCTTGAGAGAATCCAGTACCTAGCCTTGCTTGAATTTAAACTAGAAACCCTATCAACCCGTCTTAAGTTGTCCCTTAAATTTGGTAAAAGTATCCTAGCGAACCCCATCCACCGAGATATCATCCCACCAGAACATCAACCTACACGAGTTCGCCCACAACGAGCTGTGGCTGAGATGGTACCACGCCTTGCACCAACGAGGGTTTCTCACTCGCGATACGATCGTAGTTTCGTACCTTCGTTCGTCAAGTTTTTTAATGCCCATGACAAATTGTGAATATGACCATTGAATGTAAGCAAGTTTGAGTTTTAACTGTTATAGATATGGTCAAATTGACGATTGTGATTTATTGAATAGGCCATTGACGCAATACTGCTATTTGGCATGTCCGTGGAAAGTATTTTGAAATTAAATTAAATGAAATTGAAATTGAATGCTGAACCCAAACCTTCGTAAACATACAAAAGATTTCAGTAGACAAGCCGCTTTGGTGACTAGATAATTAACATGAGTCTGCCATCGGTGGTCGCTGTCGATCTGGATGACAAGGATCTTTATACTTTGCGAGGAAGTTAGTTCGCACGCTGGAAGTTCGGGGGTGTCCCTTTTTAGGAAACTGACTCGAAACAGTAGTTGCATTTTTGCTGATACCATGGTATCTGTTACCACGGTAACTGGATCTACAATTAGTCGTGTTTGCAGTTATCGTGGTATCTGATACACGGTGCTCTGCGACTAAAAACGACTATTGCCGAAATTGCACTTTTCGAAGTCATCCCAAAAGAAAAACAGATATCCAGTTACAACGCTAAGTACTAAACTTCTTTCTCATCAATCTGACAAAATTTGATGAAAGTGAGATGGCTTTTCAGATACCACGACCAGTTACCACGGTCGGGCCGTAATATCTGAATATCTGTTACCACGATAACGGGCTAGATACCACGATAACTGCAAACACGCCTTTTGACCGTGGTATCAGATACCACGATAACAACAAAAACGACTTTAGACCGTGGTAACAAATACCATGGTATCAGCAAAAACGCAACTAGTATGCTTTTCTTCGCGCATGCCTAGTTTGACTGTTTCTGATTTCAGATGTGTCAGCCCTTCAAGTTAAGGATTGCTGGTGTTCGCATCAGATAGGAGGCGAAAACAGACAGAGATAGGTCATCTGCGACCCTGTACCTGTCTGAATTAAAAATATGAGATCACGTTATTTTAAATATGCAAAGCCCCTGCTCCACTTGTCGAAATTCTGACATTGACGGAGAAGTTCAAAATTCAATATGCAAGTGTTACCCTTTTGGATGTTTCCTCTTCGCTTCCAAAATCATGGACAACAGGGCCCAACCAGCGCACAACGTTATCCACTGCTTCCTGGCCGAAGATTGAAAATAAAGTGTCTTTTTCTGTGTGTTTGTGTGTTTTTACTCCGCTTTTTCAAAATTGCGGGTTATAAATAAATTACTTACTTACTATGCGAACTCTTTAAGCAACTTGTTGGATACAACAGGAAAGGCCAAGGGATCGAGCTTAATTCCTTGAGGTGCTCCGCAACTTATATGTAGGAGCACACATATCCCCGTTCTCGAGTTCAACGCATTGTAAGCGACAAGAGAAGAAACTTGCCAGCATTCTGATAACAATAGAACGCGCTCGCATAGCTTATGATTCTTCAATGACGCTGGTGTGTTCAAGGTAGTCAAAATCCTTGATGAAATCGGCTACGAGGCAATCAACGAAGGCGCCATCGCCTTATGCCGCGATGAACCGAACAAGATAGTGTAAAGTACTGCAGCCTGGTCTAAAGCCACAGTGACGTGAATCAATGCTTTTCTCAGATGTCACAATATATCTATTTAAAATAAAGCTCTCTAACTCCTTGGAAAAAGTAGACGTCTTTGATATGGGCCACAAATCGTTTACTGATTTTGGAGAAGTCTTCTTCAGGGGTGATATGATAGCTGTCTCGAACCTCTTTGGACAAAAAACCTCCACAAGGCACTAGTTGACCATAGCCGCAAAAGGGGTAGCTATTTCCTCACAGCAGTGCCTGATGAGTCGGATAGGAATTTCTCCGGGAAATGAAGATTTATTTTTTCCTCGAATTAATTCGAAATATAATTCGAATTAGTTCCTCGAAATTTTCTGTCTGCACTGAAGAAGGGAGGCGGTTGTCCACCCCCAAAAATTCGCCTTTTCTTGCAGTATCTTCAATGGCATTTGTGTTGGTCTTGCAGTATAAACACAATCCCATTTGCGTTGGTTTCTTCGTTGATTTTTGTGAAGATTTCTGTTCGCCATTTCTGTACTTCGACCCGTAGAATTTCGGAAAACGGCAAACTTCGAAAAGAAATGAAAAACTTCTTACCTACTTCCGTAACGTACTTTACGCGGGTTTATGGAGCAACTTCATGAACTTTGCGACCGGCTTTACGGACTTTACGAACGCCGTCTCAGCCATCCTTCAGAATTCGTCAGCCTCAAAATTTCAGGCCTTAGCCCAGCAAATCTATCAGTTAAGGCACAGAAATATTATAAATAGTCTTTGAGCCCAAGCTGACTTTGAAACATATATTCAAACAATGTTTACAACAGATACGTCAGCTACGATTCTTCACCAGCAATATTTCGGCCCTTCTTGGCAAGGGTCCTCGTCAGGCTGTCAATCAGGATTATCAGGATGTAATCAGGATTACAAACCTGTAATCCATTACATTTGATCATAGATTACAGGTTTGTTTCCGTCCTCGACGTTGACCCAGAAGATTGACAGCCTGACGAGGACCCGTGCCAAGAAGGGCCGAAGTATGGCTGATGAAGAATCGTAGCTGACGTATCCGTTGCAAAAATTGTGGAAAGCGCAACTTCGGCAATTGTAGTTTTTGCAGAGCAACCCTATATCATATACCACTGTAACTGCAATAACGACTAATTGCAGATCCAGTTACCGTGGTAACAGTTACCATGGTATCTGCAAACATGCAATTAATGCCTTTGCGGTGGGGTACCGGGACTGTACCACACGGTAGCTACCGAAACCGAGACAAACCTGCGGCAATCTAATTGGTTGAAGACACTTGACTAGTGGCCAAAAGGAGCGCATGGATTCCCACTTTTCTCACTACTTATAAGACATTCGTGGAACAGTTATTCCGGTACGGTATTTCCGGTATGTCTGGTAAAGGTAATATCCACTTACCAAGTACTCTATACACCAGGCAAAAAACCAGCGTGAGCAACACAAACGCTGTATTCCACTCGTGAACGTCATTGATGGTAGAAACACCGAGAAGGATGAAAATCAGGGTCTCGGAGAGATTGCTAAGAGCTTTAATCATTTTCTTGACTGTAGTGCGACTTGCCTCGGACATATTGAGAAGGGTATAGTTCTTCATCGTGATACCACAGAACGTAACGCTGAAAGAGAAATATGAGTTTTAACCTCCGAAAACATTTCTGTTACTAGAATTCCCCGCGCCTGCTAACTTCCCTTAAAACATATAGTCCTGTCGAAAATACTTTACCTCCAGCATACCCCCTTTTCGGTGTAGACGACCGAAATGGTGACAGCCAATATCAAAATTGCAGTCAACAAAACACGCAGCAACTCTTTACCTGAGAAATTTTGTTCCGGCATTTGTCAACCTTTTCAACTCGCATCATTAACTGTATATATTTTTGAATAATTGCGTTATGTTTGACAAGCTTTTCACATATATATATACATATATATATCTGTATTTGAAAGCAATTAAGCCATATACAGAAAAACAAAACAACAACAATCTCAACTAACAAACAACCTCACATTCTTAACTTAATATCCTACCGACTTTCTGCTAAACTAATAACTTTTTCTACCTTATTGCCAAAACACACTATAGACCTAGCATTTGTAGACTTAAGGATACCTAGAAGTAGCTATTTAAACTAGTGTTGGTTTATTTTTGTTGCAATTGGATATTTTCAAATCAGTTTTAATATGGATGATATCCACAAAATCGGCTTGACCGTGTATCGGTTTTGAGAGCAAACTGAACCGAAACTGAACTGAATAGACTTCAAATCATTGTATGCTGTTTGTAGAAGGAATTGTAGGTCTTCCTTCCTTGGCTCATAACTACAAAGTTAAGCGAATGCACGGTTATAAAGATCCATTTGTGGCTGTGGACCAACGCTGTGTCAAGTTTGTTTCTTCGCTAGAAAAGAGCCGCTCATATTGAGAGTGTTCCACCCTACTTACCGGGGTTAATACGCTTGACGTCACGAATCATGACTTCTTAGCCTCAAGGCTGGACGCATTTTTCTATTTCAGCAATATATCATGCCACAGGCTAATCCGGCCAATCATGTCACAGGGATTCGTAGTTACCACGCTTACTATGCTACCGAACGTGGTAAGTAACAGTCACTGGTAGATACTATTTCGAGAAGGTTGGAACGGTCAGTGTAGTAACTTTTCGCAAGGTAGGAACGGAAATAGTAACTAATAGTTACTATTGTTAGAAAAGTGGAACACGATCATTATAGTACGTTTATTTAGTGTTGCTCAGTTTAGTCTGATCTTTTTCTTTCTTCTTATTTCACTATCTTTCATAAACTCGCCATATTCTTGTGCCATTTCTAACATCGGTTAGCAAAACTATTGATTGATTGAGCCAGTCTGGGCTGAAGCAGCATTTATATCTTCAAAGTAAAATTAATGAAATACAGCTGATCATATCTTCGTGGCTGCTGATGCCACTCACAGATCTGGCTTTTGGGAACAAGACAGTGAAATGTAATAAAAAATGATGGGAACATCCCTTTTATGTTTTGCTTTGCTGACACTCAAGAGTGGGTGTAGGAGAGATGAACTTCGAACAAGGGAGAGATCAAAGACCTTCTATCGTGAAAAGAGGGAGAGGAGTTACTCAACCTACGTGGCGAAGATCCGTGCTCGCCAGGTACAAGGCTTTTTCCAAAACGAGACGAGCCGGTGGAGTCATGAAAATAAGATTGTGTTGCTTCGGATCCCACCAGCGTCGCCGTAGGAAGTAGATAACGCATACCTTTTCTAAAGCAAGGAAATTCCCGAATTTTGAATCGAAAAAAAGATATAAAAGGAATACGTATTTGCCAGGGACCGTCTAGCTCCGTTGTATCCATTAATTCAAATTCTACGCGCCTTTTTGTTTATACCTTGCCATCTAGTGTTTTTGGTTTGTAATTGAAGTCAGTCTCAGGTAAGTAGCCTGCCAGTAACCAGCATGTCTAGTTGATTATGAGATAAGTTGATCGGTTGGTAAACGAAAGTTAAATCCGTCAAGTTAAGTAGTTATACGTTGTTACATATTTGACTGTTACTAGAAGCATTATTAGTATTGATTCTTGTGTTTGTTCCAGGGTTCTGGATTTTTTATTTTGGATTTTACCACCTACATTTGTACACAGTCGTTGCAATTAACGTTCTTTAATGTTGTCCTGGAGAGATTGACGTACCAGCGGGGGTCTTCCCAACAGTATTCCTCCAGTCCAAGCTGACTGCGAATCCCGTTTGACGGTGCTAAACGGATCCACCGAGATATTTCGGTGACATGTCCGCCCGTCTTGACAAGGTTCACGTTATGGCCGGGCCACATTCAATAACATCTGTACGTAATTTGCTTTGCGTTTCATCCTGGTCACACTTGGAATCACCATCATCTTTCAAAGGTAAATAAAACTCGCTAAAGGACTCGGGTCTTCTTCTTCTTCTTTATGTTAGGCCTTTTTGGTCGGCGCGACGCTCCATTTAGGCCTTCTTCCCTTTTGCAGCATCGCAGTATGGACTGCTCAGAACTGAAATGGTTTTCTTCTTCTGTTGTGGTGATTGGAAGAGTAATTGTATTAGTCTTCATTGGCTTTTAATTTTGGTCATACTAGGTGGTCGAGATCCATGCATCGGAGAAATGAATTGATTGCTAGAATGGCATGCTTTTCTGCGTCTTTTGGTGGTGGTGGTTGTTTGGCGAGGGAGAAGGTGGTTTCTGAAGTCGGAGTGATGCAAACATTCTTTCGATCTGTTGTCTCTCGTTTCTTCTGGGTAGGCAGGTACATTCAAAGAGCAGGTGGTCAATGGTCTCGTCTTTCCTCGAGCAGAGGCGACATAGTGGCGATGTTGGTACAGTTCCATGTGCATTGGGGATTTTGTAGTAGTGCGCTTGGTGGTTCAGGTTGTTGGTGTGTGCTCGTATATGGTGGTAGAATGCTGTCAGATGTCGGGATCGGAAGGTGACAGGTGTGTTTCTTGATGGGGTCCCCGAATTCTGTTTATTCCAGTTCTCATTACATCGCTGATAGGGAGTGGTCTTCCACTTCCCACCGGGTTCGACAGCGCCTTTTTGGCTGCTGCATCGACAAGTTCGTTTCCAGGAATCCCCATGTGACTTGGAATATACCGGAAAATGGTTTTGTTTCCTTGTTCGTGGACATGCTTGAGGAGGCTTGCTGTGTGGTACAGATGTACGTCTTCAGATGGAAAGGTGGGGCGTTCGATGAGGGAGAGGGCAGATTTTGAGTCTGAATATACGACAAGATCTGTCTTTGAAAGTTTCATCTTCATGATTAGCTCAAGTGCAATGTTGATTGCTGCTATTTCAGCACTTAGGATGCTCGACTTGGGTCTATGATTGGTCCAAAGATACGTTTCAAAATGGCGGAGATTTTTCCACCTCGACTATCTTGCGTTTTCAGCGTCTTTTCTTCCTAGTTTCGACCGTAAACGGTCTTGTTACCGGCACTATTACCAGGTATGACTATAGTGGGGCCCAGGCATTAAGCCGTAAGGTAGAGTCTTATTGCAACGGAAATGGCACTAGAGTTAAAGAAAGGTTTGCCACACGCGACTAATTCTTTCTAATTCTTTCCGGCTAATTCTTTCTCGATCCAACATGACGTCTTACCTGAGTGAAATCAAGTTCATCAAAGAAACTATCAGTACCAGCTTCAACCAGGATCGGTCCACGGTATGTAATGACTGACCTGGGGGATCAGAAAGCCATATTTTTACCCAAAACAAGCGAACTTACGCCCAAGTTGTTAAGGTTCTAGTGGACAATGTGCCTGCTCATCTTTCAGACCCATTGGCAAGGAAAGGTCATCTCGATGCAATGGAAGTGAACGAGGACATAACTGAACTACGAACAGCAAATCAAAATAGACGTTGGATTGTCCAAACAAGGGACCCGTCATCTGCTTCTCGCTTAGTGAAAGCACTCGCTGAAACGATGCCTGAAGCCGCGACTCGGATCACTGAACCGAAGTTTGTTGGCATCGTTCGCAACCTACCGGACAATGTCTCCGCAAAGTCTCGTTCCGAACGTAGTGGAGACTTCCCGAATAGGGAGTTCCCAAGCCTACAAGATATACTTTGCCGACAAGTCTTCTCTCAACAAAGCCATTGCTGCTGGTGTCCGACATAGGGTATGAAGTCGTTAAAATTTCCGAGTTCGTCAGATTGCCAAGAAGTTGTAGCAAATGTCAGTCACCCAAACATCTCAAACACTGCCCCCTTCCCGACGGAACACAGAGGTGTGCTCGATGTTCAGAAGACCATGAGAATTTACGAGCTAATCCTTGTTCGAAACCCCCCAAATGTACCAACTGTGGTGCGAGCCATGTGTCTTTCAGCTTGCGTTGTCCCGAGCTCCGAAAAGCCGCTGAGAATGCCAGAAAATTATGGATTCTGAGAAGACACTCAAACTTGGAAGTCTGAACATAAATGGAACGAAGGATAAAGACCTGTTGATTGAAGACCTTCTTACCAATAAAGATGTCGTTTTTCTACAAGAGCATTTATTGACTGAGGCTTGGTCAAGCTCCCTTCGCCGCTCCCAAGATAATTCTATCTTTATCCAGGCAGCTAAGAAGAGAAATGGAAGACCCTCAGGTGGTCTTGCTACCTTCCTTCGGACCTCTGTTGGCTCTGTCCCGGTTTGCACTTATTCAGATCAAAATATCCTAGCTACGCAGATCAATGGCACTGTCCTGATAAATGTCTACTTCCCCTGCGAAAGAAAGGACAAAAAATAGCTCGATGCATTTTCGAGCGCTTGCAACAAACTGGAAGCTGTCCTTCAAAATTGTACAAAGCAGAAGAAAACCTGGATTTTAGCTGGCGATTTATACTGCAACTTGCTCATCGACAGTACTCGGAGCAGCCTATTCCTGGTGGCACTCCCGACTGGATATATGGTTGTGCCTAACAAGAGCTACGAGCTCATATGGCACTTGTACGAGTAGGCTGTACAAGAAAGTAGATGAAAACGTCACAAAATACACCCGCCATCCAAAAAGGCGGTTCGGAAATAGAAATAGGATATTTAGTTTCACTCATTTCTGAGCAGTTCCGGCATCGTCTCGATTGCAAATGCATATGACTGTTCAAACTTTCATCCCAATAAATCCATTTGTTTGATCCCTAGACGTGCTACACGATTTCCGGTACTCACTCTATTTCCACCTACCGTGGCCGAATCTGGTTCGGAATAAAAAAAAAATCGACCACCTAAAGCATCTTCGTTTATACCATCTACCAAGTTTCACTCGAATCTGAGCATTTTTGGAAAGTTCCGGTAACCCCCCCCCCTTCCCACCAACGTTGTCGGAGCCGGTTCGGGCCCAATCTCTTAATTCCCTCATCAAGTTTGACTGAAATTGGAGCATAGCCTATCTGCAAATTTCCAGTACCCCCCCCCCCCCCTACCTTGGCCGAATCCGGCCCAGACGCCAAATAACAAATCTAGGCCGCATAAACTCGGCACTGTCGAATTGCATCTCATTCGGTCCATCCGTTTGGTTTTTGTGCATGTCAAAAGTCCCCCCACCCTAATCGTGGTCGCATATGGTTCGAACGCATGTTTTACATGTCGAGGCCATCGATTCGTATCACCCATGAAGTTTCACTCGAATCAGACCACTCGTTCGCAATTTATAGAAGTCCATATTTCTCTTCTCTTGCTCCCCCAAAAATGCTCGGATCTAGGAACGGAAGTTTCCGGGGGTATGTTGTGTCAGGTTTTTAAGTCAAGATAATTCGGGTCGCTAATATGCCTGCAAAGTTTCGTTGTCGTTTTACATCTGGAACTATTCTAACTCACGACTACCGGAATTCCAGTAAACCCCCTCCAACTCCCCCCACAGAGACCGAAACCATCTGGCTCCGTCAATTTCATCTAGGCCTAATGCTTGTTCCATCCATTAAGTTTCGTCCCAATCCCTCTACTTTTAGAGTTTCTTGAGTTTTCCATCCCCCCCCCCCCATCCCCACAGGTATCAGACCTGACTCGGACGTGACACTGAACGTCCGAGGCGATAGCTCACCAGACAAGTTTCATTCAAATCCGATCACCCGTTCAAAAGTTATGCACGCCACTAGATTCCGGACTCCCCATCCACCCACTCCCCCCACGATGGTCGGGTCGGGGAAACGGCTGTTCTCAAGTCAATCTGTTCGGATCCCTGACATACCTGCCAAGTTTCATCGCCCTAGGACATCAGGAAGTATACCGAACTCGCGGGATCGCTAGAAATCCGGACCCCCACCCCAACTCCCCCACAGTGCCCTGATCCGGTCCGGTTATGTCAATGAAGTGTCGAGGACCTGTGCTTGTTTTTCCCACCAAGTTTCATCCCGATCCCTCCACTTTAAGCGTTTCTCAAAATTTCCGGTTCCCTCCTCCAACTCCTCCCAGTGTCATCGGATCCGGTCCGGTTATGTCAATGACGTGTCTAGGACCTGTGCTTGTTTTTCCCACCAAGTTTCATCCCGATCCCTCCACTTTAAGCGTTTCTCAAAATTTCCGGTTACCTCCTCCAACTCCCCCCAGTGTCATCGGATCCGGCCCGGATTTAAAGTGAGGTGTCTGAGACACAAGGTCATCCTAAATATCAATTTTCATCAAGATCCGATCACCCGTTCAAAAGTTATGCACGCCACTAGATTCCGGACTCCCCATCCACCCACTCCCCCCACGATGGTCAGGTCGGGGAAACGGCTGTTCTCAAGTCAATCTGTTCGGATCCTTGACATACCTGCGAAGTTTCATCGCCCTAGGACACCAGGAAGTATGCCGAACTCGCGGGATCGCTAGAAATCCGGACCCCCACCCCAACTCCCCCACAGTGCCCTGATCCGGTCCGGTTATGTCAATGACGTGTCTAGGACCTGTGCTTGTTTTTCCCACCAAGTCTCATCCCGATCCCTCCACTTTAAGCGTTTCTCAAAATTTACGGTTCCCCACCCCAACTCCCCCACAGTGCCCTGATCCGGTCCGGTTATGTCAATGACGTTTCTAGGACCTGTGCTTGTTTTTCCCACCAAGTTTCATCCCGATCCCTCCACTTTAAGCGTTTCTCAAAATTTCCGGTTCCCTCCTCCAACTCCCCCCAGTGTCATCGGATCCGGCCCGGATTTAAAGTGAGGTGTCTGAGACACGAGGTCATCCTAAATATCAATTTTCATCAAGACCCGATCACCCGTTCGCAAGATAAAAATACCTCAAATTTTGGCTTCACCCTCCCTCCACTCCCCCCCCCCAGATGGTCGAATCGGGGAATTGATGATTTCCTATTTAAGCTGGTCGGGTCCCATACATGCCTGTCAATTTCCATCGTCCCAGCACATCAGGAAGCACGGAACTCGCGGGATCACTACAAATTCGGACTTCTCCCCCCCCCCCAACTCCCCCAAAGTGAGCGGATCCGTTCCGGTTATATCAGTCACGTATCTAGGACTTTTGCTTGTACTTTCCACCAAGTTTCATTCGGATCCCTCCACTCTAAGTGTTTTCCAAGATTTCCGGTTTCCCCCTCTAACTCCCCCCAGTGTCACCGGATCCGGTCTGGATTTAAAATGGAGGGTCTGAGACACGAAGTCCTTCCATGTATTAAGTTTCATTAAGATCCGATCACCCGTTCGTAAGCTAAAAATATCTCATTTTTCCTATTTTTTCCGGATTCCCCCTCCCTCCACTCCCCTCCAGATGGTCGGATCGAGGAAGCGACAATTTCTAATTTAATCTGGTCCAGTTCCTGATATGCTTGCCAAGTTTCATCGTCCTAGCTTATCTGGAAGTGCCCGAACTAGCAAAACCGGGACCGACAGACCGACAGACCGACTGACGGACAGAAATAACAATCGCTATATGGCACTTGAGTAAGCTCAAGTGCCATAAAAACCTTGGACACACCTATATCCATAATATAGGCGATACCACGTCCAATCTGGACCACGTCATTGTCTCTGATCCTTCTCTGGTAACCGACATAGTGAATGTTGATGAAGAAAAGATCGACGACGATCATCTCATCTTGACCTGCAAAATCAACCTACAAGGGGCTTGGAAGACCATACAATCTAGTAAGACTTCAAATTGGTATACGCGACGCAACTGGAAGCATGCCAACCATCTCCTTTTTTGCCAAACACTTACCTTTCTCCTGGCCACGATCAAAATCCCTTTCCACCTACTTCAGACTTCAATACCTTCCAGAACAACAGAAACTGATCTGAACTGTTACTATCAACAAGTAGTATGGTGTATGCGTCGAGCGGAAGATTTAGCCGTCCCGCTTGAGAAAATCCGTCGAGGTACACGGAAACCATCTTGGAACAACAACCCTGAGATAAAAAAGCTACAAATTTCAGCAAAACTTTGGTTGAGAATTTGGATTGCCTGCGGCCGGCCTACATCCGGTGCAGTTTCCAAGCTAAAAATAAAGACAACAAGACCAAAGGTTTCGATGGGATCCCAAAAATTCAATATCTGATCCAGACAACTGGGTATTGTCTTAGCCAGATCCAGTCTTCGCCAGACTCCTTGAACATTTTTACAACTAAAATTCAGAAACAGATTAAGGCCAAATAGCTAATCACCTGAGAAAACCAAGTTCAGATTTGGATTCAGCCTGTTGTTTTTACCCCTATAAGTCATATCTGTTTTGACGAAAACTTCCTGCCACTTCTGCCAATTTCCCGGTTCCGGCCGAACTCCAGAACTACTTGTCCGGCGAAAAAAGAAAGCTCAAAGACGAAATCAGGGTATCTTCTTTCCCCAGTAATGAACATCTAATCAACTTCAAATAGAAATTTAGCTTATAACAAATTTTCCGATTCCAGTCGGATTCCGGTCGAATTATATGTCCGGGTAAAATATGATTGTCATACAGGGACTCAGCATCTCTTCTTACCCTCAATCGCTTATCTAATCAACTAGAAATAAAACTTTGACTTCCAACAGATTTCCGGTTTTGGCCGGATTCCGGACGAACTACATGTCCGGGTAGAAAATTGTTTTCACATAAGTGTTCAGCATGTCTTCTTGCCCTAAATCGAACATCTAATCAACTCCGAATAAAACTTTTAATTTTGACAAACTTTCCGGCTTGGGCCGGATTCCGGTCGAAATACTTGTCCGTCGAGAAAATAGTTTTCACCATCGTCTTCAGCATGTCTTCCTACCTCTAAATCGAACATCTAATCAACTTCAAATAAAACTTTTACTTTCAACAAACTTTCCGGTTTGGGCTGGATTCCGGGCGAAATACTTGTCCGTCGAGAAAATAGTTTTCACCATCGTCTTCAGCATGTTTTCCGACCCCTAAATCGAACATCTAATCAATTTCAAATAAAACTTTTACTTTCAACAAACTTTCCGGTTTGGGCCGGATTCCGGGCGAAATACTTGTCCGTCGAGAAAATAATTTTCACCATCGTCTTCAGCATGTCTTCCTACCACTAAATCGAACATCTAATCAACTTCAAATAAAACTTTTACTTTCAACAAACTTTCCGGTTTTGGCCGGATTCCGGGCGAACTACTTGTCCGATGACAAAATAGTTTTCACCATCGTCTTCAGCATGTCTTCCTACCCCTAAATCGAACATCTAATCAACTTCAAATAAAACTTTTACTTTCAACAAACTTTCCGGTTTTGGCCGGATTCCGGGCGAACTACTTGTCCGATGACAAAATAGTTTTCACCATCGTGTTCAGCATGTCTTCTCACCCCATAATTGAGTATCACATTAGCTGTTTCAAAATATTTTGTTTGTCCCTTAATTTGAATCCCCTCCCCCACCCCTAAATGTCGAGCTACAAAGCCCATCTACGAACTTAACTGGTCCGACGACCCAACGAACCCTCACACCAAGTTTCATCAAAATATCTCGTTCCCTTCGAGAGTTATCGTGCTTACAGACGGACGGACGGACGGACAGACGGACAACTTTTGCGATGTCATATTTTCGATCCTCCACTTCCGTTTTGGGATCCCAAAAAGGAAATACAAATCATGTCTAAGAAAGACACGCCTGAACGCAGCCGATGCCCCACTCAACAAGAAGGCCTGGGAGAACGTCATTCGCTCGGCCAAATGTAATCCGGAGGTACCTTCCATCCTCTCTTGTTTGGACTGGATGTCTCACTATACAAGATTGTTTTCTGCCTGCAACGAAAAGGTATCTTCCTTCTTTTCAGTCTGCACTGACCGTTACTTGTCACCGAGGTTAAAACAACATGAAATTTTCCCGATTACAATATCTGCCATCAAGAGTGCATTGAAAAACATGAAGAAAAAGAAGAATCCAGATAGAGATGGAATTTCCCACGAGCATTTAAAGTACGATTTACTAGCTCTTAATAACCACCTCCAGCTATTGTTCCAGATGATCCTGTCAACATCCACCTTACCGGAAAGTTTTCTTCTGGGTACGATTACCCCAGTCTTAAAAACAGGAAAAGATGCAAATCATTGTAGCTCTTACAGACCAATTACCGTTTCATCCATCCTCAGCAAAATTTTTGAATACACTTTGGCACCTGAAATTACTTCTAAATGTGACATGGGAAGCCTACAGCATGGTTTCAGAAAACGAATTGGATGCTCCCATGCCCATAAGTCACGGATCCAAATTCTAAAGCAAGCATCAGCAAAGAGAGAGACAGTTCATCTTTGTGCGATTGACATCGCTGGAGCTTTCGACAATGTTAACCACGTCCAGGCTTTACTGTCTCTGACGGAAAACGGCGTAAATAGGTCGATCATATTGGCCTTAAGATCGTGGTACTCCAAATGAAAGCTGGTAGTCAAATGGCAAGACAGGCTGAGTCACCCTATTACAGTGAAAAAGGGAGTCCCTCAGGGCAGGGTCCAATCGCCACAGATTTTTAAATGTGCGATTGCTCAATGCCTAAGAAAGCTTACGCCAACTTTTAAGTTCCGTGGCATCGATATTAGCTACCTGGCCTATGCTGACGACGTCCTCCTTATCAGCCGATCCAGGAAGGGCCTTGAAACAAACGTTGCTAGCCTGAACCAATGGCTTGGCGACATTGGCCTATCAGTCAACGCTAGTAAATGTCAGTACCTTTGTTTCAACGCTCCTGCTACTCTTCGGAATGTTGGAGGCAATGTTCTCATAACTGAGGAAAAAATTCGATGGCTTGGTATAACAATTGCGCAGACTATGCGAAAGATTTGCGAGGAAGCAGTTAAATCACCCGCTAAAGGAATTAGATATGGTTACTGCAAAATTGTGCCGAACCGTTCGAGGTATATCAGAATATACTGCCATTTGCGCACCGTATGTTAACTTCATTGCTGGATTACACTCTATACTCAGAAGAAAGGACCTTCTACGCATACGCTCGACATACTTCAGATATCTGAGATGTCTTCTCTACCTACCCCGGCGCACACGGAACCGCTACCTGATCCGCCGTTTGTTAATTTCCGACCCATTGTTGACGCTTGAAGCCCTCTCCTCTAATTTGTGTTCTCCGATTGGAAAATTACCTGTCCACGACCCCATCAACGTGATTCTAAATTAGTGAACCTTTATGGAAAATATTTGTTGAGTGTTTTGCGATTATTTTATATTTCTTTATCCTTTTTTACTGCACTTACGCCCTTGGGCAGTGCGTCATAAATTCATTCATTCATTCTATGCTAAACTTAAAGCGCTTGGAATGGAGAAATCGGTGGCAGATTGGATACGAAAGTTTCTAGCAGGAAGGAAACAAACGGTGAAAATAACATAAAATATGCAGTAAATGTCCAGAGGGGTGTACCCCACGGCAGGACGATAGGCCCAACGCTATTTAATGCATCATTAATTACGCCCAGAACCATGTTTCAAATAAAATAAATTTGAACGCTGATGATTCAAAACGTGCTAGACCAGTTGAATGCCAATCGAGGACAGAGCAGATGCAGCGGGGCCTTGACGCACTCTCAACATGGTCTGCTGACTGGTTGCTAGAATTTAACGTAGAAAAGTGCAAGGTAATCACATCGGGTCCAACAATCCACTTCACGAGTACATCATGCTAACCACAAATGGACAAAGGTTGACGCTCCAGTCTAAAATCAAAGAGCGAGACCCTGGTCTCGTTGTCGATAACAACATGAAGTTCAGTACCCATTACCAGAAAGCAGCAGCTAGTTCAAGTCAGATACTGGGCATTTTCAAGCGAAGCGAAAACCTCAAGTAATAACCAAGCTGTGTAAGACTATGGTTAGATCAAGAGAGGAATCCGGGATGATAGTCGCAAGTCCCTTCTTCAAGAAAGAAATATAACGAAATCCTAGAAAAAGTGCAAAGAAGAGCGACAAAGATCATCAGCACAGTTAAACAACTTTCACACCAGGAACAGCTAAAGCGCCTGAAACTCCCGACACTAGTCCTCGCACTAGTCTACCGAAGAAAAAGATGAGACGTAATCTAGGAGTTTAAGCTACTGAGCAACGATACTCTTCCTCAACCCTTCACATATGGCAAATCAAGGAGAGCCCGTAGACACTCCAGACGTCTGGAGAAGCCACAAAAACAAGAACCCGGAGTCAGTTCTTCCGAAACCAAGTCATTTCACTTTGGAACGATCTGTCAGAGGAGTCTGTTACATCCAAGACCATAGATGCCTTCAAACGGTCTGTGGACACTGAATGGCAAACAAAAGCCTGGAATCTGTACTGGGATGCGCCAGAAACCAGTACCAAAAACTAGACGAAACCACTTACCCGAATCACCACCCATAGGAGCATCGCACCACGATTCATATCGTAAGTGCTCCGAAGTGCAATTTAAGGTAATTTAAGGTAAGGGAAGTGCCAGACATGCCAGTGGTAAGCAAAGATGACACTTATTCAATAAAAAGATTTTTGTAAACAGATAATAAAATACTAGCCTAAGCCATTAATAACTGAGCAAAACACACACGCTGTTAAAGTTTAACTGAAAAGCCAACTTATTTTTGTACGATTTAAGTGAACGCTCTCCATTATTTGACTGTGTTAAGGTACTATTTTTATTTTTCCGTATTTGCTCCAGTATGACGTTCAGAACAACTACTGACGTCATCACATTGCGAAATTCTACTATGACGCGGAAAATTTTAATCCCAATACAAATGTGGCTTTTCAGTTGCCGGTGATCAGCTTGCGGAAGGCAGCTCACTACGTGAACACTTGTTTTTCGTAAATCGTTTTCGTCAAGCATACAACACAGGTACAAGCGCATAGAGGTACTACAAATCCGACAGGGAAATTTCACTATTTCAGAACTGATTATTCGTAAATAGCGGAGCAACTCATTTTCATCGGGTCTTCAAGCCTCTTTAAGTGAATAGGTGATGGTAACTAGATTGTTCTGTCTCAGACCATTTCAATTAAACTTTAAAGATAATCTAAAGCTACAGCCTGAAGAGGATCAATATTCTTTGACCCAAGCTGACTTTGAAACATTTATTCAAACGATGTTTATTACGATTCTTCATCTGCGATATTTCGGCCCTTCTTGACAAGGATTTTCGTCAGGCTGTGAATCCTCTTGTTCAACGTCGGGGAAGGAAACAAACCGGTAATCCAGGTTTACAGAGGATTAACAGCCTGACGAGGACCCTTGCCAAGAAGGGCCGAAATATCGCAGATGAAGAATCGTAGCTGACGTATCCGTTGTAGACATTGTTTGAATAAACTGAAGAAGATCGTCGCCAAGAAAAGCCGAAATGCCGCCGATACAAACTCTCAGCTGACTAACTTATTTAGAACCGTTAAAATACAAACAAAAACGAAAGTAAACTTACGCCAATATGCTGGACATGTAGAACAGCTCTGCCAGCATATCTGAAAGGTAGGCAACCAAAAACACCACAGCGGGCTCGACAATGCCAATGCGGTGCGAGTACCGTGTCAGCAATCCACCAGCATACCCGCATATGATACCGATTGCAGTGCCCCCAGCGGCAACTACGAAAAACGCTGCAAACCCCACAAGAATATCGCTGGTTGTGATATTTGAGCTTCCAATCTGAATCAGCGCCTGAGTTACGTTGTAGAGTACCTATCACGAAATAAATTTAGACTAGTTTCCATTTTCTCCTAAAAGCTAGGAAATTACTTTTTGTGGCTACTCCTCCATCCTTCAGTGACGTTTAATCTATTTCTACCCACTTCTAACTATTCACGTCACCAAATTTTTGAAAATGAACCCATATTTTATTTACTATTTTTCCCCCTGACACTTGGAAGCTTGCTCTTTGAAGTGGACTCCTATTACTTTTCACCGTGTTCACACCTCCAATAACGACAAACTTTGTCTACTAACTTCTGAACTCTCCTTCTTAACAAGTGAATCATCCAAATTTTCCGCTTTTTAGCGGTTGCCGAAATTTTCCAGGGTTTCAAGACAATATCTTATATTTTGTCTTGAGACGTCAGAGAACAGGCGTTGCCAAACCAAAATGTCAGATAAATGCAAGAGAAAAAATTCAAAAATCGAATTCGCGGATTTTGTTTCCAGTTTCTTCGTTCTGTTATTAACATAATATCATGGTTATATATAGGATGATGACTGATTGATGTCCAGTAGTACGGCTTGTCCACTTCTATTTTTGTCACATTCTTGTATTTGGAAGTATCAGGCTATTTGCTGTAACTTTTTCATTCCTCTTCCCTAATTACTAGATTAATTCTTTCCCCAAACTTATGAGTTTTCTGCAACGTGTCCAGCCTGTGTGAATGACATCTGGCTGATTGGTGTAAAAAGTCAACTACCATTGCTAGTTAAGAGCTCCTAAGAACATCCGAACAAATGTTTTGCGTCTTCATTTTACCATTTATCCAAAAAAGTGGACTGTTCAAAGTTAACTAACGTTCAAAGAAGCACACCTGTATTGTACCAAAAAATGACGTACGTCGACAGAGCTGCCATCAGACCCAGGTAACGACAGAAACAAGACCAAAGGTTTCGATAGGATCCCAAAAATTCAAAATTTTATCCAGACAACTGGGTCTTGTCTTCGCCAGATCCAGTCATCGCCAGACTCCTTGAACATTTTTACTATAAAATATTCAGAAACAGATTAAGGCCAAGTAGCCAATCATCTGCGAAAACCAAGTTCAGATATGGATTCAGCATGTGTGTTTACCTCTATAAGTCATATCTGTTTTGACGAAAACTTCCTGCCACTTCTGCCAATTTCCCCGTTTCGGCCGAACTCCGGAACTACTTGTCCGGAGAAAAAAGAAAGCTCAAAAACGAACTTAGGGTATCTTCTTTCCCCGATAATGAACATTTGATCAACTTCAAATAAAAATTTAACTTATAACAAATTTTTCGACTCCAGCCGGATTCCGGTCGAACTATATGTCCGGGTAAAAAATGATTGTCACACACGGATTCAGCATCACCCCTAAATCGGATATCTAATCCACTACAAATAAAGTTTTGACTTTTAACAATTTTCCGGTTTTAGTCGGATTCCGGGCGAACTATATGTCCTGGTAGAAAATTGTTTTCACATATCACCGTTTCTCCGACTTTATGTAAAGTCCTGGAGCTTCTTGTTCTCAAAGAAGTTTCAGAAAATGCTACATGCCAAACTACCAATTCCGTTTTCGTTCTGGCTTGGGATGCACCCATGCTCTCTTTGCGTTGGCGTCTATTCTCCAGGAAGCTGATCGGACGAAAACTTCATTGGCGTTGGCGGGTCATGACGTCGAAAGAGCCTTTGATTCTGTCGTCCATCCACAAGCACTGTTAGAGCGTCGCACTCGTGGCGTGCAATCTGGGGTCATCAGAGTTATGAAAGACATGTATGCCAATCTTCGAACAAAGTTGAAAGTCGTCCAGTGTGACAAGACGTGTTCTAATTTCAGTAGTTTAGAATTCAATCTACAGCTTCCTGAAGTCAGAATTTTTAAAGGAGTCAGGCAAGGAGCTATTACTAGTCCTACGTTATTTGACAATGCTATCCTGAACGCCCAGTCCAAAACACCTTGCACCTGTGTCGATGATGGCATCAATTGCTCATTGATAGCATATGCTGATGACATTCTGAACCTTAGTGCGCACCTTAATTTCAACAAGGGAAAAACTGATTTCTTGATGTTTAATAACCGTTCGAGTGAGCCAACGATCATCGATCTTATAGGATGCCAAGTAAAGAGCAAATCCAGTCTGACGTACCTAGGACTGCCAATCGGAGATTCAATGAAAACCACTCGAAAATTACTGATAGCTCATTTGCTGAAGCGCATCAGTGGAGCTTATGCCCGTATAGTTTCTGGAAAGTTGCGGTTTAACCGCAAGATTCTTGCCTACACCTACAATGCCACTGCTCTTCCACACGTTCTGTATCTTTCCCCTTTCTGGAACATCTTCAGTAACGAAAATCTTCGTCAAATTCTTGCCATTTTCTTTCGGTTTTCTAAATATTTGCTACGCCTCACCCCCCCCCCCCCCCCCCTGGACAAGAAACAGACATCTCATCGAAAAGTTCCGTATACTTGATCCGTCTGCGGCTGTCCTGACATCCATCAAGAGGATGAAGGAAAACTGTAACCACCCATGGAGCTCCATGACGTTCCGGTTTACCGAATTATAATTATTTTGGTTGTTGTTGATGTTATGTTGTTTCTCTCTCTTTTCGTTTTTTTTACCATAATCCGTCTTTACCTAGACGGGTTACAAATAAAATTTAATTTAATTATCTTATTTAATAAGTATTCAGCATGTCTTCTTGCCATAAACCGAACATCTAATCAACTCTAAATAAAACTTTTAATTTTAACAAACTTCCCGGTTTGAGCCGGATTCCGAGCGAACATCTAATCAACTTCAAATAAAACTTTTACTTTTAACAAACTTTCCGGTTTGGGCCGGACTCCGGTAACTACTTGGCCGATGACAAAATAGTTTTCACCATTGTGTTCCATTTCGATTATGTGACCCCATAATCGTAACCATAATCGTCTTCTTACCCCATAATCGACTATCACATTAGCTGTTTCAGAATATTTTGTTTGCCCCTTAATTTGAACCCCCACCCCTAAATGTAGGGCTAGAAAGCCCATCTACGAACTTGACTTGTCCAATGACCCAACGAATCCTCACACTAAGTTTCATTAAAATATCTCATTTCCTTAGAGAGTTATCGTGCTTACAGACGGATGGACAGACGAACGGACAGACGGACAACTTTTGCGATGTCACAGGTATCCCTCCACTTACGTTTTGGGATCCCAAAAAATTAGATTACTCATGAATTCTTCTTCTTCTTCTGCGCCTTGGCTTCGGAAGAGCTGGGAAGCGCGACCCTTTCCGCCTTCCCTTGGTCTTCTTCTCAACTGTTGACGAGCGGGACTATGGACGTGGCACCACAATTGCGATTGTCACCCTGGAGGAATTATCCTCTTCTTGTGGTTGATTTAGTAGATGGTGTCACCTCGACTGCGATCATCCACAAGGAAGGAATTGGAATCTAAGAATTCAGGCTACATTTACAGGGCGGGTATTCCCGACGAAAAATTTGTAGCCTGCGAAGTTGTACGATAGTTCTACGAAAAACTTGTATGTACTGATATGTAATAGTAAAGAATACAATCATTTAATGTGCCTCAGATTGGGCCAATCTTAAGCAGTAGTATCCAGTAGCATATCCAGTAGCATTGCCATGTTAGCATCCAGTCTTGCTAATAGTAGCATGCAGTAGAATTAGGGTTGCCACATGAAAAAAATTACAGAGTGATTTTTCGTCAAAAACAGGGAGTGAATTCCGAGTGAAATTTTATTGTCACGAAATAATGTGAAATGGTGAAACTTCCTCTGAACTAATGCTGCAAAAAATCTTAGTTTGGTTTCTATAAAAAATAAAGAAAACAAGAGCTACGAGCTCATATGGCACTTGTTACGAGTAAGCATGGCTCGGTTATGTCAATGAAATATCTAGTGTTTGCTAGGTGTCTTCCCACCAAGTTTCATCTTGTTCCCTCCACTCATAGCGTTTTCCAATATTTCCGGTTCTCCCCTCCAGCTCCTCCCAAAAGTCACCAGATCCGGTCCGGATTTTAAGTGGGTCGTCTGAGGCATGAGGTCTTTCCAAATATCAAGTTTCATCGAGATCAGGTCACCCGTTCAAAAGTTATAAATACCTCAAGATTCCGGATTCCCCCTCCCTCCACTCCCCCGACAGTGCCCGAATTGGCTCGGTCATGTCAATGATGTATCTAGTGTTTGCTAGGTGTCTTCCCACCAAGTTTCATCTCGATCCCTCCACTCATAGCGTTTCCCAAGATTTCCGGTTGCCCCCTCCAGCTCCCCCAAAAGTCACCGGATCCGGTCCGGATTTTAAGTGGGTCGTCTGAGGCATGAGGCCTTTCCACATATCAAGTTCCGTCGAGATCCGATCACCCGTTCAAAAGTTATAAATACCTCAAGATTCCGGATTCCCCCTCCCTCCACTCCCCCCACAGTGCCCGAATTGGCTCGGTTATGTCAATTATGTATCTAGTGTTTGCTAGGTGTCTTCCCACCAAGTTTCATCTCGATCCCTCCACTCATAGCGGTTCCCAAGATTTCCGGTTGCCCCCTCCAGCTCCCCCCAAAAGTCACCGGATCCGGTCCAGATTTTAAGTGGGTTGTCTGAGGCATGAGGTCGTTCCAAATATCAAGTTCCATCGAGATCCGGTCACCCGTTCAAAAGTTATAAATACCTCAAGATTCCGGATTCCCCCTCCCTCCACTCCCCCGACAGTGCCCGAATCGGCTCGGTCATGTCAATGATGTATCTAGTGTTTGCTAGGTGTCTTCCCACCAAGTTTCATCTCGACCCCTCCACTCATAGCATTTCCCAAGATTTCCGGTTGCCTCCTCCAGCTCCCCCCAAAAGTCACCGGATCAGGTCCGGATTTTAAGAGGGTCGTCTGAGGCATGAGGTCTTTCCAAATATCAATTTCCATCGAGATCCGATCACCCGTTCAAAAGTTATAAATACCTCAAGATTCCGGATTCCCCCTCCCTCCACTCCCCCCACAGTGCCCGAATCGGCTCGGTTATGTCAATGATGTATCTAGTGTTTGCTAGGTGTCTTCCCACCAAGTTTCATCTCGATCCCTCCACTCATAGCGTTTCCCAAGATTTCCGGTTGCCCCCTCCAGCTCCCCCCAAAAGTCACCGGATCCGGTCCGGATTTGAAGTAGGTCGTCTGAGGCATGAGGTCTTTCCAAATATCAAGTTCCAACGAGATCCGATCACCCGTTCAAAAGTTATAAATACCTCAAGATTCCGGATTCCCCTTCCCTCCACTCCCCCCCACAGTGCCCGAATTGGCTCGGTTATGTCAATGATGTATCTAGTGTTTGCTAGGTGTCTTCCCACCAAGTTTCATCTCGATCCCTCCACTCATAGCGTTTCCCAAGATTTCCGGTTGCCCCCTCCAGCCCCCCCAAAAGTCACCGGATCCGGTTCGGATTTTAAGTGGGTCGTCTGAGGCATGAGGTCGTTCCAAATATCAAGTTTCATCGAAATCCGATCACCCGTTCACAAGTTAAAAATACCTCAAGATTCCGGATTCCCCCTCCTTCCACTCCCCCCACGGTGCTCGGATCGGGGAAGTGACTATTTCCAACTTAATCATTTGGGGTCCCTGATACGCCTGCCAAGTTTTATCGTCCTAGCTTATGTGGAAGTGCCCGAACTAGCAAAACCTGGACAGACCGACAGACCGACGGACGGACAGAAATTGCGATCGCTATATGGCACTTGGCCGAAGGGCAAGTGCCATAAAAACGTGAAATAGTCACTTTTGGTCGGAACCACTGCTGAAAAATGACGTATCTGGACATTTCCGAAATAGAGTGAATTTTATGTCCTACGTAGGACAAGAGTGACAAAAACAACAAGAGCTACGAGCTCATATGGCACTTGTACGAGTAGGCTGTACAAGAAAGTAGATGAAAACGTCACAAAATACACCCGCCATCCAAAAAGGCGGTTCGGAAATAGAAATAGGATATTTAGTTTCACTCATTTCTGAGCAGTTCCGGCATCGTCTCGATTGCAAATGCACATGACTGTTCAAACTTTCATCCCAATAAATCCATTTGTTTGATCCCTAGACGTGCTACACGATTTCCGGTACTCACTCTATTTCCACCTACCGTGGCCGAATCTGGTTCGGATTAAAAAAAAATCGACCACCTAAAGCATCTTCGTTTATACCATCTACCAAGTTTCACTCGAATCTGAGCATTTTTGGAAAGTTCCGGTACCCCCCCCCCCCCTTCCCACCAACGTTGTCGGAGCCGGTTCGGGCCCAATCTCTTAATTCCCTCATCAAGTTTGACTGAAATTGGAGCATAGCCTATCTGCAAGTTTCCAGTACCCCCCCCCCCCCCCCCTACCTTGGCCGAATCCGGCCCAGACGCCAAATAACAAATCTAGGCCGCATAAACTCGGCACTGTCGAATTGCATCTCATTCGGTCCATCCGTTTGGTTTTTGTGCATGTCAAAAGTCCCCCCACCCCCAATTCCCCTAATCGTGGTCGCATATGGTTCGAACGCATGTTTTACATGTCGAGGCCATCGATTCGTATCACCCATGAAGTTTCACTCGAATCAGACCACTCGTTCGCAATTTATAGAAGTCCATATTTCTCTTCTCTTGCTCCCCCAAAAATGCTCGGATCTAGGAACGGAAGTTTCCGGGGGTATGTTGTGTCAGGTTTTTAAGTCAAGATAATTCGGGTCGCTAATATGCCTGCAAAGTTTCGTTGTCGTTTTACATCTGGAACTATTCTAACTCACGACTACCGGAATTCCAGGAAACCCCCTCCAACTCCCCCCACAGAGCCCCGAAACCATCTGGCTCCGTCAATTTCATCTAGGCCTAATGCTTGTTCCATCCATTAAGTTTCGTCCCAATCCCTCTACTTTTAGAGTTTCTTGAGTTTTCCACCCCCCCCCCATCCCCACAGGTATCGGACCCGACTCGGACGTGACACTGAACGTCCGAGGCGATAGCTCACCAGACAAGTTTCATTCAAATCCGATCACCCGTTCAAAAGTTATGCACGCCACTAGATTCCGGACTCCCCATCCACCCACTCCCCCCACGATGGTCGGGTCGGGGAAACGGCTGTTCTCAAGTCAATCTGTTCGGATCCCTGACATACCTGCCAAGTTTCATCGCCCTAGGACATCAGGAAGTATGCCGAACTCGCGGGATCGCTAGAAATCCGGACCCCCACCCCAACTCCCCCACAGTGCCCTGATCCGGTCCGGTTATGTCAATGACGTGTCGAGGACCTGTGCTTGTTTTTCCCACCAAGTTTCATCCCGATCCCTCCACTTTAAGCGTTTCTCAAAATTTCCGGTTCCCTCCTTTAACTCCTCCTAGTGTCATCGGATCCGGTCCGGTTATGTCAATGACGTGTCTAGGACCTGTGCTTGTTTTTCCCACCAAGTTTCATCCCGATCCCTCCACTTTAAGCGTTTCTCAAAATTTCCGGTTACCTCCTCCAACTCCCCCCAGTGTCATCGGATCCGGCCTGGATTTAAAGTGAGGTGTCTGAGACACAAGGTCATCCTAAATATCAATTTTCATCAAGATCCGATCACCCGTTCAAAAGTTATGCACGCCACTAGATTCCGGACTCCCCATCCACCCACTCCCCCCACGATGGTCGGGTCGGGGAAACGGCTGTTCTCAAGTCAGTCTGTTCGGATCCTTGACATACCTGCCAAGTTTCATCGCCCTAGGACACCAGGAAGTATGCCGAACTCGCGGGATCGCTAGAAATCCGGACCCCCATCCCAACTCCCCCACAGTGCCCTGATCCGGTCCGGTTATGTCAATGACGTTTCTAGGACCTGTGGTTGTTTTTCCCACCAAGTTTCATCCCGATCCCTCCACTTTAAGCGTTTCTCAAAATTTCCGTTCCCTCCTCCAACTCCCCCCAGTGTCATCGGATCCGGCCCGGATTTAAAGTGAGGTGTCTGAGACACGAGGTCATCCTAAATATCAATTTTCATCAAGATCCGATCACCCGTTCGCAAGCTAAAAATACCTCAAATTTTGGCTTCACCCTCCCTCCACTCCCCCCCCCCCCAGATCGTCAAATCGGGGAATTGATGATTTCCTATTTAAGCTGGTCAGGTCCCAGACATGCCTGTCAATTTCCATCGTCCCAGCACATCAGGAAGCACGGAACTCGCGGGATCACTACAAATTCGGACTTCTCCCCCCCCCAACTCCCCCAAAGTGAGCGGATCCGTTCCGGTTATATCAGTCACGTATCTAGGACTTTTGCTTGTACTTTCCACCAAGTTTCATTCGGATCCCTCCACTCTAAGTGTTTTCCAAGATTTCCGGTTTCCCCCTCTAACTCCCCCCAGTGTCACCGGATCCGGTCTGGATTTAAAATGGAGGGTCTGAAACACGAAGTCCTTCCATGTATTAAGTTTCATTAAGATCCGATCACCCGTTCGTAAGATAAAAATATCTCATTTTTCCTATTTTTTCCGGATTCCCCCTCCCTCCACTCCCCTCCAGATGGTCGGATCGAGGAATTGACAATTTCTAATTTAATCTGGTCCAGTTCCTGATATGCTTGCCAAGTTTCATCGTCCTAGCTTATCTGGAAGTGCCCGAACTAGCAAAACCGGGACCGACAGACCGACAGACCGACAGACCGACTGACGGACAGAAATAACAATCGCTATATGGCACTTGAGTAAGCTCAAGTGCCATAAAAAAGGGTGACAAATCACACTATCGTGCGACATGTGGCAACCCAGAGTAGAATGCAGTAACACGGTAGCCTTGACATAGAAGCATATAGTAGCAGCAGTTGGTACTGCATGCTACTTTTTCGTACAACTTCATAATACTATTTTGAGATAAATTTTTCATCATTTACCCGTACTCTGCGGGTATTTTCCCCCGCAACAGCAACAAATCCCCAGGTATTTTAGATTATGTCCATATAAGAAGTGATCCAAATGGACACATGTTGGTGTCCATTGTAGAGAGATACCCTGAGCTTTACAACCTTGGAATCTATTGCCACATGACAGTACTCTCCCTTGAAAAATATCCGGGTCCCGTGTGAACACTTTCCCCTCTCGTCTCCGGGGAAAAATACCCGCCGTCCAAATGATCCTTCAAACAAACTTACCACACTCACGGCATCGTTCAAAAGCGATTCGCCGAAGACGAGGATGTATAGAACTTTTTCAACCTGCAGCTCATCAAAAACCGCTAAAACTGCGACAGGATCGACTGCTGAGACCAAAGCTGCGAAGAGGAACGTATCGAGGAACGGCAGATGGAACCCGTAGATTCCTGTGAAACTCAGGCCCCAGAGACTCAAACCTAGAAATAAAATCAGGTTACTCTTATTTCACATGCGGAAAATGGGAGAGAAACCATTAGACAGGAATTGTTATTGTGAACACAACTGTACTATTTCTTACTGCAAAATCAAAATATCGGCCAGCATTATTCTAAACTGACCCTCTGGAGCAATGGGTCCGTCAATCTCGGCCACTTATTAATTATTCAGTAGTGTAACTGTAGAAATGACAAGGAAATGTCAAAAGATGTAATCTTTGATTATGTAGGCTACTTTTTTTCAGACGTTTTACTGGTTATTTAAAATCAATGAGAGATGACAAGAGACAACGTAGCTACACAGTTTCATTATCACACGATTTCAAGTAGTATGTACAAGTTAGTGCATAAACGTAGGTATGGACAAATGTGGCAATTGTTTTCTCAGAACGTCGGGGTATAACCACAGGGTGCCGTGAGCAAACAGTAACAATAGATTTCGTAGGCTCTGGATTGAAAATCCTTTTGCCGACTTCGCAGTAAGAGATCAAAGTTTGGTAAAGTAATTTTCCTTTCTCAGTCTAGTATAAGGCTCTCATCTTAAGTAAAAATAACAAGTAATTTAATCAATCAATCAATCAAGTTTAATCCGAATAGCTAAAAGCTAGAAAAGGAATACAAATTTACAAAATACACAGACACACAAGAAACAAATTAACTAATACACTTACAAGAAATTACCAGAAATAAATGATGGAATGAAACTACGTAAAAATTGGGTAGAAGCATTAGCGGGATATGGGGAAAACTTATTGCCAGTATTCCTCTCGGACCGACGCACGGAAGACGGGAGAGGAGGGGGGAATAGATGGGTCATCTGGGAAAGCATGTTATCTTAGCTCCAAATTTGTTTGAAAGAGTATTTCTACGTAGAAATAATTTAGGAATGTCAAGTTTAATGAGAGCCTCTTCGTATGTAATATTATGATCACCCAGAATGGTTGTCATGGCTCTCTTTTGGACATTTTCCAGGCGATCAGAGAGCTCTGCAGAAAGAGAAGAATGCCAAACCGGTGAAGCATATTCTAAATGAGGACGGATATAAGTTTTAAAATAACAGAGGAGGCATTTAGTATCCAAACCGGAAGATTTAAGGGTGGAGAGGGATTTAATTAAAAAGTTCATCATCGATTATTACCCCAAGCAATTTAACGGATTCGCGCTGAATGAATGACGATGGATATTCAGCAGTTTCTCTTCTCAGTCTGCTAAACCGCATAACCGAAGACTTACTGTCATTAATTTGCATTTCCTTGCTTGACAGTTGAGTTTTAAGGGAAGTGATGGAGTCTTGTACCGGATTTGAACTGTTCAGAAGTGTGAAAGAAAGCTTAGAAATAACGAGAAGGGAAAGATCATCTGCAAATTTGTACCTAGGAAGGAAATCTTTAGCAACATTATTTACAGAACAAAGAAAAATCAGAGGACCCAACTTAGTACCCTGTAATTTCTACGTCACCAAACAGATCAGAACAAGGCGTGAAGGTCTCGCGATATTCTATATTGTGGTTTAACTGAATGGGGCTAAAATTATTTTTGGATGGTGGGTTTTCAAATACCAATACATCCCCTTTCTCGGCATTGGGTCCTAAACTCCCTCTTTGCGTTCGTGCCTTTTTACCCTGAAGACGTCCGTATCTACACGTTCTCTTGTCTGAAAGGCATAAGGGCACTGGGGCCTCGAACACATTGGGCATAGGCATCGATTCAATAGGGCATTTTTGGGCAGTGCTTACCAAGGTTGTGTACGTAGGTTCAAAATCATGGGGTTGCAGTAACCAATTACTATGGTGCCCTTTATTTTTAGTCCAGTTTTATCAATTCGTTCGTTTTATAAATAAAACCATTTGCCGGTATTTATCTTTTCTTACCAGATTCTGCTGTTCTATAATTCCTGGGCAAAGGGAAGGAGTGGTCTCCCGGAATAATTTTTATCTTCAGGGGGCACCGTCCACTCTACCAGTTCTTTCCTCCCGACACCGCGGGCTATAAAGAAATAGATATGCCTACTGCTGAATGCTAACGTACATTTTGCTTTTTATTCATAAGAGCTATATGGTCACAAAGTTATCGCGGTACTTTTCTCGGATAGGTATGTAAATGTAATGTATATCTTCAAAGGTAGTAATATTATGACAATGAGTTTTGAGGAGATTGATAATATATCGCATCAGCTCCCAGAGAGAATGATACGAAGCCGTATCAACCTCGGCAGAAGTTCATCGATCACTTTTCCGGAAGTACTGAAAAGATAGAACCTGACCTTCAAAAAAATAAAAGACATCACTTTCAGGAAGATAAAAAAAAAACACTAAAAAGAAATATAGAAAAAAAATTTGAAAAACATTAGAACAACATTTTTTTAAAACTGAAAGAAAATTTTGCTTTCCTAGCCAACCAGCCTGGGGCATACCTTGTTACAATCACATTCCCACTTAAAATGCAACGTGTCAACTGAAACAACATCGTTTCCAACTTACTTCATATTATTTTCCTCCAATCTCACAAAAGGCAGCTATTGAGCAATTACTATAGTCTTTTTTCTTGATTCTGCTCTGACAATAGTCCAGTAATAAAAACTTCAGTGTTGCCACTTTGTCTGATGGAACCTATGACTTTTGGCCTGAAAAACCAATGACATTCTGGTCTGGCACCTCCGAAACTAGGTCATTTTCACCAACTATTAACGACAAATCTCGCTTTATTATCTTCATAATTATACGCCTCAATTTTATGCTTCATTTTATATTTACTGGTAAGGAACCGGTGGCAGAGTTCTTCCTCGCTTTCTCGAAGAAACGAAAATATATGACAACTCGCAGAATTCTGCAGAATCAGAAATATGATTCCCACAGATGAAAGAGACTGTGCTGGATAAGGATTGTTGTCATAAACAGAAAGGCCTGGGTCATATCAGTCGTCATTTTCACCACAGTAGGCTAGGGTTGCCATTTTACTAAACAAAAATGTCCTGCGAAATTAGCGAATAAGTACTACCAAAGAAGATTAAGCAGGCTACTACCAAAAAAAAATTTAGGTTCGAAAAAGTTATAGTTAACATACCTTCATCTCAGTTGATATCTGAATAGCAAGCTCGAAGGCCATTTAAAATTATGAACCTCGCTGCGCCCAGCAGATATTGTTCATAACCTGCCTCACCTTCGGCTCGGACAGATTATTTTCAATAGCCGTCTTGTTATTATAATCCGATATCAACCCAGATGTCGGAAGTTAACCTTTAATAGCGATAACGTGCGGATGCTGAGCGAATATGAAAATAAAGGAGCTCTGGTAGCCTACAGTATCACCTCGTCGCCGCACGATAGGACTCCTGGTTCTTAGGCTCAAGCGCACAAACCTAGAAAGGACGGAAGGATAATTTGAAATACTTTAGCTATTTATAAAAAAAAACAAGAGCTGGAAGCTGATATGGCACTTGCAAGACTTGGTAAATAAGAATGACGATGGACCCTTGGAAATCACGAGATTGCATCGATTGGTATTTTTTTTTCTTTCTGTAATCATCATAATCAAAACCCTTGAGGCAAAAATTATCATGGGCTCAAGGGAGTCATGAAAATGTAGATTTTGCTTAAACGTATTTTTGTACTTTACGGTTAAGATGAGTACTTTTAGGGATGATGGGATCTGGGAAGTGACAATTTCTAAGCCAATCTTGTCAAGTCCCTAATGCTCAAGCTAAGTTTCATCGTCTTAGCAGATCTTGAAGTAGCCAACCTTAAACAGCGATCACCGGAATTCAGCCCCCTCCCCCCGCCCCCCCCCCCCCCTCCAACTCCCCAAGAGTGACCGAATCCGGTCCGGTTCTATCACTGATGTATCTAGCGCTAACGCTTGTTCTTCCCGCCAAGTCTGATCCCAATCGTTATATTCCAAGCGTGTCACAAAATTTCCGTCCCCCCCCCCCGGACTCCCCCACATTGATCGGATACTGTCCGCACTTGAAATGGGACATCTGAGACACGAGGTCTTTCCAAATATCAAGTTTCATTAAGATCTGATTCTCCGTTCAAAAATTATAAATACGTCAATATTCCGGATTCCCCCTCCTCCACTGTCCCCACGGTAGCCGGATCGGGAAAATGACTATTCCAAGTTAGTTCGGTCGGGTCCCTAATATGCCTGCCAAGTTTAATCGTCCTAGCACATCTGTAAGCATCTTAAGTCAGGATCACCGGAATTACGGAACCCTCCCTCCAACTCCCCCCACAGTGCTCCAGTCTGGACCGCGTTCTCCTCTTCCCGGAGCGCGACTCCGGCGGTACGGAGACGCCTCTTACAATGCGAAGAGCCAGCAGGCAGGGGACGCCTCCTCTCTCTAGAAGACCCGTTCCGAAACCGCGAGATACTCTGGGGACGAGAGGGCGGCTCGAGCGGAGTGATCCGCCGGGCAAGAGAGGATCAGCGCGCGCCGAGAGCCTCCGGAGCAGATTCGTGGCACGACAGATTGTTAATACTGTATTCCGCATAGATTGAAGCGACGCAACTTGAGAAATAAGAATTGAGTTGTTTTTTTCTTTTTCAGGTGTCGGACGAATTAAGAAGAAAAACACCAAAGCCAGAGCTTACACAATGGGGATCATACGAGTACCAACATTTGTGTCTTGTTCATTCTGTTACCGTCAAGTCGTATTTGTTGTTCCATTTTACATAAAGCAAACCAAGCTACCTGTTTTGTCAATGACCGACTCTTTTCCTCCAAACGTGTATTCCAACTTATTTTTCAACATAACAGCAATCCATGATTTTTAGCATCATCTATCGGAACTTCTACGATTCTGCGAAGACGAGCTCGGAACTATTTTCAAACGAGGGGCTGCTCACTGCAGCTGTGACCCTACATCGGATACGGGCAAGACGGAGATGACCAACGCCGTTGATTTGAGGACAGAATTTGAGTCTTAGTTTAGGCGACGTTTCTCGTACCCGTGACCTCACTATTGCTCGAAAATGGATTAGGTTGAATACAACGAGAGAGCGAAATGTGACAGACATAACCCTTGATTGGTTGACAGAGAATTAGAGTCATCGTTTAGGCGACGTTTCTCATACCCGCTGGAGAACGCTGACTCACTGCAGCTGTGAGTCTTTACCGGTAAGGGGTAACATTAGATAGCGAACGCCGCTGACTTGTTAACAGAGAATTAGAGTCATCGTTTAGGCGACGTTTCTCGTACCCATTCGAGGACGCCGACCTCACTATTTCTCGAAAATGGATTAGGTTTAGAATCGTGCATACAGCGAGAGAACGAACATGAGATAGCCAACGCCGCTGATTTTTTGACAGAGAATTCTAGTCATCGTTTAGGCGACGTTTCTCATACCCGTTGGAGGACGCTGACTCTGCAGCTGTGAGCTTACACCGATAAGGGCAAAAATTAGATAGCGAACGCAGTTGATTTGTTAACAGAGAATTAGAGTCATCGTTTAGGCGACGTTTCTCGTACCCGTTGACCTAACTATTGCTCGAAAATGGATTAGGTTGAATACAACGAGAGAGCAAAATGTGACAGGCATAACCGTTGATTGGTTGACAGAGAATTAGAGTCATCGTTTAGGCGACGTTTCTCATACCCGCTGGAGGACGCTGACTCACTGCAGCTGTGAGTCTTCACCGGTAAGGGGTAACATTAGATAGCGAACGCCGCTGACTTGTTAACAGAGAATTAGAGTCAGGGTTTAGGCGACGTTTCTCGTACTCGTTGGAAGACGCTTACGTCACTATTGCTCGAGAATGGATTAGGTTTAAAATCGTGCATACAGCGAGAGAGCAAACATGAGATAGCCAACGCCGTTGATTTGTTGACAGAGAATTTGAGTCACCATTTAGGCGATGTTTCTCATACCCGTTGGAGGACGCTGACCTCACTATTGCTCGAAGATGGATTAATGTTTAAAATCATGAATACAGCGATAAATTTTTTCTGATTCGTATCAGTATTCAGTTACATGCTTTACCGGTCAGTTACAGTTTTAAACCTTTCTCGTTGCCGGCTCTGCACACGCGGCAATCCGTTTAATCTTTCTTTTCGTAAAAACAATTTTGTTATTACGACCGATCGGCTACGGCTCCCGGCTTTGCGTTGTACAGATCGGTATGCGTGAAGCAACCACAGGGAGGTTCCGACAATGGGTGTCAAAAGGCGGGCGGGTGGCTAGAATAGACTGATGACGCGGTGACATTTGTTCTGGGTGGACTTAATGCAAGCGCTGTGCAAGATAATAAGGGAAATAGAGTTGTTTTGCTCTGAAGGGAAAGCATAGAGTTGCTCGAAAAGCAGATATGTGTCTTAAAAACGGCAACTTCACCAAAAGCGAGACACGGCCGGGTGGGGTATAAGAACTAAAATCTGTTCACATCTAGTTAAGAGAAATATAATCAAAATCAGGCTGGTGAACAAGATCGAAGGTACCAATGGATCTCAAATATGCAATCATTTATTAGGTTCAAGGTTTAATTTTCACTTCTGTATAAAATCAAAATAAATAGGATCAAGCCGGGGACACAAGGTCGATTGACAAAAACCCGGTACAATATATAACAAACATATTTTACATATAACTAATTATATAAATAAATGTTAATAATTCCATGACTCACCACCAGACGGGAACCCGCCCCACAAACCCACAGACACTCGGCAAGATCAACCCGAAATCCCACAAAAAAACAAGAGCTACGAGCTCATATGGCACTTGTTACGAGTAGGTGGTACACGAAAGTAGATGAGAACGTCTCGAAGTACACCCGCCATCCAAAAATGCGGTTCGGAAAGAGAAATAGGATATTTAGTTTAACTCACATCTGAGCAGTTCTGGCATAATATCGTAATATCTGCAGCATATGAGCACGACTGTTCAAACTTCCAAGTTTCAGCGAAATAAATCCACTCGTTCGACCCCTAGACGTGTTACAACATTTCCGGTACTCCCTCCATCTTCCCCTACCGTGGTCGAATCTGGTTCGGACTCAAAAATGGATCATCTAAAAAGCATCTGTTTTTATGCCATCTATCAAGTTTCACTCAAATCTGATCATTTTTGGAAAATTCCGGTACCCCCCCCCCCCACACACACCGTTTGACCTCTGAATCCCCTCGTCCCCTCCATCACGTTTTATTGAAATCGGAGCATAGCTTATCTGCAAATTTTCAGTACCCCCCCCCCCCCCCCTCCAGGGTTCCCGGGTGGCTAAAATACCAGCCGGTTAATACCGGCTAATAGGTGATTTCTGCCGATACGGTTAAAATCAAGTGGCATGGATAAAATCAAGTAACTGGCTTAAATCAAAACTGCTACTATGTGATTTTAATAGCACTCCGCTATTCTAAGACTGTCATAATTCTTTCATGTATTAAAGATTGTAGTTCATGTTAGCCTAGAGAGGACGGAAGTATGCAGAATAATGTCAACACTGAATAGGTGTAGGCTAAGTCATATCTGCCATTATAAATGGCACTGAAACTAGGTTCCTTCATTTATATGCACAAGTTTCTGCTGAGAATCCCTACAGAGCTACCGTATAACATACTATCAACAAAACAAGAAGGACAAGCCATAAAATTACAAGCTCAATTCTTGAAGTAGCCTATTTACTATCCGCGTATCGTATCAACATGTACAACAAATCGCCTCCGCAGTTTCTAATAGCCTCCTCGCTTTAATATAATACCGTACGAACTCCCGGTATAAATAAATCGCAGGAAGCAACGTGACCCATCACCCATTAAGTTTCACTCGAATCAGACCACTCGTTCGCAATTTGCAGCAGTTTCCATATTTCCCTTCCCTCGCTGCCCCCAAGATGCTGCCTGAAACGTTTCGTTCTCTTAGTACATCTGGAACTATTCTAACTCGCGACTACCGGAATTCTAGGACCCCCCCCCCCCCAGAGCCCCGAAACCATCTGGCTCCGTCAGTTTCGTATATAGGCCTAATGCATGTTCTCCCAATTAAGTTCCGTCCCAATCCCCTTTGCTTTAAGCGTTTTTAGTTTCCCCCCCCCATGCCCGCAGGTATCGGACCCGATCCAGACTTGACACCGAACATCTGAGGCGATAGCTCTTTCGAACTGACAAGTTTCATTTAAATCCGATCACCCGTTCAAAAAGTTATGCATGCCACTAGATTCCGGACTCCCCATCCATCCACTCCCCCCACGATGGTCGGATCGGAGAAACGACTATTCTCAAGTCAATCTGATCGGACCCCTTACATACCTGCAAATTTCCATCGTCCTAGCACATCAAGAAGTACGCCGGACTCGCGGGATCACTAGAAGTCCGCCCCCCCAACTCCCCCACAGTGCCCGGATCCGGTCCAGTTATGTCAATGACGTATCTAGGACTTGTGCTTTTTCTTCCCACCAAGTTTCATCCCGATCCCTCCACTCTAAGCGTTTGTCAAGATTTCCGGTTCCCTCCACCAGCTCCCCCCCCCCCCCAGTGTCATCGGATCCGGTCCGGATTTAAATGGGACGTCTGAGACACGAGGTCATCCTAAATATCAACTTTCATCAAGATCCGACCAACCGTTCGCAAGTTCAAAATACCTCAATTTTGGCTTCCCCGTCCCTCCACCCCCCCCCCCCCCAGATGGTCGGATCGGGGAAGCGACTATTTCCTATTTAATCTGGTCGGGTCCTTGACATGCTTGCCAATTTTCATTGTCCTAGCACATCAGGAAGCATCGAACTCGTGGGATCACTAGAAATTAGGACTCCCCCCCCCAACTCCCCCAAAGTGAGCGAATCCGTTCCGGTTATGCCAGTCAGGTATCTAGGACTTGTGCTTGTTCTTTCTAACAAGTTTTATCCGGATCTGTCCACTCTAAGCGTTTTTCAAGATTTCCGGTTTCCCCTTCTAACTCCCCCCAATGTCACCGGATCCGGTCTGGGTTTAAAATGGAACGTCTGAGACATGAGGTCCTTCCATATATCACGTTTCGTTAAGATCCGATGACCCGTTCGTAAGCTAAAAAAATTTAATTTTTCCTAATTTTTTCGGAATCCCCGTCCCTCCACCCCCCTCAAGACCCACCCCCAAGATTCACCGGACCCGGTGCAGACTTGAAATGAGACACGAGATCTTTCCAGATATCAAGTTTCATTAAGATCCGATCACCCTTTCGAAAGTTATGAATGTCCCTATTTTCCGGATTCCACCCCCTCCCCCACGATGGTCGGATCGGGCAAGTGACTATTTCCAACTTAGTCTGGACGGGTCCCTGATATGCCTGCGAAGTTTCATCGTCCTAGCTTGCGTGGAAGTGCCCAAACTATTATTTATGTTTCTTGACTATGTCCAGGTTAATCAGGTCGGGTCCCCGATTCAATCTTTTAACAATATATACTCCCGCATTCGCTCCCTAATACATCCAATATTCCTGACAAGTTCCATTATCCTAACTTGATGTAATTTGTTTAGATTATCTACTTTATCCAGACTCCCGCTTCGCTCTCTCTTACACGGAGTCTTGGCTCAGTTGGTACAGCGGTCGCTTTACAACTCGGAGGTCCGTGGTTCGCTCCCGCATTCGGTCAGCGCCTTTTTTTGCTACGTTTCGCTCCACTTTTGCTTTATATTTTCGGGACTCCCGGATCCGGGGAAAGTCGGATTGGGGAAATGATTAATTGTAAGTTGATCTGGTCCGGTCCCTGATATGCCTGCCAAGTTTCATCGTCCTAGCTTATCTGGAAGTGCCCGAACTAGCAAAACCGGGACCGACTGACGGACAGAAATTACAACCGCTATATATTACTTTTGCCCAATGTGTGGACATTTGGACGAAAATATTTTTCACGTAATGTGCGTATGTCCTGAGCTTTCAGATCTTCGTGGGGAAATTTTTGGTGTTAATAATTGGGGAGAGGATTGGTTGGTAAAAGTAATGGGAAGTAAAATATTTGGTGATATGGAAAAGTTGGGAAGATTCCTTTCGGCCTCGATGAACCACAGAGAAAGATTCTTGTAAAGGAATATGTAAAATAGTTAGCATTTATTTGGTTTGTGTTTTTTATTTTTGTATGTGTTTATTTTTTTTCCCATGGCCTCTGTGCTTTTAGTGGAATAAATCTTATCTTATCTTATCTTATGGCCGAAGGGCAAGTGCCATAAAAATACCCAATGCGCAAGCGAGGGTTACCGATGGCCGGCAACTAATATGGACCACAACCAAAACATATCAACAACAAACAAATAAAAATTTACTTTAATTTTTTAATTTTTATCGATGATTCTTGAACTTATTTGTAAGTATAGAATGAAGTTGCTTTTTTATATTTGGAAGAGATTTATTGATATCAATATATTGTAAATAAAGATGCCATGAACCCGTGATTGAAAAATATGGTGAGAACCGCGATCTCTCAGTGGTTAATTTAAGGTGCTGCATTTTCCGTTGGTCAGTTGGCTTCCATGGTCAGGTTGCTCAGGGAAAAAATTACTCGAACGAAAGTACGAAGGTAGTTCCGACCGGTCATATTTTACCTTAAATAAAAAAGAATGGAGAGTGAATAATTCTGAAACAGGCAAAATATTAGTTAACAAATATAGAGTTTCAGTTTTAGTTTTGTTAGGATAAGAAGAAGGGGACGGTAAATATTTTGTTAAAATTCGAAGAGCCCGGTTTTGAAGAGTCTGTATCGGTTTCACATGATATTTGAATGTTGCCAAATAAATCAAGGGAGAATACATAAGATGGGAGTGTATCAAAGCAAAATAAATCATCAAAAAAATAATTCTTTCTACGATAGATTTTCATCAATAATTATACCAAGATACCGGAGTGAAGTTACCCTTTGAATTTGAATATTTGTAGCCTGATCATTTATTGTCGAAACTTCTTTTGCTTTGTGTCCAATTCTACTATAAATGATAAATTTCGTTTTGGCGGCATTTAATGACAAACGATTAGCTTTTAGCCATACAATCAATTGGGAAAACACGATGTGCAGCTTCTCTTTGACATCCTCTTCCGACTGTCCTGCAAGTGTTGATCCGGTATCATCGGCGAAAAGGACATTCAGGCTGTTGTTTTCTGTCGCTGATGAAAGGTCATTTATGTATATTAGGAAGAGCAGTGGTCCCAGAATTGAACCCTGAGGGACACCAATATTTGAAAATAAGCAAAAGAAATAGAAAACCGTGATTTTCGGGGTTTTTTCTTGATCAGCTAATTACTCCTCTAGGATGATGTGCGAGGGATAAACATAAATTCGGATATTTCGGTTGCACTTCCGGCAAACCGTCCTCAGCGAAAAACAAAGCAAAACTAAATCATAAAATCCACATCATCCTAGAGGGATAATTAGCTGATCAAGAAAAAAAAAACGAAAATCACGGTTTTCTATTTCTTTCGTAATGAATGGTCAGCTTGGCTTCAAACCTTATATTTGACAATAAGCATGGATCCGAAACTGTCTTATTAATAGTTGTTACTTGGGATCGACCTGTTAGGTAAGATGCGATAAAATCGTGCGCTGGTCCTCGTATCCCACCATGGCTTAATTTATATAACAATATTTCGTGACAAATCGTGTCGAATGCCTTCTCAAGGTCCAAAAAGATACTCGCCGGAATCAATTTTTTATCAAGACATTCGTGAATAAATTGGATCATAGTCAGGATGGGATCTTGCGTACTATGTCCCTTTCTAAACCCAAACTGATTTTTTGAAAAATAATCCTTCGAAGTAAGAAAATTATACACTCGATTATAAAAACATCGCTCCATTAATTTAGAAAAACCTGAAAGGATAGACTTCATAATCCTGCATTTCTAAGTGGAAAGCTTCCTTTCGCCATGGGGTTATTTAAGATAGGGACGTTCAGCCACTGGAATGTGTTGTCATCGGAAAAGTAGTTCGCCCGGAATCCGGCCAAAATCGGAAAGTTTGTTAAAAGTCAAAGTTTTATTTGAAGTTGATTAGATGTTCGATTGAAGGGTGAGAAGACATGCTAACGACGGTGAAAACCGTTTTATCGCCGGACAAGTAGTTAGCACAGAATCCGGCCAAAACCGGAAAGTCTGTTAAAAGTAAAAGTTTTATTTGAAGTTGATTAGATGTTCGATAAGGGTAAGAAGACATGCTAAACACGATAGTGAAAACCGTTCATAATCCCGCATTTCTAAGTGGAAAGCTTCCTTTGGCCATGGACGTTCAGCCACTGGAATGTTTTGTCATCGGAAAAGTAGTTCGCCCGGAATCCGGCCAAAATCGGAAAGTTTGTTAAAAGTAAAAGTTTTATTTGAATTTGATTAGATGTTCGATAAGGGTAAGAAGACATGCTAAACACGATGGTGAAAACCGTTTTTATCGCCGAACAAGAAGTTCGCCCGGCATCCTGCCAAAACCGGAAAGTTTGTTAAAAGTAAAAGTTTTATTTGGTGCTGATTAGATGTTCGATTCAGGAGTAAGAAGACATGCTGAACACTTATGGGAAAACAATTTTCTACCCAGACAAGTTCGCCCGGAATCCGGCCAAAACCGAAAATTGTTAAAAGTTAGAGCTTTATTTGTAGTTGATTAGATATTCGATTGAGGGGTAAAGAGATGGTGGATCCGTGTATGACAATCATTTTTGTACCTTCCTCAAACGGGTACGAGAAACGTCGCCTAAACGATGACTCAAATTCTGTCAACAAATCAACGGCGTTGGCTATCTCATGTTCGCTCTCTCGCTGTATGCACGATTTTAAACCTAATCCATTTTCGAGAAATAGTGAGGTCAGCGTCCTCAAACGGGTACGAGAAACGTCGCCAAAACGAAGACTCTAATCCTGTGTTAACAAATCAACGGCGTTCGCTATCTAATTTTTTCCTCTTATCCGGTGTAGACTCACAGCTGCAGTGAGTCAGCGTCCTCCAGCGGGTATGAGAAACGTCGCCTAAACGATGACTCAAATTCTGTCCTCAACTCAACGGCGTTGGCTATATCCGTCTTGCCCGTATCCGATGTAGGCTCACAGCTGCAGTGAGCAGCCCCTCATTTGAAAACAGTTCGAGCTTGTCTTCGCAGAATCGTAGAAGTTCCGAGAGATGATGCTAAAAATCGTGGATTGCTGTTATGTTGAAAAATATGTTGGAATACACGTTTGGAGGAAAAGAGTCGGTCATTGACTAAACAAGGTAGCTTTGTTTGCTTTATGTAAAATGGAACAACAAATACGGCTTGACGGTAACAGAATGAACAAGACAAAAATGTTGGTACTCGTATGATCCCCATCGTGTAAGCTCTGTCTTTGGTGTTTTTCTTCTTAATTCGTCCGATCCCTGAAAAAGAAACAAGACCAAAGGTTTCGATGGGAGTCCCAAAAATTCAATATTTGATCCAGACAATTGAGCCTTGTCTTCGCCAGATCCAGTCTTCAGTAGACTCCTTGAACATTTTTACTATTAAAATTCAAAAACAGGTTAATCTGAGGAAAACAAGTTCAGGTATTGAATCAGCATGTGTGTTTACCCCTATAAGCCATCTCTGTTTTGACGAAAACTTCCTGCCACTTCTGCCAATTTCCCGATTTCGGCCGAATTCAGGAACTACTTTTCCGGCGAAAAAAGAAAGCTCAAAAACGAACTAAGCGTATCTTCTTTCCCCAATATTGAACATCTAATCAACCTCAAACAGAAATTCAACTTATAACAAATTTTCCGGCTCCAGCCAGATTCCCGTAGAACTATATGTTCGGGTAAAAAATGATTGTCACACATGGATTCACCATCTCTTTACCCCTAAATCGATTATCTAATCAACCACAAATAAAACTCTAACTTTTAACAATTTTCGGTTTTGGCGGGATTCCGGGCGAACTACTTGTCTGGGTAGAAAATTGTTTTCACATAAGTGTTCAGCATGTCTTCTTACCCTTAAATCGAACATCTAATCAGCGCCAAATAAAACTTTTACTTTTAACAAACTTTACGGTTTTGGCCGGATTCCGGGCGAACTACTTGTTCGGCGAGAAAATGGTTTTTACCATTGTGTTCAGCATGGCTTCCAACCCCCAAATCGAACATCTAGTCAACTTCAAATAAGACTTTTACTTTTAACAGACTTTCGTTTTGGCCGGATTCTGGGCTAACTACTTGTCCGGCGATAAAACGGTTTTCACCATCGTGTTTAGCATGTCTTCTTACCCTTATCGAACATCTAATCAAATTCAAATAAAACTTTTACTTTTAACAAACTTTCCGATTTTGGCCGGATTCCGGGCGAACTACTTTTCCGATGACAAAACATTCCAGTGGCTGAACGTCCATGGCGAAAGGAAGCTTTCCACTTAGAAATGCGGGATTATGAAGTCTAATAAATGATTGCATATTTGAGATCCAATGGTACCTTCGATCTTGTTCACCAGTCTAATTTTGATTATATTTCTCTTAACTAGATGTGAACAGATTTTATTTCTATACCCCACCCGGCCGTGTCTCGGTTATGGTGAAGTTGCCGTTTTTAAGACACATATCTGCTTTTCGAAAAATTCTATGCTTTCCCTTCAGAGCAAAACAACACTATTTCCCTTATTATCTTGCACAGCGCTTGCTTAAGTCCACCCAGAACAAATGTCACCGCGTGATCAGTCTATTCTAGCCACCCGCCCGCCTTTTGACACCCATCGTCGGAACCTCCCTATTGTTGTTTCACGCATACCGATCTGTACAACGCAAAGCCGGGAGCCGTAGCCGATCGGTCGTAATAACAAAATTGTTTTTACGAACAGAAAGATTAAACGGATTGCCGCGTGTGCAGAGCCGGCAACGAGAAAGGTTTAAAACTGTAACTGACCGGTAAAACATGTAACTGAATACTGATACGAATCAGAAAAAATTTATCGCTGTATTGATGATTTTAAACATTAATCCATCTTCGAGCAATAGTGAGGTCAGCGCCCTCCAACGGGTACGAGAAACGTCGCCTAAACGATGTCTCAAATTCTGTCAACAAATCGACGGCGTTGGCTATCTCATGTTTGCTCTCTCGCTGTATGCACGATTTTAAACCTAATCCATTTTCGAGAAATAGTGAGGTCAGCGTCCTCAAACGGGTACGAGAAACATCGCCTAAACGATGACTCTAGTTCTCTGTTTTTTTTCACGATTTTAAACCTAATCCATTTTCGAGAAATAGTGAAGTCAGCGTCCTCAAACGGGTACGAGAAACATCGCCTAAACGATGACTCTAGTTCTCTGTTTTTTTTCACGATTTTAAACCTAATCCATTTTCGAGAAATAGTGAGGTCAGCGTCCTCAAACGGGTACGAGAAACGTCGCCTAAACGATGACTCTAATTCTGTGTTAACAAATCAACGGCATTGGCTATCTAATTTTTGCCTTATCCGAGAGTTATCGTGCTTACAGACGGACAGACAGACGGACAACTTTTGCGATGTCATAGGTATCCCTCCACTTACGTTTTGGGATCCCAAAAAGACGTCTTGTTTGATTCTGCGAAGAATTTATCATTTGCAATATTAACATTTGAATGATTAGTATGTCGATGAGATGCCGTGTATCGCCTGGTGCCGTCCTTCTGGTATATCGAAGTGGTATGGAGTATCGTCAGTTGCTATACTTTATACGTATATGACTATAATCGCTGAAATAATGTAATTCGGTTAAAAAGAAAGAACAGGTGTCTTGCCTATTGAAATAGTTCGACAGGAAAATACGATTCGGTAAGCTGCTTAGTCCGGTCTCTTCAGATATCTGTGACTGCAAAAACGGTGTAATCAGCAGAAATAAACTTATTTGCATAAAACAGCAATAGTTGCGTTTTGCAGATACCATGGTATACGTTACCACGGTAACTTGATCTGCACATAGTAGTTTTTGCAGTTACCTTGGTATCTAATTTACGGTTCCGCTGCAAAAACGACAATGGCCCAAATATACGGTTGTATCCGTATATCCGTAGGCCTATTATGTGTGTGCTCATTTATATCGATGTATACCGAACAAATTTGGCGTGAGCCAAGATCAGTTTTTGGCGAATAAAAAGATTTATCTATCTATCTATCTATCTAAATTACGCTTTTCGAAGTCATCTCAAGAGACAAACTTATATCCAATCACAGCGCCAATTTGACAGAAACTGATGAAATTGAGATGACTTTTCAGACACAACAATCAGTTTTCACGGTCGGACCGTGGTATCTGAATATCAGATACCACGATAACTGTTAATTATCAGATACCACGATAACATTTAATTAAAAGATAAAACGAAAACTGACAAACCACTAAATATTTGCGCTTTCTTTAAGAAATAGCTACTGGTTGTTGGCAAAAAGTCCCCGTGGTAAAATATCCCCATGACAAACCATTCCAGTGGCTGAACGTCCCTATCTTAAATAACCCCACGGCGAAAGGAAGCTTTCCACTTTCCAATGGGTACGAGAAACGTCGCCTAAACGATGACTCTAATTCTCTGTTAACAAGTCAGCGGCGTTCGCTATCTAATGTTACCCCTTACCGGTGAAGACTCACAGCTGCAGTGAGTCAGCGTCCTCCAGCGGGTATGAGAAACGTCGCCTAAACGATGACTCTAATTCTCTGTCAACCAATCAAGGGTTATGTCTGTCACATTTCGCTCTCTCGTTGTATTCAACCTAATCTATTTTCGAGCAATAGTGAGGTCACGGGTACGAGAAACGTCGCCTAAACTAAGACTCAAATTCTGTCCTCAAATCAACGGCGTTGGTCATCTCCGTCTTGCCCGTATCCGATGTAGGGTCACAGCTGCAGTGAGCAGCCCCTCGTTTGAAAATAGTTCCGAGCTCGTCTTCGCAGAATCGTAGAAGTTCCGATAGATGATGCTAAAAATCATGGATTGCTGTTATGTTGAAAAATAAGTTGGAATACACGTTTGGAGGAAAAGAGTCGGTCATTGACAAAACAGGTAGCTTGGTTTGCTTTATGTAAAATGGAACAACAAATACGACTTGACGGTAACAGAATGAACAAGACACAAATGTTGGTACTCGTATGATCCCCATTGTGTAAGCTCTGGCTTTGGTGTTTTTCTTCTTAATTCGTCCGACACCTGAAAAAGAAAAAAACAACTCAATTCTTATTTCTCAAGTTGCGTCGCTTCAATCTATGCGGAATACAGTATTAACAATCTGTCGTGCCACGAATCTGCTCCGGAGGCTCTCGGCGCGCGCTGATCCTCTCTTGCCCGGCGGATCACTCCGCTCGAGCCGCCCTCTCGTCCCCAGAGTATCTCGCGGTTTCGGAACGGGTCTTCTAGAGAGAGGAGGCGTCCCCTGCCTGCTGGCTCTTCGCATTGTAAGAGGCGTCTCCGTACCGCCGGAGTCGCGCTCCGGGAAGAGGAGAACGCGGTCCAGACTGCAGTGCTCGGATCCGGTCCGGTCTTGTCAACTATGTATCTAGGGCTTGTGCTTGTTCTTCAAACCAAGTTTCATCCCGATCCGTCCACTCTGAACATGTCACACCATTTCCGGTTCCCCCCTCCAACTCCCCCCAAAGTCACCGGATCCATTCCGGACTTGAAGTGTGACATCTGAGACAAGAGGTCTTTCCAAATATCAAGTTTCATTAAGATCCGATTCCCCGTCCAAAAGTAAACAAGACCAAAGGTGTCGATGGGATCCCAAAAATCTAAGATTTGATCCAGACCATTGGGTCGTGTCTTCGCCAGGCTAATCATCAAAGAAAACCGATTTCAGATTGTCCATGTATCTATCAATCTATAACTCTGAAATGAAATGACGGTTTAATCCGTAATGTCTTTAAATACATAAAAATAGCTTTGGATATGTCAATGCAAATAAAGACACTTCAAGCATTATCAATCAACTCGACAGGTCAATATTAATTATCTGATAAAGGCCATATCTATTTTGACGATACTGACCGAAACTTCCTGCTTTACTTCTGCCAAATTTGCGGTTTCGCCCGAATTTCGAGCGAACTACTAGTCCAGCAAAAAAAGAAAATTCAGTAACAAATCCAGCGTATCTCCTTATCCCAATAAGAACATCTAATCAACATTAAATAAAACTTTGACTTAAAAAAAATGCGGGTACAACCGGATTCCGGACTAATTATACGTCCGGGTAAATAATGATTGTCATATACAGACTCAGCGTCTCTTCCTACCCCTAAATCTAACATCTAATAAACTTCAGATAAAACTTTTGCTTTTGACATATTATCTGGTTTTGGCGGGTTGTCCGGCGAGAAATGGTTTTCACCATCGTGTTCAGCATGTCTTCTTACCCCTAAATCAAACATGTAATCAACTTCAAATGAAACTTTTACTTTTAACAAACTTTCCAGTTTTTACCGGATTCCGGACGAACTCCTTGTCCGGCGAGAAAATGATTTTCACCATCGTGCTCAGCATGTCTTCTTACCCCATAATCGACTATCACATTAGCTGTTTAAAAATATTTTGTTTGTCCCTTAATTTGAACCCCCACCCCCCAAATATAGGGCTACAGAGCCCCTCGACCTTACCCTTGACCCAAACAATCCTCACACCAAGTTTCATCAAAATATCTCATTCCCCTCGAGAGTTATCGTGCTTACAGACGGACGGACAACTTTTGCGATGTCATAGGTATCCCTCCACTTACGTTTTGGGATCCCAAAAATACGTCAATATTCCGGATTCCCCCTCCCTCCACTCCCCCCCATGGTGGTTGAATCGGGGAAGTTACTATTTCCAAGTTAGTTTGGTAGGGTCCCTAATATGAATGCCAAGTTTCATCGTCCTGGCCCATCTGGAAGTACCCTAACTCAAGATGAGTGGCCTGACAGATAGACCGAAAGACCGACCGGCATACCGAAAAGTTATCGGTAAATAGCACTTGAGCTAAGGCTGCAAGTGCCATAAAAACAACTTTACTTTCTTTTTCGATCAAAAATAATTACCAGGTGTGAGATCTGGCCCTACTTGGATGTAGTGCACTCTCATATCACCCAGAGTTAACGCCCTGGTACATCCACGCCGGAACAGAATACCACTGTTTGTCAGAGCGAGTCACGTAACGACTCAGTTAGATAGACCGGTATCGCTTTTATTTTTCTCGAACTATCATGGTAAAATCCAAAAGTTTCACGAACGACGGTACATAGTTTTTATAGCACTTGCCTTCCGGCCAAGTGCCATATACCGATCACTTTTCCGTCGGTCTGTCGGTCTGTCGGTCGGTCGGTCGGTCGGTCGGTCGGTCGGTTAGTCCGGTGTTTCCGAGTTAGGGTACTTCCAGATACGCTAGGACGATGAAACTTGGCAGACATATTGGGGACCCGACCAAACTAACTTGGAAATAGTCACTTGCCCGATCCGACCATCGTGGGGGGAGGGGGAGGTCGCTGAATCCAGAAAATAGGGACATGTGTATCTTTCGAATGGGTCATCGGATCTTAATGAAACTTGATACCTGGGAAGACCTCGTGTCTCAGATGTCTCATCTCAAGTCCGGACAGGATCCGATGAATCTGAGAGGGAGTTGAAGGGGGAGCCGGAAATCGTGTGAAACTCTCGGAGTGGAGCGATCGGGATGAAAGTTGGTGGTAAGAACTAGCACAAACTCTAGATAAATAACTGACAGAACTGAACCGGATTCGGGCCCTGTGGGTGGAGTTGGAGGGGGGTTCCGGAATTCCGGCGATCCGTAGTTGATGTACTTCCAGGTGGGCTAGGACGATAAAACTTGGCAGGCATATCAGAGACCCGACCAGATTAACTTGGAAAGAGTCACTCGCCCGATCCGACCGTCTTGGGGGGAGGGGGAGACGGCGGAATCCGAAAATTAGTGGCATGCATAACTTTCGAACGGGTTATCGGATCTTAATGAAACTTGATATCTTGCAAGAACTCATGTCTCAGATGTCCCATTTCAAGTGCGGACCGAATCCAATGAACTGGGGAGGGGGGGGGGGGGGGGTCGGAGGGGAGAACCGGAAATCTTGCGATACGTATAGGGTGGAGCGATCAGGATGAAACTTGGTGGGACGTACAGGCACAAGTCCTAGGTGCATCAATGACAGAATTGGATCGGATTCGGGTATCGAGGGGGGGGGGGGGCTGTAGGGGGGTGTCCGGAATTCCGGTGATCGTGAGTTAAGGTACTCCCAGATGTGATAGGACGATAAAACTTTGCTGGAGTATTAGAACCTTGACATCGTCACTTCTCCGATCCGACCATTCCTTAAAGAACTCATCTTAACCGGAAAATACAAAAAATACTTTTAAGCAAAATTTACTTTTTCAAGATCGCCATGAGTAAATGAACCTTTTTGCCTCAAGGGCTTTGCTTAGAAATTAATTTTTAGCCCCCTTAAAGTGCGCATCTTAACCGAAAAGTGAAGAAAAAATTTTGTCCATCACTTCCATCCTCTGACCCAGCCTTGCAAGTTTGGCGCATCTTAACCGAATACTTCCATCTGACCCAGCCTTCCGGGTTTTTGTTTTCCTTCTTGTTTCCTTTTGTTTTCTGACTCCTATTTTTATATTTAAAGTGAAACCATAGGTTGAATTTTCAGCCCCCTTAATTTTTTCTTGTTGGGGTATTTCTTACTACATATGCTTGCAAGTGCCATATGACCTTACAGCTCTTGTTTTCGTTCGCACATCGTCACGTTTTATTCGTTGAAATTTTGGGATCGCCACGTAGGCCGCTCTTGCAGGAAAGTTTCAAGGTATTTGTGAAACCCGACTCTGTTATCCAACTACTTTTGTGCCCAAGTTGAATAACAAAGTGCCCTTTTTGTATCTTTATTGCCGAAGCACGACACTGGCCCATGCTACGCCAATGCGCAAATAACTCCTCTGCGCAAAAAGTGTCAAAAAAGAGCCACTTACTCACAGCAAACGTGTTGAACACAGTCCCAGCAACAGCGTATAAAACGATGGTTCCGAGATGGTCAAAGAAGAGACGATTCGGCATGAAGTAACCAGCATCCAAAATAATCGGAGGTAACATGAAGAAGAAGAACGTAAGGGGAGTCAATGGAAAGACATCATGGATTTGGCACAATCGAAACACACCACCGACTATAAGACCAACTAAAATGAGGTAGCACGATTCTGGGAGATATTTTGGCAATCTGGGAATTGCTGTGTATCCTGAAAACAGAAAAGATATTGAAGAAATTCAATCGACGGTAAGATATTTTATTTTCAAACTTAACGAGAACAAGACCAAAGGTTTCGATGGAATCCCAAAGGAGAATATTTGCTGGACTACCTGATAGAGACATAGGTCTTCTCTTAAACATACAATCTGGTCCTAATATACTCCTAAACTAGAGGAGCTATTTCAGTAAACCTCGAGGGGGCGGGGGCAAAGACAAATTTGAGCCCCCATCCCAGTTTCACTACTTAAAATTGAATTCCTCTGTTTAGGATAAACTAGACGTACGTTGCCTGGTCAACATGCAATGCTGCGAGAACAACACTTTGGTTGTGTTTCTTCGCTAACGGTTAAATGCTGAATTTGTCAACACATCGAGATTTTCAAAGTGATATGTTCCAATCCAAGAAGAATTTTTCCTGAACTGACAATACAATCTGTAATCACATGGCTATCCCTCAGCGTTTAAAAAACAACAACAGAATATCGGAACTAGGGACTAAATTGACTTTGCAGCCAGTTGAACTTTATCCTTTTCAATTGAATACACCGTGACTGGCGAAAGCTTAGAACATTATCTTATTTAACCTTGTTGGTATTGTAAAGCTGTCCGCAAGTTTTCAGGATCAAAATGCCACAGATGCCACTCTACTAATTATTTCTATACTACCTCATTGTTCTACATTATCATTGTATCCGTTGTGACCATGGACACTACTTTTCTTGGAAGAATATAAGAAGAAAATACCTACTCATTGTTGCGAAACTATGTCGTTGTTTTACATTTTCATTTGTATCCGCGGCGCTAAGAATTAATTCTAGGTTACAGTCTGGTTACAGTGATAGATCATCACCATATTCCATTCTAGCATCTCATGAAAATGACAATGCTTTAGCAACCGGTTTCTATGTGCAAGTCCCTCTCCCCGTGATAGACATGAATCAAACTTTTTTGTATCATCAAATGCACCGGAAACAGATAGGTACTCAAACTAGGAAAAGTCGTAAACCCCTTACTGGCGAGGATGAGTATGGTCTAACAGCCAACTGTTACTTCCAAGTCCCTTGAATGTCTCACAATTGGGTTCCGCCTTTTCTTTGTTTGAGGATGTACCCTACCACTAAAGTTGTCAACCCCTAAAATACTTATTTCTAAAGTAACAGTGATCAACTATGGAGACTAATTTTCTTACCCTCAGATTTATAGAGATTACATAAAATGTGCACTAATTTGCACAAGTTTCTAGCCCCTCGTGAAGCCTTTCTAGCAACCGATTCTTAGTTACAAGTCCATCATCCTGCGATAGACATGGTACCAAATTGTTTTTACCATCAAATACACCGGAAACAAATAATATGTCCACCAACTAGCAAAAGCTGCAAACCCCTCATCATCGAAAATGAATCTGGTCTAACAGCCGATTTTGCTTATAAGTCCCTACATATCTTCGGCCTATTTTTGGTTCCAGTGTGTAACTTACTACTGAGGTTGTCAACCGCTCTAAATTTTCAAACTGTTGTATCCCGTCAAGGAATATTTGTACCAAACAAGAGCTACGAGCTAAGCTCATATGGCACTTGTTACGAGTAGGCGGTACAAGAAAGTAGATGAGAACGTCACAAAATACACCCGCCATCCAAAAATGCGGTTCGGAAGGTGAAATAGGATATTTAGTTTCACTCAATTTCTAAGCAGTTCCTGATGGTCTGCAATCCCTCTGCTTTAAGCGTTTCTCCAGTTCCCCCCCCCCCATCCCCCACAGGTATCGCACCCGACCCGAACTTAACACTGAACATCTGAGGCAATTTCTCTTTCCACCTGACAAGTTTCATTCAAATCCGATCCCCCGTTCAAAAGTTAAGCATGCCACTAGATTCCGGACTCCCGATCCATCCACTCCCCCCAGGATGGTCGGATCGGGGAAACGACTATTCTCAAGTCAATCTGTTCGTATCCCTGACATACCTGCTAAGTTTCATCGTCCTAGCACATCACGAAGTATGCCGAACTCGCGGGATCGCTAGAAATCCGGACACCCCCCCCCCCCCCAACTCCCTCACAGAGCCCAGGTCCGGTCCAGTTATGTCAATGACGTATCTAGGACTTGAGCTTGTTCTTCCCACCAAGTTTCATCCCGATCCCTCCACTCGAAGCGTTTCTCAAGATTTACGGTTCCCTCCTCCAGCTCCCCCAGTGTCATCGGACCCTGTCCAGATTTAATGTGGGACGTCTGAGACACGACGTCATCCTAAATATCAACTTTCATCAAGATCTAATCACACGTTCGCAAGTTAAAAATACCTCAATTTTGGTTTCCCCCTCCCTCCACTCCCCCCGAGATGCTCGGATCGGGGAAGTGACTATTTCCTATTTAATCTGGTCGGGTCCTTGACACGCCTGCCAATTTTCACCGTCATAGCAAGTCAGGAAGCAACGAACTCGCGGGACCACTAGAAATTCGGACACCCCCCCCCCCCTCCCCAACTGCCCCAAAGTGAGCGGGTCCGTTCCGGCTATGTCAATGACGTATCTAAAAACTTGTGCTTGTTCTTCTCACCAAGTTACATCCCGATCCCTCCACTCTAAGCGTTTCTCAAGATTTCCGGTTTCCCCCTCCAACTCCACCCAGTGTCACCGGATCCGGTCTGGATTTAAAACGGAAAATCTGAGACATAAGTTCCTTCCATGTATCAAGTTTCATTGAGATCCGATCACCCGTTCGTAAGCTAAAAATATCTCATTTTTCCGGATTCCCCCCCCCCCCCTCCACTCTCCTCCAGATGGTCAGATAGGAAAAATTACTATTTCTGATTTGACCTGGTCTGATCCCTGATACGCCTGCCAAGTTTCATCGTCTTGGCTTATCTGGAAGTGCCCGAACTAGGAAAACCGGGACCGACAGACCGACGACAGACAGAAATTACAATCGCTATATGGTACTTGGCCATACAAATGGAAGAAACACACTCTGGTCAGCTCATCAAGGTCTATCGATTGCCGCAGAAATAAAAGTTCTATCTGCGTTAGTTCAAAATTTAACATTTTTGCCGTAAGGCCAACTTTCTAATATCACCGCTTGGAAAGAATCAAAGGATAAGCTCTATTTTCTTTAGCAATGAAATAACTTTTACAGTTTAAGAGTCGTATCTGATACCATTTCTCTACCGTAGTCCCAAGTGCAACAAGACCAAAGGTTTCGATGGGATCCCAAAAATTCAATATCTGATCCAGACAACTGGGTCTTGTCTTAGCCAGATCCAGTCTTCGCCAGACTCCTTGAACATTTTTACAATTAAAATTCAGAAACAGATTAAGGCCAAATAGCTAATCACCTGAGAAAACCAAGTTCAGATTTGGATTCAGCATGTGTGTTTACCCCTATAAGTCATATCTGTTTTGACGAAAACTTCCTGCCACTTCTGCCAATTTCCCGGTTCCGGCCGAACTCCAGAACTACTTGTCCGGCGAAAAAAGAAAGCTCAAAGACGAAATCAGGGTATCTTCTTTCCCCAGTAATGAACATCTAATCAACTTCAAATAGAAATATAGCTTATAACAAATTTTCCGATTCCAGCCGGATTCCGGTCGAACTATATGTCCGGGTAAAATAAGATTGTCACACAGGGACTCAGCATCTCTTCTTACCCCTAAATCGCTCATCTAATCAACTAGAAATAAAACTTTGACTTCCAACAGTTTTCCGGTTTTGGCCGGATTCCGGACGAACTACATGTCCGGGTAGAAACTTATTTTCACATAAGTGTTCAGCATATCTTCTTGCCCTGAATCGAACATCCAATCAACTCCAAATTAAACTTTTAATTTTGACAAACTTTCCGGTTTGGGCCGGATTCCGGTCGAAATACTTGTCCGTCGAGAAAATAGTTTTCACCATCGTCTTCAGCATGTCTCCCTACCTCTAAATCGAACATTTAATCAACTTCAAATAAAACTTTTACTTTCAACAAACTTTCCGGTTTGGGCCGGATTCCGGGCGAAATGCTTGTCCATCGAGAAAATAGTTTTCACCATCGTCTTCAGCATGTCTTCCTACCTCTAAATCGAACATCTAATCAATTTCAAATAAAACTTTTACTTTCAACAAACTTTCCGGTTTTGGCCGGATTCCGGACGAAATACTTGTCCGTCGAGAAAATAATTTTCACCATCGTCTTCAGCATGTCTTCCTACCCCTAAATCGAACATCTAATCAACTTCAAATAAAACTTTTACTTTCAACAAACTTTCCGGTTTTGGCCGGATACCGGACGAAATACTTGTCCGTCGAGAAAATAATTTTAACCATCGTCTTCAGCATGTCTTCCTACCCCTAAATCGAACATCTAATCAACTTCAAATAAAACTTTTACTTTCAACAAACTTTCCGGTTTTGGCCGGATTCCGGGCGAACTGCTTGTCCGATGACAAAATAGTTTTCACCATCGTGTTCAGCATGTCTTTTTACCCCATAATCGACTATCACATTAGCTGTTTCAAAATATTTTGTTTGTCCCTTAATTTCAATCCCCTCCCCCACCCCTCAATGTAGAGCTACAAAGCCCATCTACGAACTTGACTGGTCCGACGACCCAACGAACCTTCTCACCAAGTTTCATCAAAATATCTCATTCCCTTCGAGAGTTATCGTGCTTACAGACGGACGGACGGACGGACGGACAGACGGACAACTTTTGCGATGTCATAGGTATCCCTCCACTTACGTTTTGGGATCCCAAAAATGGAATGATGAACTTAAGACAGAAATGGCTAGAAGCAATAGATGGTAGCACTGTCACGCCCATGGGAAAATGCCACCTTTTTTCTCTAAATTTTTCTATTTATCACTCATTGGCTGTGGCAACTGCCTCACATATTTAGCACTTTTTTATTTTAGTCCATCTTCAATATGAAACTGATGCCTGCCTGCTTGCCTGCTAGAATGGAGCTTTCCACTCGAAAAGCAAGAGCTCTAGGGAGCTTTCCAAAATGTAAGGTCATATTTATCAATCCGGCCTAACGTCAACAACTTTCGTAAACAAGTGTGCAAGCGCTCAGACGTGGAGTGTAAAAGTAAAATGTTTATCACATTTACATACAAACAGCTTTAGAACCAAGATATTTCTCTTCTCCAATAACCAAACACGTATTGAAATAACCTTATAGTCACCCCCCTTTAAAAGCTTTAAATGTAATCAAACCGCCAGTATAAATCCAAAGAAATACTGAAGATCTTGCACGAATAGCGTTTGTTCGAACACTGAATGGTCTGCCTGCAGTCCCACCCTTTAAACCTCTTGTTCCTTAGCAAGGTAATAACAAGTGCAATAAACCAATTCGTGGCAGACTAATGCCTCCTTTGTCACAACTCATTAAGTACGGCATATCATTGATCATATGACAAAACAGTCTAGTTTCCATCTGTTCATTAAAGATTAAAGTACGTCGCGTCGTCTTATTTGTTGATGTTACACCAAATCCTCATCCATAGATATATCTCCCCAGATATACCAGAGTCAGAGACGAACTTACTCATGGGAAATGTGGGCCCAGCTGCCCATGAACGGGAGGGGGCGGGGGGGGGGTCGGGACCCATCAAAATGAGTATTTACACCTTCTTTCTTCAAGTATACGAGCTTAGAGTTTGATTCCAGTTACGGGTCAAAAACTTTTTTCATGGGCAATTTTGGGCCCACTTACCCATGAACGGGGAGGGTGGGGGTGGTTCAATTCTTCCCGGTCCCTGTGATTCTAAAGCACAAAGGAATTTCATCGCCTTATCTCCACTTATTGTCAAATTAAAAACATTAAAAATGGGCAATCTGGGCCCAATTGCCCCTGAACCAAGTGGGGGTGGGGTTTGGGTCCCACAACAAGTAAAAAGAGACCCCAATGCTCACAATCCTACCAAGTTAACTTGATACCTGCTGATTCCTGGTAAGGGTAACGAACTTTACTCCTGGGCAATCTGAGCCCAGTTGCCTATGAACGGTGGGGTGGGGGAGGTGCAACTTTAAAAGCAATTTCCCGGCCCTTGGAGCTACACGTCCAAGAAATTTCATCGTCCTATGTCCAGTTCTGGTCAAGTTATGAACATTATTCACTGGGCAATCTGGGCAGATTTGCCCCTGACCCGGTTGGGTGTGGGACCCCCAAAAGGCACAACTAGACCCGAATACCCACAAGTGTACCAAGTTTGAACTTGATACTTGCACTCGTTCACGAGTTATGAGCTTCACAAAATAAGGTGAAAACCGAAAGCTCAAAGCTGCTACAGCGCTCGCAATAGTGGATTGTTCTAAGGAACACTCCACTAAAAACGCACAGATTAGACCCTTACCACTTTCTAGTAATAAGCTGAAATCGGGGTACTAGGAAAAAAAAAAGGGTGCGCAAGCGCTCAGACGTGGAGTGTAAAAGTAAAATGTGCATCACATTTATATACAAACAGCTTTAGAACCAAGACATTTCTCTTCCCCAATAACCAAACAAGTACTGAAATAACGTTGTAATCACTCCCCTTTAAAAGCTTTAAATGTAAAAAAAAACGCCAGTATAAATCCAAAGAAATGTTGAAGATCTTGCACGACGAGCATTTGTTCGAACACTGAATGGTGTGCCTGCCAGTCCCACCCTTTATACCTTTACCATTAGCAAGATAATAGCAAGTGCAATAAACCAGTTCGTAGCAGACTAATGCCCCCTTTGTCACACTTCATTAAGAACGGCAGATCATCGATCATATGACAAAACAGTCCAGTTTCCAACTCTTCATTAAAGATTAAAGTACGTCGCGTCATCTTATTTGTTGATGTTACACCAAATCCTCATCCATAGACATTTCTCCCCAGATATACAAGAGTTCGACTTGAGACCTGTCATAGATGAACGAAATCTGGGCCCAGCTGCCCACGAACGGGAGGGGGGGGGGGCATCGAAATGCGTATTGACGCCTCTTTTTTCCAAAGTATGCAGATTAGAGTTTGATTCCAGTAACGGGTCAAAAATTTTGGGCCCACTTGCCAATGAACGGGGAGGGTGGGGGTGATTCAACTCTCCCCGGTCCCTATGAACCAAAAGCACAAAGGAATTTCATCGCCTTATCTCCAGTTATTGTCTAATTAAAAACATCAAAAAAATGGACAATCTAGGCCCAATTGCCCCTGAACCAAGTAGGGGTGGAGTCTGGGACCCGCAAAAATTAAAAAGAGACCCCAACGCTCACAATCCTACCAAGTTTCAACTTGATAGCTGTTCATTCCTGGCAAGATTAACTAACTTTACTCCAGGACAATCTGGGCCCAGTTACCCATGAACGGGGGTGGGTGGGGGAGGTGCAACTTTAAAAGTGATTTCCCAGCCCACGTCCAAGGAATTTCATCATCCTGTGTCCAGTTCTGGTCAAGTTATGAACTTTATTCAATGGGCAATCTGGGCCCATTTGCCGCTGAACCGGGTTGGGGTGGGGGGTGGGACACCAAAAGACACAACTAGACCCCAATACCCCACTAGTATATCAAGTATGAACTTGATACCTGCTGATTCCTGTCACGGGTAACAAACTTTACTCCTCGGCAATCTGTGCCCAGTTGCCCATGAACGTGGGGGGTGTGAGAGGTGCAACTTTAAAAGCAATTTCCCAGCCCTACGATCTACATGTACAAGGAATTTCATCGTCCTGTGTCTGGTTCTAGTCAAGTTATGAATATTATTCACTGGGCAATCTGGGCCTATTTGCCCCTGAACCGGGCGGGGGTGGGGACCCCCACCCCCAAAAGGCACAACTGGACCCCAATACCCACTAGTATACCAAGTTTGAACTTGATACTTGCACTGGTTCACCAGTTATGAGCTCCACAAGATACGTTGAAAACCGAAAACCGAAAGCTGCTACAGCACTCGCAATAGTGGACTGTTCCAAGGAACACTCCACTACAAACGGGACAAAACCAAAGTGTTGCTCTCTCAATACAATTGAAAGTAGTTTTCGAACGAAGTATCGTCCTTGCTTTGCATTTTGAAACCTATTTAGGGGCCACAAAATGATAACAAGATGGAGGATTTTGTGCCCCTCCCAAATCTAGGGGGCGATATGGCCCCCTCCGCCTCCCAAAATCGTGCTCTGCCCTCAACCAGAAGCATAAGGTAGGCTAATATTTTAATCTGAAAGATCATCAGACAATCAAATTAATTCGTAAACGTCAGGTTTTGACCGGACCTCGACTGGATGATCTATCCGAGGTGAGAACAAACACTATTTACTGATTCTCTGTGCCTTTTTTCAGTGCCCCAACCTTCCAACAAGTTTTGGCGAAAATCTTTCTATGTCTCCAAATTTCTAACTACCTCCCTTTCCCGTAGATATCCTAGTAAATTCTATTTCATTCTAGATCGGATATCTCATTCAAAAGCTATACTTGCAACAAGGTTCCGGATTCCCAATCCCTACACTCCTCCCAGGATAGTCGGATCCGTGAAGTGGCAATTTCAAAGTCAATTTCGTCAGGTCTAATTTGCGTTACAAGTTTCATCGTCCTAGCTCATCTGGAAGTACCCGAACTCGCATGTCACAAGATACCCCCCCCCCCCCCGCTCCCCCGCAGTTGCCACATTCAGTCCGGACCTAAAAAAGAAAGTCTGGGACATGCGCTCTTACCAACCATCAAGTTTCATCCGGATCGGATAACTCGCTCAAAATTTTGCATGCCGCAAGATTCCAGATTCCCGCTTCCTGCACTCCCCCTGGATGGTCGGGTCTGGGAAGCAACAATTTCCAGGTCAATCTGGTCAGTTTCGTCGTCCTAGCCAGTACTCTAACCTTGCGGCCACCAGAACGACCGACAGACAATCCGACGGAAAAGTGATCGAGTGACAGATATATGACACTTGAACCGAAGGCTGCAAGTGCCATAAAAAGATAATGAGAACTGGAAACAAAGGAGGTTTACCGTTTAGCAAAATAACGGTATTTTGTTCTTTCCAAAATTTCTGGTTTACAAGTTCACGAAAAAATCCAGTCGTACCATGAAAGTTTAACTCAAAAGCAAACTTATTTTTGTGTCATTTAATTAAATACGCCGAATTATTCGGATTCTGCTAAGGGATTTTTTTTTTTTCCACTATCTACTCTAGTTATGACGTTCAGAATATCTGCAACCGTCCCCACAACCAAAATTCTACTATGATGCGGGAAATTCTAATCTCAACACAAACGTGGCTTTTCAGTCGGCAGTGGTGAGCTTGGTGAAGACTGCTTAGTGCCTGAATAAACAAGACTGAAGGTTTCGATGGGATCCAAAAAATTCAATATTTGATCCAGACAATTGGGTCTTGTCTTCGAAAGGTCCAGTCTTCGCCAGACTCCTTGAAGATTTTTAACACCAAAATTCAGAAACATATTAAGGCCAAATCGCTAATCATCTGAGAAAACCAAGTTCAGATATGGAATCAGAATGTGTGTTTACCACTATGAGTCATATCTATTTTGACGAAGACTTCCTGCCTTACTTCTGCCAACTTTCCCGTTTCGGCCGAATCCCCGAAAAGTGTCCGGTGAAACAAGACCAAAGGTGTCGATGGGATCCCAAAAGTAATATTTGATTCTGACAATTGGGTCTTGTTTTCGCCAGATCCAGTCTTCGCCAGGCTAATCATCAGAGAAAACCAAGTTCAGATATACCTCTATAAGCCATATCTATTTTGACGATACTGACCAATTTACTTCTGCCAAGTTTCCGGTTTCGCCCGAATTCCGAAAGAACTACTAGTCCAGTAAAACAAGAGCTACGAGCTCATATGGCACTTGTTACAAGTACACTGTACAAGTAAGTAGATGAGAACGTCACAAAATACACCCGCCATTGACTTAACAAAGAATTCCGGTTACAACCGGATTCCGGACTAATTATGTGTCCGGGTAAAAACGATTGTCACATACAGACTCAGCCTCTGTTCTTACCCCTTAATCCGTCATCTAATCAAACTTTTGCTTTTAACAAATTTTTCGGTTTTGGCCGGATTCCGGGCGGACTAGTTGTTCGGCGAGAAAATGATTTACACCATCGTATTCAGCATGTCCATTTACCTCTAAATCGAACATTTAATCAACTTCCAATGAAACTTTTACTTCTAACCAACTTTCCGGTTTTCGCCGGATTCCGGACGAACTACTTGTTCGGCGAGAAAATGGTTTTCACCATTGTGTTCAGCATGCCTTCTTACCCATAAAGGGTAAAACATTTAACCAACTTCAAATAAAACTTTTACTTTTAACCAACTTCCCGGTTTTTGCCAGATTCCGGAACTACTTGTCCGGCGAGAAAATGGTTTTCATTATCGTGCTCAGAATGCCTTCTTACCCCGTAATCGACTATCACATTAGCTGTTTAAAAATATTTTGTTTGTCCCTTAATTTGAACCCCCACCCACAGACGTAGGGCTACAGAGCCCATCTACGAACCTGACCTTACCCTTGACCCAATGAATCATCACATCAGGTTTCATCAAAATACTTCATTCCCCTCGAGAGTTATCGTGCTTACATACAGACAGATGGACATTTTTGCGATGTCATAGGTATCCCTCCACTTACGTTTTGGGATCCCAAAAAGGCAGCTAAAAAACGAACTCAGCGTATCTTCTTTCCCCAATACCGAACATCTATTCAACTCCAAATAATAACCTAACTTCTAACAAATTTTCTGGTTCCAGCTGGATTCCGTGCGAACTATATGTCCGGGAAAAAATGATTGTCATATACGGATTCAGCATCTCTCATTACCCCTAAATCAGATACCTCACCAACCACAAATACAACTTTTAATTTTAATAAATTTTCCGGTTTTGGCCGGATTCCGGACGAACTACTAGTCCAGGTAGAAAATGATTTTCACATAAGTGTTCAGCGTGACTTCTTACCAACATCAACATCAAATAAAACTTTTACTTTTAACAAACTTTACGGTTTTTGCGGGATTCCGAATGAACTACTTGTCCGGCGAGAAAACGGTTTTCATCATAGTTATCAGCATGTCTATTTACCCCATAATCGACTATCACATTTGCTGTTTCAAAATATTTTGTTTGTCCCTTGATTTGAACCCCTCCCCCACCCCTAAATATGGGGCTACAAAGCCCATCTACGAACTTGACCTTACATTTGACCCGAAGAATCCTCACACCAAGTTTCATCAAAATATCTCATTCCCTTCGAGAGTTATCGTGCTTACAGACGGACGGACGGACAACTTTTGCGATGTCATAGGTGTCCCTCCACTTAGGTTTTCGGATCCCAAAAACAAAGCATATATCTATCTCGTAAGGTACACAACACAGATACAAGCGTATAGAGGTAGCACAAATCACACGGAAATTTTACTATTTGAAAATCGATTATTCATGAATAGCGGAACAACAAAGTAACGCATTTTCAGTGGGTTTTCAAGCCAATTTAAGTGAATAAATGATGGGTAACTAGATTTAATTGGGTTGCAAAACAAAGCAAACAGATGGGTTCCGTCGTGTTTGCCTTATACCGAATCGAACAACTGGACACGTTATTCGACGAAGGAATTCCCATTTCCACGAATTCCGGCGACTCCGGCCGAATTATCGAATTGGTAGGAAAATGAATCTGCGGGATCTGAGTTCCATGACTTCTAACCACCAAATCGAAATCACAAACATTCGATTAAGACAGAACTACAGATGTAAAATTTCAATACCTCCATTTTATCTTGCGAAGATTGCGAATATTCGCTGAAAAATTGGAAAAATTGCGAAAAATATAGAAAAAAGACCAAAGGTGTCGATGGGATCCCAAAAATCTAATATTTGATTCAGACAATTGGGTCTTGTCTTCGCCAGATCCAGTCTTCGCCAGGCTAATCATCAGAGAAAACCAAGTTCAGATATACCTCTATAAGCCATATCTATTTTGACGATACTGACCAAGACTTCCTACTTCTGCCAAGTTTCCGGTTTCGCCCGAAATACAAATACAACTACTAGACCAGCAAAAAAAAAAATTCAGAAACGAATCCAACGTATCTCCTTATCCCCTATACAGAACGTCTAATCAACTGTAAATAAAACTTTGACTAAAAAAAATTCCGGTTACAACCGGATACCGGACTAATTATATGTCCGGGTAAAAACGATTGTCATATACAGACTCAGCCTCTCTTCTTACCCCTTAATCTGTCATCTAATCAAACTTTTCTTTTAACAAATTTTCCGGTTCTGACAGGAAAATGGTTTTCATCATCGTGTTCAGCATGTCTTTTTACCCCTAAATCGAACATTCAATCAACTTCAAATGAAACTTTTACTTTTAACCAACTTTCCGGTTTTCGCTAGATTCCGGATGAAATACTTGTTAGGCAAGAAAATGGTTTTCACCTTGGTGTTCAGCATGTTTTCTTACCCCTAAACTGAATTTAATCAACTTAAAATAAAACTTTTACTTTTAACCAACTTTCCGGTTTTTGCCGGATTCCGGAGGAACTATTTGTCCGGCGAGAAAATGGTTTTCACGATCGTGCTCAGAATGCCTTGTTACCTCATAATCGACTATCACATTAGCTGTTAAGAAATATTTTGTTTGTCCCTTAATTTGAACCCCTCCCCCACCCCTAAATGTAGGGCACACATAACCCATCTACGAACTTGACCTTACCCTTGACCCAACGAATCCTCACACCAAGTTTCATCAAAATATCTCATTCCCTTCGAGAGTTATCGTGCTTACAGACAGACGGACAGACGGACATTTTTGCGATGTCATAGATATCCCTCCACTTACGTTTTGGGGTCCCAAAAAGCTGAAAAATAAGATGCTGAGCTCGAGTATCGTGTCTGTACAAATTGTCATCTGTGTCAGACCACAACCGAGGAAGTCAAGTTTATGTTCTCACCCCGTATAACTTTATCAGAAGTATCTCTCTGCAAGTGAGCAGATCAACTCTGTGGCAGTGGTTTGCTCACCAAGATCACTTCCTCTGTGGGTTCAGAACATTCTGAACATTGGCGGCTAGATGAATTGGTTTTACGCAGGAATTCTGCTAATTAGAATCCGTTTGGCCGCCACTTCTTCAGGTTTCAGTCAACGAGGGATTTTTTTACATATAATTTCCGATGAAGACATTGTCAAATGTGCAAACGAAGGAGTTTCGAGTCCCGGTGTCCCCTGCTCTCCCCCCCCCCCCCCTTAAGAATGAATAGACCTAGTAAGAAGTCCTTATTCGAGGATGGTCCCATTGTTTCGCTTGTCAGAAGCTCGTGACTTTTTCACTTGTTTATTGATTACTATGGTGGGTTTTCATAAGAAATAAAAATAACTGACGTAAAACAAGTTCAAATGGACATGCATATCCTTGACGGACCTGCAGCACCCGGTAACATCCACTGACAGCGCAGAATAATTACACCGCACCAGCAACATGAGGTTTTTTTTTTTTAAGTGAAAAACCCCTCTTCCTATGACAAACATACTTTCTGCTAGGCTTAATCTACAGAGGAGTTAAAGGTAGGTTATTTATGATGTTCGTCAAGTCCAATCAGTACAAGAATCTAATTTGCAAGACAAACAGAAATTTTTTTTCTAACCTAGTATCAAATAAATTTAATCACCAGTTACAAATAAAAACACTTTTTTTCCTATCATCCGTATCCTTCACAGCCTACCTAATCCCACTCCGATCGCCTTCAAATGCAATGCAACCAATTCAAAAGCTATCCAAAATTTCTTGCTTTCGCTACAGATCAATGAGTATACAATCCATTTATGCTTCTGCTCAAGTGAACTTTGTAACTAAGCATTGATGTACTGAGCTCAGAAGTTCTGAAATCACCACATTGGACTCAACTGCAGGTGCTAAGCAACCTCGTTGAATAATGGCCAACCAAAAATTCCTAACCTCTTTCTCGACAACCTCCGTAACCAAACTACAAGACAATCTTCTTTAAACTCAATGCACACTTACCAAGTTTAACTACTGTTGCGAATATGAGCCAAAGGACAACTGTCATTGGCATTTTGATCCTGTTGAAGTCCACAACAAAAAGTCTATATCCTGACTGACTACGACTGGTGACTGCAGGTTCAGTTACACTGGAATTTTGCAGACCCGCAGCTTCTTCGGCAGGCTCAAGCACAGCTGGGTCCTTTTCTTCTACGGCCTGGCTTGCAGCGTTCCGCAGAAACAAAGAAAATAATATCAGCAGCCATGGTCTTCCTGTGAGCATTTTGGAAGTCCCTTATGTCTTCTCAAACACCTCTCTTCCCATAGGACATGTCAGTCTGAAACAAAAAGACTGTAGACAACAAAAATGTACTGCGTGTTTTTGTACCACACCATGGGTTCATCTATTAATGGCCAAGCATAATTGTCTAAGGCCAAATTGAGAACTTTGTATAAGCCAACAACACCAGCCAACAGCAAAGTGTTTCGGGTTGGCATAAGAAGTGCAGTTCATTATTTACTTTAGACCCATTATTAAATTATTTCCAACCGTTGTATGACTTATTTGTCAGTTTCTCGTGAAAGAATGTTAATAGTCGTTTTTATCTGCAAAAACAGTCAGTAAAAAATAACCAGACAGTCGGTAAATACCTTGCCCCCCCCCCCCCCTGCCCAAACATTTTGGATAGTAAGACCTCTGGCTATGACAAATGTAATTTTAATAAGATATAAGCTATATGATACTATATACTGTAAATTTGTTTATTTATTTGAATCCAATGCCGGCCAACTCTGGCCAACTAGGGCCGGCACTATACATACCAGAATAACACTTCACAAACTTACACTTTACACAGTAAGTTGGGTCAAACCCACAGTATTCCAACCCCCCCCCCCCCCCCCCCCCCCCCCCATTTCAGCCAAATGGGAAGAGATAGCCGCATGTGCGGCCTAGAGAGAACAGCCAACAGAGGGTTCTGGGACTCCAAAATTCTATTCTAGAGCGAAAAACAAGCTGATCTACGGACTCCAGAGAAAGATGGGAGACCTTCACCAACAAACATTGCCGAGGCACTACAATTCCAGGGAAAACCGTGCAACCACCGGAGGGAGTTATTGTACAGAACACGGAAGGAATTACCGCGTATGACCGTGATATTAGTCACAAGAGAAAGACCATAAAGTTCTGTACAGTAAGCCCTGAACAAAAAAGATTTTACCACTGTGTCACACTTCACGAATTTCCTGATCAGGAGGTTATCACGAGCACAGAGCGATCTGTCAATGCATTCACATGGAGTTCATCATCCAGCTTGGGTGTAAAAGTGAACCCCAAGTACTTGAACGAAGTAACAAACTCAAGTTGAACCCCCCAATAAGAAACACTGGTGGGATTACTAGGAGTCTCATACCAGGGGGAATGAAGGCCATGCAAAATGTTTTCTTAGTGTTGAAAACAATGTCATGGCGACTAGCAAACTATCACACAAACCCAATAATTTATTGAGTGCAGACACAGACGGAGCCAGGACAGCCAGGTCATCGGCATAGCTGCAATTGTTGAAGCACATACCTTGAATAAAGCACCCAACACCAGCAGTTGCTAAAGTCACATTAAGCTCATCTACGTACAAACTATACAAAAGAGAAGACAGTAAACCACCTTGTCTAACCCCATTCAGTACCGGGAACCGTCTACTAAGCACCCCGCCCCATTTAACACAAAACGTTGATTCTGAAACCAACAAGACAGGGTAAGCACGATTCGGGGATCCACACCGCGATCAAGAAGGCATCCCAAAAGTTTTTCGTGATTTACCCGGTCAAATGCAGCCTTCGCATCAATGAAACAAACAAAAACCGGAGAAGAAAAAATCCAGAAATAATGTAATACCGACTTTACAAAAAATATACAAAACTCAGTAGACGACCTCGCCTTGAATCCAAACTGGTAATCAGATGCTCGAACTTGAGGTTCAACAATACCAATATGGCACTTTTCGAACACCTTCGATACAACAGCGGCCAAAGCAATGGGCCTGTAACTACCAAGGCTACTGACATCGGACACCGAGGATTTAGGGATAGGGGATATGTAAACTTCTGTCAACTCTTTGGGCACGAAACCATGCGCCAAAAACCCATTAAAGAGACATGTTAGCATACAAGTAAACGTCGACACAGCATGCGTCTAGACCGCCCGCTCTGCCCCCAGTAAGCCCAGAAAGCACCCTGGCAACAGCCTCGTGTGCTATCAGCTGCTCACTAGAAACAAGAGTCGCACACACCCGGGCACGATCCTCAACACTACTCACATTCGAGGGAACCGACGAAAGAATTTCTGAATAATGATTTGCCCAAAGGTCAGCAATGGCAACTGAGCCAACTACTCCAACAAAAACATCCGCCACAGGAACAGTTGATCTACCGTGCCTACTAACAGTACTCCAGAACTGCTTAAACTTACAACCCCCGAGGGAGGCTGCTAACGCAGACGCTTTCAGCTTTTCCACGTGGTTTTTACACCACCTGAAAGCACTCCCATACTTACTGTTAAGTAGCTTTCTAACCTGGTCTAACTGAGCATCCTTGATCCTGCCCGCGTAAATCCAATCCAAACAAGGCCAAAGGTTTCGATGGGATCCCAAAAATATAATATTTGATCCAGACAATTGCGAACGAACTACCATACTTGTCCAGAAAAAAAAGGTCAGAAACGAATTCAGGGTATCAAAAAAGATTGTCATATACAGATTCAGCGTGTTTTCTTACCCGTAAATCCGTCATCTAATCAACTTCAAATAAAACTTTTGCTTTTAACAAATTTTCAGGTTTGGCCTGATTCCGGCCGAACAAGTTGTCCTGGTAGAAAATACTGTTCCCATAAGGGTTCAGCATGTCTTCTTACCCCTAATCGAACACCTAATCAACTTAAAACAAAACTTTTACTTTGAACAAACTTTCTGGTTTTGGCCGGATTCCGGGCTAACTACTTGTCCGATGACAAAATGGTTTTCACCATCGTGTTCAGCATGTCTTTTTACCCCATAATCGACTATCACATTAGATGTTTACAAATATTTCATGCCCCTTAAACTAAACCCCCTCCCCTACCCCTAAATGTAGGGCTACAGAGCCCATCTACGAACTTGACCTTACTCTTGACCCAAACAATCCTCACACCAAGTTTCATCAAAATATCTCATTCCCTTCGAGAGTTATAGTGCTTACAGACGGACCGACGGACAACTTTTGTGATGTCATAGGTATCCCTCCACTTACTTTTTGGGATCCCAAAAAGCGAATTTCGCTGCTAGATAAAGTTCCTTGACGTGACGGGCCCAACCAGGGACAACTTCGCGCTTATGCCCAGTTGCTCCTTTTTTCGTCGGAAGTGCTTCATTGGCAGAAACAATCCGAATCGCAACTAGCGCTAAATAAAGATTAGTAAGGGAAAGGAGATGGTTATGATCAGAACAAGAACCTGAACAGCACACAGGAGGATTAGTAGCACAAAGAGTTCTAACTTTAGCTTCCACCTTAGCAGAGTAGTCCCTCAGTCCTTGTTTAGTAGTTTTATCCCAATCCACCACCAGGGCACACACATTACTAAGCGGTTGAACCTGGTCCTCAAAAGACAGCGATACGGCTACCTCTACCTAAAAAATTAATAGAAAATGATCAGAACCATCATACTGGACATCAATCTTAATAATCTTATCCCCAAAAGAACGCGAACACACTACACGGTCAATCCAAGAAGTGTACCCCTGTTGGCTCATAAAGGTGAAAGTGTCACTTTTAAGATTAACAGAATCACTTAAAACAAAATCACTATCTTCCCCCATTGCCTGCAACTCAGTGTAAAAAGGAGTTCTCTTTTGGGCATCAGCATTGAAGTCCCCAAGAAAACAAGTGTGGGCCATGGCTTGATCTTCGAGCAACGATGCAAGCTTCCGCAAATAAAGTGAAAATTCCGGAAGATTCTCATCATTATTAACAGGCATATACACGTTCACAAACAGCACTTTCTCATTTCCGAACTGGATCATAACTGGCTGGATCATTTCTTCAAACGGAAGAGGAAAAGAAATTGCAGAACAAAGGGACCTTCTGCATAAAAAAGCCAAACCACCTTTAGGCCTTCCAATTGCGAGGCCATCCCCGGCTCTCGAGGCACATACACCGTAAGCTACAAAATCAACATGTAGCCCATTCAGGAGTGGGAGATCATAATCGAAGATCTTGGTCTCTTGAAGGAAGACAATGTCAGACATCTCACAAAGAGCCCTCACTGCTGCATGGTTTCTTTTAACTGAGTGACAGTTAAAATTCGCAATTCTGGTGCTCCCCATTTTTTATTCAGCTAGGGTAGCAGGCGACTCTTCAGCCCCAGATGTTGACCTTTCAAGCTCAGTTTCACTAGGAACACGGCGAGGTCTGGATCATAGTACCTTCGAACCAAAATTCCGGCTGCATTGCTGACATTGCAAACATTGCCGGAATAACCAACTTGAAGGATACACTCCGCGAATTTTCACTAATGATTTTTTCGCAAACCGCTTTGCACTTCAGCCTTTTGCTAACACTCTATTCAACATCTTTAGGATCTGTTCCAGGGACAAATCGACTCAAGACAAGTTTTGTATCTCGCGACTGAAGTACGGACTTCAACTTAGGTGGATTACCATGCGTATTGAAACCTATAGTTATTTTCGATAAACCTTTTGCAGCGGAAGCAGAATTAGGCTTACCACGCAAAATTTGCACTTCTGGTGCACCTTCTTTCGCAAGATTGGCAAAACTTTTGGACTTACGTGAGTTACATGACCAACCTTCGCTCCCACCGGCGTGTAGTTGGCTACACATGTTCCCCCAGAAACACTCTCAGTAGCCAACTAGTTGGCTACAGATGTCTCCCCAGGAACAGTCTCAGTAGCAAAAAACTCACATGTCTCCCCAGAAACACTCTCGGTAGCCAGTTAGTTGGCTACACATGTCCACCCAGAAACACTCTCAGTAGCCAACTAGTTGGCTAAACATGTCCCCCCAGAAACACTCTCAGTAACGAACTAGTTGGCTACACATGTCTCCCCAGAAACACTCTCAGTAGCCAGTTAGTTGGCTACACATGTCCCCCCAGAAACACTCTCAGTACACATGTCTCCCCAGAAACACTCTCAGTAGCCAGTTAGTTGGCTACACATGTCCCTCCTGAAACACTCTCAGTAGCCAACTAGTTGGCTACACATGTCCCCCCAGAAACACTCCTCAGTAACCAACTAGTTGGCTACACATGTCCACCCAGAAACACTCTCAGTAGCCAACTAGTTGGCTACTCATGTCCCCCCAGAAACACTCTCAGTAGCCAACTAGTTGGCTACGCATGTCCCCCAGAAACACTTTCAGTAGCCAACTAGTTGGCTACACATGTCCACCCAGAGACATTCTCAGTAGCCAACTAGTTGGCTAAACATGTCCCCCCAGAAACACTCTCAGTAGCCAACTAGTTGGCTACACATGTCTCCCCAGAAACACTCTCAGTAGCCAGTTAATTGGCTACACATGTCCCTCCTGAAACACTCTCAGTAGCCAACACATGTCCCCCCAGAAACACTCTCAGTAACCAACTAGTTGGCTACACATGTCCACCCAGAAACACTCTCAGTAGCCAACTAGTTGGCTACTCATGTCCCCCCAGAAACACTCTCAGTAGCCAACTAGTTGGCTATGCATGTCCCCCCAGAAACACTCTCAGTAGCCAACTAGTTGGCTACACATGTCCACCCAGAAACACTCTCAGTAGCCAACTAGTTGGCTAAACATGTCCCCCCAGAAACACTCTCAGTAGCCAACTAGATATACATGTCCCCCAGAAACACTCTCAGTAGCCAACTAGTTGGCTACCCATGTCTCCCCAGAAACCCTCTCAGTAGCCAACTAGTTGGCTACCCATGTCTCCCCAGAAACACTCTCAGTAGCCAACTAGTTGGCTACACATGTCTCCCCAGAACCACTCTCAGTAGCCAGTTAGTTGGCTACACATGTCCCCCCAGAAACACTCTGGGTATAGGGCACACCAAGAGTAGCCAACTAACAGGCTACGAACCTTTGGTGGTATAGTATGATCAGCTACATACATTTCTTATATACACAATCAACTAAATTCTACTTTAGCTAAATAGTGGATATCCTGCTCAAACGTCTAGCACAATGCCTGAGTGCTAGACGATTGAAAAAGCACAAGAAATTCCTACTGATAGTAATTTTGCTTTTTCATGGGTGCACTGTATGCTGAAATCCATGCATCAAGGATGAATTCCAAGGTACAGTGCTCAAACATCTAGCACTCAGGCCAGGGGTTGGTGCTAGACGTTTGATGTTGGTGCGAGACGGTTTGAGCGTCGTGACTGAAAAAGGGCAAGTGTACAGACTGGTGTGATGCCTCAAGAAGGACGAATTCCAATTCCAATAATATTTTAGGGTATACTGACTGTACTTTAGCCTTTTCACTCCTTTAGATCAAGTTGGTACTGAATGGATCTTTGACTGAATGTGCCTGAAATGCCTGAATCCTGCCAGAATCCGAAACCAGCAGAGAGGAGAGTTCAAATCCTCCGCTCAAAGAACATCTCTTACCTCTGTCAACAGAAATAATGAAAGGCAACAAATTCAAACAGGAAAAAGCAGGCCAAAAGTTTGAAGGCTTGAAGCTCCAGAGTGGAACTCAAGTGTCAGTCATTTGAAGAAAGGAAGTAAGAGCAGGCCGACCAAAACAACAAAATAATAAGTTGAATATTGTATGAATTTGGCGATAACCTCAAAGAGTTTGTAGTACAGCAGGGGTATCCACAGGGGCGTCACCATGGGGGGGGGAGGGAGGGGGGACTCCCCAGTCTACCACAAATCCCTGATTTTGGGAAAGCCTATGCCAAACGCTGGGTATGTCCAGCGTTTGGTATACCCTATGCCTAACGCTGGATACACTATGCCAAATGCTGGATACTGTGACCCAATAAAATATTGATGATTTGAGTGAAGCTCAGAAATCAACCAATCAGAACTCATCTGTAGTGAGGTAGGTCAGGGTTAGGGTGCCAACACCTATCCAACGTTTGGCATAGGGTATCCAGCGTTAGGCATAGGCTATGCCAAACGTTAGATATACCCAGCGTTTGGCATAGGGTATCCAAAAATCAGGGATTTGTGGTTGACTGGGACTCCCCCCCTAAAGGTCCTGAGAAAGTACTTTCGTCGGGCGAAGCGCCGGCATCGGTCGATTCGTCGGCACATCGGGTATATTTATATGCAAGAAATAAAATTCTGCAAACGTTTGTCGGGCAAAACACTGAAGAAATCGAGTTCTGCATGCTTTTGTCATGCCTCGGTATTCTCGTCGGCACATCGGGTCTTTTTATACAGAAGGAATCCAGAAGAAATAAAAACAAATTAAGTTTTTGTCGGGCGTCGGTCGACTCGTCGGCACATCGGGTTCTTTTATACGCAAGAAATGAAATCCTGCAAACATTTGTCAGGCAAAGAACCGGAGAAATCGAATGCAGCAGGCTTTTGTCGTGCCTCGGTTCGTCGGCACATCGGGTTCTTTTTATACATAAGAAATCCAGAAGAACTATTTTTTTATGATTTTGTCGGGCGTCGGTCGACTCGTCGGCACATCGGGTTCTACTTATGCATAAGAAATCAAATTTTGCAAACTTTGTCGGACGCACCCAGGAAGTTTAAGTTTCATTGGCACAAGGGGTTATTTTTACACGTATGAATCAAGTTCTGTACAGTCTAGTCGAGCAAAACACAGAACAAATCAAATGCTCGATGGTTTTGTCGGGCGTCGGTATTCTCGTCGGCACATCGGGTTGTGTAAAAAAAAAAAAATCAAATCCTGTAACTTTTTTATCGGGCGCATGCCGAAAGTTCAAGTCCCGTCTGTACATTGGCTTCTATTTACGCGTACAAAATAAAGTTCTTTACAATCTTGTCGAGAAAAGCACAGAAGAAATCGAATTCTGAATGGTTTTGTCGGGCGTCAGTATTCTTGTCCGCACACCGGGTCTTTTATACGTAAGAAATCAAATTCTGCAAACATTTGTCGGTCGCAAATTTTTCCGGAAAAATACAGATTAAAAAAAAATTCGCCGGCGTTGCTTAGTTCAACTTGTTCTGGGTACAGTCGTTGGAAGCTTCGCTTCTTAGGAAAAGTTGAAACGAAAAGTTGAATATGTGAAATTAAATATATGTTTTACATCAAAGGAATAATGTCATCTGATGCATTACAGTAAGTTTTACACAAAATTTCGCCTGCGGCGCATTTTGTAGTATTCCCTATTTGGAAGAATGGTGTATCATTTAGTTCTCCTTTTAGGATAGAAGTTCTTGGGGTTTGAAACACGTTAAAGGCCGGAAATTGTATGGTACTATAGCTGAATTTTCCGCAAAAAAACAGATTAAAAAAATTTCGCCTGTGGCGCTTGGTTTAACTTGCCTCGGTACAGTCGTTGGAAGCTTCGCTTTCCAGCGAAAGTTAAAATGAAAAGCCGAATATGTGAACTTTAAAATACGAAATTATACCAAAGTAATAACCTCAATTGATGCGTTGTTACAGTTAGTTCACACAAAATTTCGCCTGCGGCGCATTTTGTAGTATTCTTTATTTAGAAGAACAGTGTTTCATTTAGCTTGGCGTTTTAGGATTGAAATTCGCTGAAACACGTTAAAAGCTAGAACTTGTATGGTAGGTATAGCTAAATTTTTCCGGGAAAAAGGCAGATTTAAAAAATTTCGCCTGCGGCGCTTAGTTTAACTTGTTCTTGGTACAGTCATTGGAAGCTTCGCTTTTTAGCGAAGGCTAAAATGAAAAGCCAAATATGTGAACTTAAAATACGAAATTACATCAAGGGAATAATCTCAACTGATGCATTACAGCTAGTTTTACCCCGATTCTATTCTTTGCTGGCGGGAAATGTGTTTTGTCGGCACATTTTTTAGTCCGTCGGCACAAATCGGACGTCCCCCCCCCCAAAGGTAAAAGGCTAGTGACGCCCCTGGGTATCCAACCTCCAAAAATCAAAATACTGGAGCCTATACTATTTCCGTCAGCACCCGACGGAATTAGTTTTCTAGCTTAGATGTACCTTAGATGTACCACAACCTGTCTAAAATAGTTAAACCTGTGGAAAGATGTGTGTTTAAAATCATATTCACTGATAAATCTTTCTAAATTCAGATATTTAGGCACTGTTGTGATGGAAGTAAAATCACGGCATCCCGCGTTGTTACAGTACGAGAGAGTCAACGCCAATTTCTGTAAGTAAAAAAACAGGACAAAAAGACAAAGATCTTCCCTGTTTAAGACACTAAATGTTTTTCAAATATTGAATTCATGTTTGTTTCTAACAATCATACAGTTTGCTTTCATATTGTCCAAATACCTAGGTTAAACAATGATTACGTGACGGAAACAAAATTCGGATGACCAGCCGTAACGGTAACGAAGTCCCCAGGAAATTTGTGGGTCATCACAGAAAATCATGTACTGGCAACCCAGGTTGCACGCTATTATCTCGTAAGAAAACCTAGGATGAAGAAGATGAAGATGGCTTTCTTTTGATGTATTGTTGACCTTTTTTGGAAATTTCTGTGGTGAGAAAAAGACAACCAAAGCTGACCAATGGAATAGACAGGTTAACTTCTGACGGAAATAGTATAGGCTCCAGTATGTATTCAAATTCTGTGTTTTTTCTTTGTTTTGAAGAAGGATTTCTGTCTCGTTCTGGCTATTGACTTTTCTATCCGTACCTTTTTCATGATTGTGTAAGTCAGTCCAGCTAAGGTTAGAATGAGGTGAACTTGTTTGGAAATAAAAGTATGTTTAAGTAGAAATATCGAAGCAATATTTGTTTTCCCAATATGTAAACCATTCAATTAGCTTCAATCTGGTATGTTTTTCATATTTGTTGGTTCCTTTTTAAGCCAGATACATTATTCTGAAGGAAAGACTTCTCTGGAAATTTGAAATCTTGTCTGAGGCTGGATACCCCTCCTAGGAGGGGTAGTACTTGACCACCAATGGAGAGGGACATCTAATTTCATTCCAGACAAGACCAAAGGTTTCGATGGGATCCCAAAACTCAATATTTGGTCCAGACAATTGGGTCTTCTCTTCGCCTGATCCAGTCTTCGCCAGACTCCTTGAACATTTTTACTATTAAAATTCAGAAACAGATTAAGGCCAAATAGCTAATCATCTGAGAAAACCAAGTTCAGATAGGGATTTAGCATGTGTGTTTACGCCCATAAGTCATATCTGTTTTGACGAAAACTTCCTGCCACTTCTGCCAATTTCCCGGTTTCGGCCGAATTCCAAAATTACTTGTCCCGCGAAAAAAGAAAGCTCAAAAACCAACTCAGCGTATCTTTTCTCCCCAATATTGAACATCTAATCAACTTTAAATAAAAATTTAACTTATAATAAATTTTCAAGCTCCAACCGGATTCCGGTCGAACTATATGTCTGGGTAAAACAAGACCAAAGGTTTCGATGGGATCCCAAAAACTCAATATCTGATCCAGAAAACTGGGTCTTCTCTTAGCCAGATCCAGTCTTCGCCAGACTCCTTGACCATTTTTGCAATTAAAATTCAGAAACAGATTAAGGCCAAATAGCTAATCACCTGAGAAAACCAAGTTCAGAGATTCAGCATGTGTGTTTACCCCTATAAGTCATATCTGTTTTGACGAAAACTTCCTGCCACTTCTGCCAATTTCCCGGTTCCGGCCGATCTCCAGAACTACTTGTCCGGCGAAAAAAGAAAGCTCAAAGACGAAATCATGGTATCTTCTTTCCCCAGTAATGAACCTCTAATCAACTTAAAATAGAAATTTAGCTTATAAAAAATTTTCCGATTCCAGCCGGATTCCGGTCGAACTATATGTCCGGGTAAAACACGATTGTCATACAGGGACTCAGCATCTCTTCTTACCCCTAAATCGCTTATCTAATCAACTAGAAATAAAACTTTGACTTCCAACAGTTTTCCGGTTTTTGCCGAATTCCGGACGAACTACTTGTCCGGCGAGAAAATGATTGTCACCATCGTGCTCAGCATGTCTTCTTACCCCATAATCGACTATCACATTAGCTGTTTAAAAATATTTTGTTTGTCCCTTAATTTGAATCCCCTCCCCCACCCCTAAATGTAGAGCTACAAAGCCCATCTACGAACTTGACTGGTCCGACGACCCAACGAACCCTCACACCAAGTTTCATCAAAATATCTCATTCCCTTCGAGAGTTATCGTGCTTACAGACGGACGGACGGACAACTTTTGCGATGTCATAGGTATCCCTCCACTTACGTTTTGGGATCCCAAGAAAATATTTTCATACACGGATTCAGCATTTCGTTTTACCCCTAAATTGGATATCTAATCAACTACACAAAAAGAATCAAACTGACTAAGCCATTATTCGCGAAGTGATCTGAGGCAGGAAGACTCCATTGGCCACTAGACATACATTCATGAAAAGAAAACCAATCCGACCTTTTCTAAAAAACATGTTGTCCTCCATACAAGAGCTTATTGTTGTCAAGGTGGTTTTGTGATTGCATCATTGATGATACCTTTATGACTTTAGAAGGCACAGAGGTAAGACTGATGGGTGGGTAGTTCCAGGCCTGTTTTTTTTTTGTCCCTTTCTTGAAGACTGGCATTATGTTAGCTGACTTCCAGTCCAATGGAACTGATTTGCTTGCCATGGAAGTCTGAAAAATCTTTGTTGGAGGGTAAATTATGCATGCTGCCGTTTCCTTGGGTCTTGGGTGAATACTATGGGTGGCATTTCAGATTGCCCTTCTGTTGGGGCAAATAGAAAATTTGTGAATTTGTGTATTCAGCCTACTTGTTTCACTTAATTTTATTTTCAGAAACCCAGAGCTGCCATGGTAGAAACATCAGCAGACCCAAGGCAATATATCAGAGCATTGCTGAACAGTAGCATCTCAGTCGAAACCAGGGATGGGAGAAAATTCATCGGAGTTTTTCTTTGCACAGATAAAGAAGCGAATGTGATTATTGGCTCCTGCATGGAGTACCGATCTGGTTTGTAGAATATGCTTATCCACTATGTTGTCTTATATTATTATCAGTGGGAAACTTTAAAACACTGCTGAAGACACCTTTCCTGACCGTAGCTAATCAAATTTGTTTTGGTTGTCTTAACAATCTGTGATGCTTCAGACAAGGCAGAATTCTTGATCCAGATCACATAAATCTCACATTAAATATGTAGGCAAGTATCTTGTTGTTTTCCTTCGAATGGACTCAAGTTATGACTAGTTCAAGTCTAAAATAAAAGAGAAAACTATTAAAAGTAGATGCAGACTTGCCGTATTAACCTAAAGGTAAATGGTATAAACCTGATCCTGGTTAGCCCTAAACTATTTTCTTTCTTTGTAGATGCTGCTAAGGATGAAGAACCTCGAAGTCTTGGTCTTGCCATGATTCCTGGAAAGCATATTGTAAAAATGCTTGCAGACACTTCACATCCATACCCAGCAAATCTAACCGAACTGGTTTCTTAGTGTGACATTGACATAGCCTATTGTGGATATTCAAGTACCCTATTGATCACCCAAGTTTGGATATCAGAAAGTTCTGAATATCAAATCGGAAGAAAGTTATAGCTTGACTATTTTAATGGGAAGTCAGAAATAAGCTGTGAATCAAGTTGGACCTACCACTACAAAGTGGTCATGTTTATCTTTCTTACTTGATTTAAAACCTTCAATGAACTGAAACTTTGCACTGTTCCTGTAGTTAAGGATGTATATTTGAAGAACAAATGAAACGAGATTTTATTGGTGTCCTTAAAAAAAAGAAAAAATAAAGTTCAGAATTTTTCATATCAATCCCGATCCAGAGAAATTGAAAAGCACGGCTGCCCTCATTCTAAACATCAAGCTCTGTCAGTTTTCAGGATAGTCGTGTACATTTGGCCGTGGCTTTTTACTTGTCAAGTCCAGCGTTGACACGTCAAACACGGTGCATATGGCGAAAAACTTCGCGGTCTTATCCAGTTCAGCCTAACAGCTTTCGGTGGCTTTCATCCGTGCACAAACTAAACAGAACCAAAGCTCACGTTTGTTTAATCCTTCTCCCCCCTTGTCCCAGCGGGACTTTCCAGTCGTGTTGCAGGCCATTGTTTTGTCTGGAGCTTAATACCTTGTTCAGAAAGGACTAATTAAGGGGTAGTTCATCGAACTTTCTCATTTTCTTTGACCGGGCAAGGATCAGTGTGCGTAAGTAGTTCTCGAAGCCGCGCCGGAAACCGATTGCCCGTTCCAGACTACACTTAAAACGACCTTTGGAAAGCTGCAGTAGTTTATGCCCCGGCTGATCTTGCAGCTTAGGTAAAAACTCGCGCGTCGCTTTCCAAAGCTGTTATTACGCTCCGCTAGTTCCCTCCAGTAACGGGGAAAGCGATCTCGGCAAGTCAGCGCGAAGTTGAAGTTTGGCGAGAAGCTGGAAAGCGAATCCGTGAGCTCACCAGAATCTCCCTATGTAGCGAATTGTGTAAGCTATTAAGTTTATATTGAAATAAAAAGTTTTGGGAGTTGACTGAAAAACAATCCCAGATATTTTCGTTGGTCGAAAGTAGTCCGGTATCTAAACCCTGACCTCAAGCAGTCCTGGCGTAGTAGTCTCTGAAGCCGCGCCGAAAATAACTCAGCCGGCCGCCGCCGTAAACATTTTGACACGGCGCCATCGGGGACGGCTGCGGCGGCCCACAGTGAAAGTTCTGGCGCCGAATCTTTTTAAGTGAAAAATTTCAAATTCTCCTTCTATTGAATCTTCTCTTCTAAATGCTCCAAGTTGTTGTTCTGTTTTTGTCATCGGGAAGTGTACTAAGAAAGAGTGTTTGGGATCCCAGAACGTATGTGACGGGATGCCTATGATTTCGTAAAAGTTGTCCGTCCGTTGGCACGATAAACTTGGCACAAGGGCTCTTTGGGTCAAAGTACAGGTCAAGTTTGAATTAGCCCTACATTTGGGGGAGGAGTTCCGAATTAAAGGGTGATTTCTTTGTTTGCTTCAAAACTAATCGATTTACGGGTAAGGAGACTGAATCCGAGTATGAAAATTATTTTCTCGCCGAACAAGTAGTTCATCCAAATTTTGTGAAAAGTGAAAGTTTAATCTGAAGTTGATTAGGGGCACGATTTAGGGTTAAGGAGACATGCTGAATCCGAATATGAAATTTATTTTCTCGCCGTACAAGTGGTTCCCACGGAATCCGGCAAAACTGGAACATTTGTGAAAAGGAAAAGTTTAATGTGAAGTTGAGTAGATGTTGGATTTAGGGTAAAGAGACATGCCGAATCCGAATATGAAAATTGTTCTCTTGCCAAAGTAGTTCGCCCGGAATCCGGTTACAACCAGAAATTTAGCATGGAAGTTTCAAAACCCTATTATATGGTCGAAATAGGGTGAGAAAACATGCTGTTGCAGCTTTCTAACATACTAAAGATAAACAAAACGTATATGCGATTAGTTTGGTTATCTCCAAAGTCTCAACTGGCATTTACTGGGTCAAAAAGGCACAATGCGTTCGGCAGCTGTCGGGTGAACAATAGAATACAAGAAAATTGGTTGAAATTTTTTGGAAAACAAGAGCTACGAGCTCATATGGCACTTGTACGAGTAGGCTGTACAAGAAAGTAGATGAGAACGTCACAAAATACACCCGCCATCCAAAAAGGCGGTTCGGAAATAGAAATAGGATATTTAGTTTCACTCATTTCTGAGCAGTTCCGGCATCGTCTCGATTGTCTGTAGCAAATGCACATGACTGTTCAAACTTTCATCCCAATAAATCCATTTGTTTGATCCCTAGACGTGCTACACGATTTCCGGTACTCACTCTATTTCCACCTACCGTGGCCGAATCTGGTTCGGAATAAAAAAAAAATGACCACCTAAAGCATCTTCGTTTATACCATCTACCAAGTTTCACTCGAATCTGAGCATTTTTGGAAAGTTCCGGTACCCCCCCCCCCTCCTTCCCACCAACGTTGTCGGAGCCGGTTCGGGCCCAATCTCTTAATTCCCTCATCAAGTTTGACTGAAATTGGAGCATAGCCTATCCGCAAGTTTCCAGTACCCCCCCCCCCCTACCTTGGGCGACTCCGGCCCGGACGCCAAATAACAAATCTAGGCAGCATAAACTCGGCACTGTCGAATTACATCTCATTCGGTCCATCCGTTTGGTTTTTGTGCATGTCAAAAGTCCCCCCACCCCCAATTCCCCTAATTGTGGTCGCATATGGTTCGAACGCATGTTTTACATGTCGAGGCCATCGATTCGTATCACCCATGAAGTTTCGCTCGAATCAGACCACTCGTTCGCAATTTATAGAAGTCAATTTCCATATTTCTCTTCTCTTGCTCCCCAAAAAATGCTCGGATCTAGGAACGGAAGTTTCCGGGGGTATGTTGTGTCAGGTTTTTAAGTCAAGATAATTCGGGTCGCTAATATGCCTGCAAAGTTTTGTTGTCGTTTTACATCTGGAACTATTCTAACTCACGACTACCGGAATTCCAGGAAACCCCCTCCAACTCCCCCCACAGAGCCCCAAAACCATCTGGCTCCGTCAATTTCATCTAGGCCTAATCCTTGTTCCATCCATTAAGTTTCGTCCCAATCCCTCTGCTTTTAGAGTTTCTTGAGTTTTCCACCCCCCCCCCCATCCCCACAGGTATCGGACCCGACCTGGACGTGACACTGAACGTCCGAGGCGATAGCTCACCAGACAAGTTTCATTCAAATCCGATCACCTGTTCAAAAGTTATGCACGCCACTAGATTCAGGACTCCCCATCCACCCACTCCCCCCACGATGGTCGGGTCGGGGAAACGGCTGTTCTCAAGTCAATCTGTTCGGATCCCTGACATACCTGCCAAGTTTCATCGCCCTAGGACATCAGGAAGTATGCCGAACTCGGGGGATCGCTAGAAATCCGGACCCCCACCCCAACTCCCCCACAGTGCCCTGATCCGGTCCGGTTATGTCAATGACGTGTCGAGGACCTGTGCTTGTTTTTCCCACCAAGTTTCATCCCGATCCCTCCACTTTAAGCGTTTCTCAAAATTTCCTGTTCCCTCCTCCAACTCCCCCCAGTGTCATCGGATCCGGTCCGGTTATGTCAATGACGTGTCTAGGACCTGTGCTTGTTTTTCCTACCAAGTTTCATCCCGATCCCTCCACTTTAAGCGTTTCTCAAAATTGCCGGTTCCCTCCTCCAACTCCCCCCAGTGTCATCGGATCCGGCCCGGATTTAAAGTGAGGTGTCTGAGACACGAGGTCATCCTAAATATCAGTTTTCATCAAGATCCGATCACCCGTTCAAAAGTTATGCACACCACTAGATTCCGGACTCCCCATCCACCCACTCCCCCCACGATGGTCGGGTCGGGGAAACGGCTGATCTCAAGTCAATCTGTTCGGATCCCTGACATACCTGCCAAGTTTCATCGCCCTAGGACATCAGGAAGTATGCCGAACTCGGGGGATCGCTAGAAATCCGGACTCCCACCCCAACTCCCCCACAGTGCCCTGATCCGGTCCGGTTATGTCAATGACGTGTCTAGGACCTGTGCTTGTTTTTCCCACCAAGTTTCATCCCGATCCCTCCACTTTAAGCGTTTCTCAAAATTTCCGGTTCCCCACCCCAACTCCCCCACAGTGCCCTGATCCAGTCCGGTTATGTCAATGACGTGTCTAGGACCTGTGCGTGTTTTTCTCACCAAGTTTCATCCCGATCCCTCCAGTTTAAGCGTTTCTCAAAATTTCCGGTTCCCTCCTCCAACTCCCCCCAGTGTCATCGGATCCGGCCCGGATTTAAAGTGAGGTGTCTGAGACACGAGGTCATCCTAAATATCAATTTTCATCAAGATCCGATCACCCGTTCGCAAGCTAAAAATACCTCAAATTTTGGCTTCACCCTCCCTCCACTCCCCCCCCCCCCCAGATGGTCGAATCGGGGAATTGATGATTTCCTATTTAAGCTGGTCGGGTCCCAGACATGCCTGTCAATTTCCATCGTCCCAGCACATCAGGAACCACGGAACTCGCGGGATCACTACAAATTCGGACTCCCCCCCCCCCAACTCCCCCAAAGTGAGCGGATCCGTTCCGGTTATACCAGTCACGTATCTAGGACGTTTGCTTGTACTTTCCACCAAGTTTCATTCGGATCCCTCCACTCTAAGTGTTTTCCAAGATTTCCGGTTTCCCCCTCTAACTCCCCCCAGTGTCACCGGATCCGGTCTGGATTTAAAATGGAGGGTCTGAGACACGAAGTCCTTCCATGTATTAAGTTTCATTAAGATCCGATCACCCGTTCGTAAGCTAAAAATATCTCATTTTTCCTATTTTTTCCGGATTCCCCCTCCCTCCACTCCCCTCCAGATGGTCGGATCGAGGAAGCGACAATTTCTAATTTAATCTGGTCCAGTTCCTGATATGCTTGCCAAGTTTCATCGTCCTAGCTTATCTGGAAGTGCCCGAACTAGCAAAACCGGGACCGACAGACCGACAGACCGACTGACGGACAGAAATTACAATCGCTATATGGCACTTGAGTAAGCTCAAGTGCCATAAAAACAGGTAGCGATGCCAGTCCGTACCGTACTCCTTCGTCCGTACAAGTTCTTGGTACAAGGCAAAACCATATCGCTCGTTGGTGACAAAATTCACATCAGTCTTTGTTTGGTCTACGGATGCCGGAAGGAGAGCGCGGGTCGGTTGCGTATGTCATGTCTACTGATAAGGTCTTATGGTAAGGTATATTAGAGAAATCGATCCGTTTTGTATTTAAATACGTCCGTATTGCTAGAAATCTGCTCAAGCTCAAAACGTGCGTAAAATACGCTCGGATTTTACGCAGTGTGTAAACGGACCATTAGTCGTGGGCTCGAAGGGGGTTGAGATATTTTGTTAAAACCTGGTATGAGGATCCACTCGATCAAAGTTCAGGCCAAGTTCGTAGATGGGTCCTGAAACCCTGTATTAAGAGGCGTGTAGGGGGAATCCATATCTGAACTTTGTTTTCTTGCCGAACAAATGGTTCACCCGGAATCCGGCCGAAACTGGAAATTGGATTGAAGCTCAAAGTTATTTTTGAAGTCGATTAGAGATTCGGTATCGGGGTAAGGAGGCATTCTGAATCCAAGTTTTAACTTATTTCCTAGACGGACAAGCTGGAAAAATATATCACAACCGAAAATTTGGATCGAAAGGTTCGCCTCTCAATGTCGCCAACTCTTTTGCTGTGCATGCAGTTGGCCGGGAATGCAGGTAAAATACGAGGAATTTGGATTAGATGAGATACTGGAGCAAACATGAACGGTGGATCCATATCTGAACTTGGTTTTCTCATCTGATTCGTTGTTAGGAGGAGAATTAGTCCAATTGATATTCAGATTTCCGGATCCCATCGAAACCTTTAGTGTTCTTCATTGTTGTTACGATTTTTGTTTGAAAGTAATAAGAATGTAAAATTAAGTGAGAACAGTTAGAATAAACAAAACGAAAAATAAAGTGGATCCCGACTAGTTCCGTCACCTGAATAATTTCTGTTTGATGATCCATTTTTGAGGCATTCCCCATGTTCTTGTTGTTTTCCGTCCGCGTTGAGCGACTCCCTCTATTTAATTCTTGCCGTCCCTTTGATTCCCCGAGGAGTCCTCGGGGAACGGCAAGAATACGCCTTATTTCTTACTTTGCTAGTTGCGGCAGTTCGATATAAGCATGAAACTTGGCCTGCGTATAAACGAACTAACCCGATACTCAGCGAAACCTTCCTTTCCGGATCCGACCATCCGTGTGGGGGTGGAGGAAGGAGGGGGAGCCGGGTAAGTTACGAACGGATGATCCGATTCGAGTGAAACTTTATCGGCGGTAGGAGCAGATGACCGCGATCTTCCGAACCGCGTTTGACCATGGTGAGGGGAGTTGGAGACGGGAACCGTAAATCTTTTAACATGCATAGGGACAAACAAATGGAGGGCTTGGGACGGTACAAAGCTCATGGTTCCTAGATATGGAATCTTAAGGTCCCGACCGATCGGAGGGGGGTGGGTCCTGTATCTCGTTGTCTGTGGCATGTTTAACTCTCGAACGCGTGTTCCGATTCGAATGGGACTTGAGAGATAGCGAGAGCTCATATCCTAGATGTTCGAGTTGCTGAACTGCCCTTGCAAGTGCAATACTAGACCTACGTTGCCTGGGCAACGTGAAGTGTTGCGACAACCTTTGTCCGCCTTCGCCGACTAAAGACTTTGGTTTTGTTTCTTCGCTGTCGGTTAAATGCTGAAGTTGTCAACTTATAGAGGCTTTAAAACGGTATATTCTAAAAAGAATCACCCCATGATCAAAAGCTATTGTTCAGCGTTGTAAAAACAACAACAAAAGAATATCGGAAGAAGGGACTAAATTGACTTTGCAGTCAGTTGAACTTTATCCTTTTTCAATCGTAGACATCGTGACGGATGAAAACTTGGAACAATATCTTATATAATCTCGTTGGTATTATAAAGCTATCCGTAACTTTTCAGGATTAAAATACCATAGATGACACTATTAATTATTATGAAACTATCTAATTGTTTTACATCGTTTGTACCTGTTGCGTAAACAGTTAATCTTAGGTTACGATAGACCATCCATACAAACTTTCTTACCGTCAGATTTATATAAATCGAATACAATGTTCCAATTTACTAGCCCCTCGTGAACCGATTCTTACTTACAAGTCCCTCTCCCGTGACAGACATCAAGTTCACCGGATAAAAATAATGGGTGCACCAGCTAGCAAAGGTTGCGAACCCCTCATCCCTGAAGATGATTGTAGCATACCAGCTGATTATTACTTACAAGTCCCTTGCATGTCTTAAAATTGGGAACCAAATTGTTCTTACCATCGAATACACCAGAAACAAATAACAAGTACACAAAATAGCAAAAGCTGCAAACCCCTCATTGCCGAATATGATTATGAGGTAAGAGTTGATTGTTGCATACATGTACCGTACATGTCTCACAACTGGTATCGCCTATTTTTGGTTTCAGTGTGTACCTTACTACTGAAGTTGTCAACCCCTTGAAATTTTCAAACTGGTGTATCTCATGAAGGAATTTTTGTACCATAAAATGGGTGACATATAGTCCTGCTTCGATCAGCTCATCATCGGCTATCGATTGCCGTCGAAAAAAAATTTCTGCCTGTCTCAGTTCAAAAGTTGACTTTTTTCGTATGCCAACTTTCTAACGTCCCCACTTAGAAAGGAGCAAAGGATAAGCTCTAGTTTCTTTAGCAATGACCGAACTTTTAAAGTTTAAGAGGTACATCTGATACCATTTCTCGGCCGCAAACCCAAGTGCAAAAAATAACAAGAGCTACGAGCTCATATGGCACTTGTTACGAGTAGGTGGTACAAGAAAGTAGATGATAATGTCACAAAATCCCCCCTTCAACCCCCCCCTAGGATTAGACCTAGAAATAAGGTATCTAATTTCACGTCAATGATGTTTGTAGGACTTGTTCTTGCTCGTCCCACCAAGTTTCATCCTGGCCCCTTCACTCTAAGCGTTTCCCAAGATTTCCGGTTCCTCTCTCCAACTCCCCCCAAAGTCATATGATCCTGTTTGGATTTTATGTGGATGGTCTAAGACACGAGATCTTTCCAAATACCAAGTTTCATTAAGATCCGATCACCTGTTCAAGAGTTATAAATACCTCAAGATTCCGGATTCCCCCTACGGCCACTCCCCCACGATGATCGGATCATGGAAACGACTATTGTCAAGTCGGTTTATTCAGGTCCCTGATATCCCAGCCTGTTGCGTCGTCCTAGTGCATAAGGAAGTACCGAACTCACGTTTAATCAGAATCCCCCCCCCATATTGCTCGAATCCGGTCCGGTTAAGTCAATGATGTATATAGGACTTGTGCTTGCTCTTTCCACCAAGTTTCATCCTGATCCCTCTACTCTAAGCATTTCCCAAGATTTCCGGTTCCCCTCTCCAACTCCCCCGAAGTCACCGGATCCGGTCTGGATTTTATGTGGATCGTCTGAGACACGAAGTCTTTCCAAATACCAAGTTTCAGTAAGATCCGGTCACCCGTTCAAAGAGTTATAAATACCTCAAGATTCCGGATTCCCCCTCCGGCCACTCCCCCCCCCCCCCCCACGATGATCGATCATGCAAACGACTATTGTCAAGTCGGTTTATTCAAGTCCCTGATATTCCAGCCCAGTTGCGTCGTCCTAGTGCATCAGGAAGTACCGAACTCACGTTTAATCAGAAATCCGCCCCCCCCCTCCCAACTTCCCCCATTTTCTCGAATCCGGTCCGGTTATGTCAATGATGTACCTAGGACTTGTGCTTGCAATTTCCACCAAGTTTCATCCTGATCCCCCTCCACTCTGAGCATTTCCCAAGACTTCCGATTCCCCTCTCCAACTCTCCCCGAAGTCACCGGATCCGGTCCGGATTTTATGTGGATTGTCTGAGACACGAGGTCTTTCCAAATACCAAGTTTCATTAAGATCCGGTCACCCGTTCAAGAGTTATAAATACCTCAAGATTCCGGACTCCCCCTCCCTCCACTCCCCCCACGATGCTCGGATCGGGGAAGTGACTATTTCCAACTTAATCATCTGGGGTCCCTGATATACCTGCCAAGTTTCATCCTCCTAGCTTATGTGGAAGTGCCCGAACTAGCAAAACCCGGACCGACGGACGGACAGAAATTGCGATCGCTATAGGGCACTTAGCCGAAGGGCAAGTACCATGAAAATGATAAACTCAGCTGAAATCGCGAACAGACACGGATAGAAACAATAGATGGCAGCACTTTCGGACCCTCGGGAAAAAGCCACTTTTGTGTTTCTGTAGATTTTTCTTTATCACTCAAATAAGATATGTTTGGCTGTGGGGCCGGGTAACTGCCGCATGTATTTAACACTTATAGATTTTAGTCTATCTTCAATTTGAAACTGGTGCCTGCCTGTTTGCGTGCTAGAAGGGAGCTTTCCACTCGAAAGCAGAAACATTGCTTTGATGAAACGAAAGGTTTGCTACACAACTTCAGATAGTCCTCTCTGACGTGGGTTATATAACTCCACTTCACTTCGCACACCGTAGGCTCTGGCTCGAGGACAAGTAAAAACCATCCTGATTGGCCCCAGGCAAGAGTTCTACGGAGCTTTCCAAAATGTAATGTCATATTCCTCAATCCGGCCTGCGGTCCGCAGTTTCCGTAAAAACTGCACATGTTAGACCTTTACCAGTTACCAGGAATAAAATGAAATCGGCGGCATAGGAAAAAAAAAACGAGGACAAAAACAAGTGTTGCTTCCGCAACAGAATGATCTTTCAGCTCTTTCGGTAACCCTCGCCTAAATCTCCAGCTGAGCTCGAATACATAAATATCACATCTAGAGCACTTGCACCTAAACCCCGTCAAGTTTCTCTGGAATCCAAAAAACTTCCGGACATACACAGCTCGTATCCGTTCATAAATAGTGAACTGAAAGGCAAAAGTGCTCCTCAGCCAGAATTTCAACCCAGGATCTTCGGTAGGTCACTGAGCCAGAGGCGTTAGTAGCCAAAATGTTTTTTTTTTTGGGGGGACGAGGCATTTACCGACTGTTTCTGTAGAAAAAACGACTGTTTTCAACAACAAAAATTACATTTTCAAAATATTCACTGATTTTCAGAAAAACCGACTATTTTGACGAAAAATCGACCAATTTTCAGAAAAACCGACTAAAAAATCGCGGCGCTTAGTGCCGACTCGGCTATTTTGTCGACTCGGCCGACAGCATTGGGGGGTGGCCTCCCCGGCCCCCAGTCGTGACGCCCCTGCACTGAGCTGCAGAGGAGCTTGTGGACATAGTTCGCAAACCAATGGTCAGATAGAAGCGGGCCATTAACCTCTCCGCCGCAGCAGAATCGGCTCAGCTACGGGGAGAATGGTAGGTCTCGTAAATTTTGAGCGGAAAGAGGAACCTGTATTAACTTCATACGCCTCTCAGAAAATTCCATCCAGATTAGTTATGTGTTTGTCGCTAGATGTGCTAGCATAAAATAAACAAAGACACCTTACTTCTTGGTTTACGTTTAGCAAGGTCGTTTGGCTATTTTCACTTCATCATAGGCCTAGCCATGTTTAAAACTGTTGAAAATGCCTCTCTCAGCCTCTACCTACGTGTGCTCAACCCAACTCCGGTCTGCCAAACTCATCAAGTTTGCGAATTCTGGCTTCCGACTTCAGTTCAGTGCTGACTTCCACGGTGCTAATACGCGACTCGGTACGAACCAAAAGCCTGATCGCTTAGTCCTCCTACAGATAACTTGTACCAAGATCTAACGTGTGATTATTATTGTTTCTTTAGAGCACCTGGCGGCTATTCGTTACTGGATTGTATGAAGGGCTTATTAGCCATAATACATGCACCTTACCTATTTGAACAATGCACACAGAGGAAAAGCAGATTAGCGAGGCTTATGCGGCGTTTCCACCAATCTTCGTTTAGAATGGAACCGGCTTATTTTTTCAACGACTAGTGTTGACTATATTGCAAGAAAATAAAGGACTGGGAGGTCATGTCACTATGATTTGAGGTGCCTTTGGATGCCTTCAACAATAGAGAGAATTTAACAGGAAAGTAGAGGGAAATTGAACTGTCTATCTTTTTTTGCTGATCTGTTTCAGTTCAAAATGATTTTGGTGTTCATGACTGTGTGATTTCTGGCCGTTGGCTTATTTCTACAAACACGACCTGACAACGCCGTCACCAACCAAAATAAATGCTGAATTTTGGGAAAGAAACCAAATGATATAATATGAAAGAACTTGTTGGGGGATGCTGTGTTTGTGCTGATGAGCAGGGTTGGAGCGAAAATCCACTTGTATATTGTGATGGTAGTGATTGCACAGTGGCAGTGCATCAAGGTAGGCTAATTGAGAAGTTCTTAGGCTATTTTTTTTTATTTTGGAAAGCTCCTTAGAACTCTTGCCTGGGGCCAAACAGGACGGTTTTGCTTTTCCTTGAGCCAGAGCCTACAGTGTGTGAAGTGACATACGTGGAGTTATATAGTCTATGTCAGAGCACAGAGAGGACTATCTGAATTTGTGCAGCCAAGTTTTTGTTTCTTTAAACCATGTTTCTGCTTTCGACTGGAAAGCTCTGTATATATAATATCAACTAGGTTATATAAGATAAAGTTACAAGTTTTCATTCATTACAATACATATAATTGAAAAGGGTAAAGTCCAACTGTCTGCTTGCTGTCTGCAAAGTCGATTTGGTCCCTTCTTCCGACATTCTTCTTCTTCTTCTTCTAGGGTATAGTCATTTGGTCTGACCCTGTTAGACACTTGCCTTTGGCCAAGTGCCATATAGCGATCGCAACTTCTGTCTGTCAGTCTGTCTGTCGTTCGATTGGTCGGCCGGTCCGGGTTTCGCTAGTTTGGCACTTCCACAAAAGCTGGGACGATGAAACTTGGCAGGCATATCAGGGACCCCAAATGATTAAGTTGGAAATAGTCAGGGAGTGGAGGGAGGGGGAATCTGGAATCTTGAGGTATTTATAACTTTTGAACAGGTGATCAGATAGTAATGAAATTTGACATTTGGAGAGATCTGGTGCCTCAGACGACCCACTTAAAATCTGGACCGGATCCTGTGACTTTTGGGGAGCTGGAGGTGGGAACCGGAGATCTTGGGAAAGGCTTAGAGTCGAGGGATCGGTACGAAACTTATAGGGAAGATCAAGCACAAGTCCTATATACAACATTGACATAACCGGACCGGATTCGGGTACTATGGGGGGAGTTGGGGTGGGGGTGGAATTAGGTGATCTTGTGATTCGGGACTAGGACGATGAAATTTTGTAGGCATATCAGGGGCCCGAATAGATTGCGTTGAGAATAGTCGTTTCCCCGATCCGACACATCGTAGGGAACTGGAGGGATGGGGAATCCGAAAATTAGTAACATGCATAACTTTGGAAGGGGTAATCGGACGTGCTTGAAACTTGACAAGTGTCAAGAGCAAGTGCTCAGATGTTCCTTTTTCAAATCCGGACCGGATACGATTACTGGGGGGGGGGGCTGGAAGGAGCACCGGAAATCTTCTGAAAGGCTCAGATTCGAGGGACCCAGATGGAGCTTGGTGGGAAGAACAAGCTTAAACCCTAGATACACTACTGACAACACAGGGCTGTATCATGTCACAGTGGGGGAAGTTGGAGGGGGTTTACTGGAATTCCAGTGATCTTGAGTTAGAGTACTTCCAGGTGTGCTAGGACCATGAATTTTGGCAGGCATTTTAGGGATTCTACCATATTGACTTAAAATAGTCCCTTCCCCGACCCGATTATCGTTTTGGAGTCGAGGGATAGGGAATCCGGAATCTAGTAACATTCACATTTGGATCGGATGACCGGATATGCATGAAACTTGGTAAGTATTGAGAACAAGTGTCTCGGATCTTCAGTTTCAAGTCTGGACCAGATGTAATCACTGGAGGGGGGGAGCTGGAGGGGGCACCGGAAATCTCGTGAATCGCTTAAAGTTAAGGGATTGTAGTTGGACTTGGTTGGAAGAAGAAACGTAAACCCTATATATATTCCTGACAAAACAGGACCAGATCCTGTCGTGGTGGGGGAAGTTGGGGGTCTCCCGGAATTCCGGTGATCTCGAGCTAGGATGCTTCTAGATGTGCTAGGACCATGAAACTTGGCAGGCCTAATGGAGACTGTAACATATTTACTTGAAAATAGTCCCTTCCCCTATCCGATCATCGTGGGGGGAGTAGAGGGATGGGGAGGAATCTGGTGACATTCGTAACTTAGGAACGGGTGATCGGACGTGCATGAAACTTGACAAGTGTCAAGAATGAGTGTCTCAAATGTTCAGTTTCAACTCCAGAGTGGGTCTGATAACTGGGGGGGGGGGGGGGGGGGCTGGAGGGGGACAAACTGACAAACATGCTAACTGTTCCAACAAGTGCCATGAGCTTTCAGCTCTTGTTCTTTCTGTGGTTGGTTGACTCTTGGTTGAAGTCTTCCTTTATACTGTAATATCTAAAGATGCTAGTAGTTCCAGGATTTTTGTGAAAACCTCGAGTTTCTTCTTTCTTCGCGTCTTGTGGGTGGGGCCTATGGTGGCTGCTTCTGGTTTTAGTTCGAAACGTTTGAAGGTTGCTAGCATGTTCCTCTTTTTTTCTTGTAACTGCCTGCAGTCAAAGAGGGTGTGTTGCAGAGATTCTTCCCAAATACGGCAGTATCTGCTTAGAGGGGTGATACTCTACTTACCTCGGAACAGTTCTCTGTTGAGTAGCACTGCTTAGCTCTTCAGCCTGAAGAAAGTTCTGCTCGCCAATCTTGATTTGTAAGGAGATGTCAATGCGGAGTTTGGAGCTATTGCTGTCTTCTTGAGTCCGATCCTTAAGACATCTCTGAATGCTAGCGGTCTCTTGTTGGTTGGTGTTTTTTTTTTTATCTAGAGCCTGCTGAGCGTTCTTGTCAGCTACCTCGTTGCCCACGATGCCACAGTGACTAGGGACATTTTGAAATCTAATAGTTATCGCAGTTCCCTCATTATTTCTCGCAATTCTGTTGTATCACTGTCTCCCGTTTCCCACTTGATGGTTTTAGGATAATCATTGAAGACAGAGAGTCAGTAAATACAACAATCTTTTTGGTGGGGGTGGTTTCTGGGTAGTGATCTTCGAGGCCATGAGTATGGCTTTCATCTCCGCTGTCAGTATCGAAGAATTGTCAGGAAGTCTTTGTTATATTATTAGATTGTATGCTGGGATGTATGCAGCTGCTGCGCTCTTGTGGCCTTGCACAGAGCCGTCGGTATAAATCTCAAGATGATTTTCGTAGACCTCGTACTGAGTTGGCATCTCATACTTCTTGAAGGGGGTCACGTCTAGTTCGACATCGCTGATGTTCATTGTCCAGGGTGATGACGGCGGGTGGGTCGATTTTCTTTTTTCAGGTCTTCGTTCGACTGGAAAGTTTGGAGAGAGCATTGTTTTTTGTTGGCTGGGGTAATTCCAGACGTCAATACTGATGAATAGACGATATGGTTTATCCCGTAACACTATATTTTTGAGTAATACTTCACAAGAAGTATTTTTACTCTGTCGTCCATTTTGCTCACTCCAGCTATTTGTCGAATGGTATCTACCGGGTTGTGTGAGTGGCGACTATGTGCAATTTGAATTGTTATATTTTGTATCTCTAGTATTCTGAGGAGGTTCGTAGAGCAGTTCCATATTAATGTATCCCATATTCCCTCGAATGTATAACTTATAGAATTCCATCATGGATTGGGAACTATATCCCCACTTGGTGCCTGCCATGCGCTTCAGTATGGAGATTCTCCTTATCGCTGTCGCTTTTACTTCCAGTATTTGTTGTGGCCATGTCAGCTTCTGGTCGAATGTCAATCCGAGGATTTGTCCTGTTGTTGCCACTTCTAAGGTAATTCCATTCAGTTTGATTTCCGGGTTGGTAAACTTTATGTTCCTATGGAAGACGATGACATTGGTCTTCCCAGCTGGAAACGGAATTCCGGTCATTGCTGAGTGTTCATTGATGTTGTCGAGTGATTTCTGCGCCAGCTTTGACACGGAGGTTAAGTCATCCCCCTTATGGCAGGAGAGGACATCGTCGGCGGACATGCCCTTTAATCCTTGTTTATCTTTCAGTTAATTGAACAAGAGCTACTAGCTCATATGGCACTTGTACGAGTAGGCTGTACAAGAAAGTAGATGAAAACGTCACAAAATACACCCGCCATCCAAAAAGGCGGTTCGGAAATAGAAATAGGATATTTAGTTTCACTCATTTCTGAGCAGTTCCGGCATCGTCTCGATTGCAAATGCACATGACTGTTCAAACTTTCATCCCAATAAATCCATTTGTTTGATCCCTAGACGTGCTACACGATTTCCGGTACTCACTCTATTTCCACCTACCGTGGCCGAATCTGGTTCGGAATAAAAAAAAATCGACCACCTAAAGCATCTTCGTTTATACCATCTACCAAGTTTCACTCGAATCTGAGCATTTTTGGAAAGTTCCGGTACCCCCCCCCCCTTCCCAGCAACGTTGTCAGAGCCGGTTCGGGCCCAATCTCTTAATTCCCTCATCAAGTTTGACTGAAATTGGAGCATAGCCTATCTGCAAGTTTCCAGTACCCCCCCCCCCCCCCCCCTACCTTGGCCGAATCCGGCCCAGACGCCAAATAACAAATCTAGGCCGCATAAACTCGGCACTGTTGAATTGTATCTCATTCGGTCCATCCGTTTGGTTTTTGTGCATGTCAAAAGTCCCCCCACCCCCAATTCCCCTATTCGTGGTCGCATATGGTTCGAACGCATGTTTTACATGTCCGGGCCATCGATTCGTATCACCCATGAAGTTTCACTCGAATCAGACCACTCGTTCGCAATTTATAGAAGTCCATATTTCTCTTCTGTTGCTCCCCCAAAAATGCTCGGATCTAGGAACGGAAGTTTCCGGGGGTATGTTGTGTCAGGTTTTTAAGTCAAGATAATTTCGGGTCGCTAATATGCCTGCAAAGTTTCGTTGTCGTTTTACATCTGGAACTATTCTAACTCACGACTACCGGAGTTCCAGGAAACCCCCTCCAACTCCCCCCACAGAGCCCCGAAACCATCTGGCTCCGTCAATTTCATCTAGGCCTAATGCTTGTTCCATCCATTAAGTTTCGTCCCAATCCCTCTACTTTTAGAGTTTCTTTAGTTTTCCACCCCCCCCCCCCATCCCCACAGGTATCGGACCCGACTCGGACGTGACACTGAACGTCCGAGGCGATAGCTCACCAGACCAGTTTCATTCAAATCCAATCACCCGTTCAAAAGTTATGCACGCCACTAGATTCCGGACTCCCCATCCACCCACTCCCCCCACGATGGTCGGGTCGGGGAAACGGCTGTTCTCAAGTCAATCTGTTCGGATCCCTGACATACCTGCCAAGTTTCATCGCCCTAGGACATCAGGAAGTATGCCGAACTCGCGGGATCGCTAGAAATCCGGACCCCCACCCCAACTCCCCCACAGTGCCCTGATCCGGTCCGGTTATGTCAATGACGTGTCGAGGACCTGTGCTTGTTTTTCCCACCAAGTTTCATCCCGATCACTCCACTTTAAGCGTTTCTAAAAATTTCCGGTTCCCTCCTCCAACTCCTCCCAGTGTCATCGGATCCGGTCCGGTTATGTCAATGACGTGTCTAGGACCTGTGCTTGTTTTTCCCACCAAGTTTCATCCCGATCCCTCCACTTTAAGCGTTTCTCAAAATTTCCGGTTACCTCCTCCAACTCCCCCCAGTGTCATCGGATCCGGCCCGGATTTAAAGTGAGGTGTCTGAGACACAAGGTCATCCTAAATATCAATTTTCATCAAGATCCGATCACCCGTTTAAAAGTTATGCACGCCACTACATTCCGGACTCCCCATCCACCCACTCCCCCCACGATGGTCGGGTCGGGGAAACGGCTGATCTCAAGTCAATCTGTTCGGGTCCTTGACATACCTGCCAAGTTTCATCGCCCTAGGACACCAGGAAGTATGCCGAACTCGCGGGATCGCTAGAAATCCGGACCCCCATCCCAACTCCCCCACAGTGCCCTGATCCGGTCCGGTTATGTCAATGACGTGTCTAGGACCTGTGCTTGTTTTTCCCACCAAGTTTCATCCCGATCCCTCCACTTTAAGCGTTTCTCAAAATTTCCGGTTCCCCACCCCAACTCCCCCACAGTGCCCTGATCCGGTCCGGTTATGTCAATGACGTTTCTAGGACCTGTGGTTGTTTTCCCCACCAAGTTTCATCCCGATCCCTCCACTTTAAGCGTTTCTCAAAATTTCCGGTTCCCTCCTCCAACTCCCCCCAGTGTCATCGGATCCGGCCCGGATTTAAAGTGAGGTGTCTGAGACACGAGGTCATCCTAATTATAAATTTTCATCAAGATCCGATCACCCGTTCGCAAGCTAAAAATACCTCAAATTTTGGCTTCACCCTCCCTCCACTCCCCCCCCCCCCCAGATGGTCGAATCGGGGAATTGATGATTTCCTATTTAAGCTGGTCGGGTCCCAGACATGCCTGTCAATTTCCATCGTCCAGCACATCAGGAAGCACGGAACTCGCGGGATCACTACAAATTCGGACTTCTCCCCCCCCCCCCAACTCCCCCAAAGTGAGCGGATCCGTTCCGGTTATATCAGTCACGTATCTAGGACTTTTGCTTGTACTTTCCACCAAGTTTCATTCGGATCCCTCCACTCTAAGTGTTTTCCAAGATTTCCGGTTTCCCCCTCTAACTCCCCCCAGTGTCACCGGATCCGGTCTGGATTTAAAATGGAGGGTCTGAGACACGAAGTCCTTCCATGTATTAAGTTTCATTAAGATCCGATCACCCGTTCGTAAGCTAAAAATATCTCATTTTTCCTATTTTTTCCGGATTCCCCCTCCCTCCAATCCCCTCCAGATGGTCGGATCGAGGAAGCGACAATTTCTAATTTAATCTGGCTCGCTTCGTCGGCTTCGTTTCTGAATTTTTCTTTTTTTGCTGGACTAGTAGTTCGCTCGGAATTCGGGCGAAACCGCAAATTTGGCAGTAGTAAAGCAGGAAGTTTCGGTCAATATCGTCAAAATAGATATGGCCTATAGAGGTATAGATAGGTAGATAGAATATCTGAACTCGGTTTTCTCTGATGATTAGCCTGGCGAAGACAAGACCGAATTGTCTGGACCAAATCTTAGATTTTTGGGATTCCATCGACACCTTTGGTCTTGTTCTGTCGGTTTCTAGAAATGTTTCTGGAACAAAATTTTCCGGGCTTTTTCTTGTTTGGATGGAAATCATCTAGATTTTCTTTTTCAGAGATGGATTCCGGATTGCCGATTATGCTTAGGTTACGTTTATGCGAAGAGATCTCTTGTCTAAACTGATCTACTGCACATCATTTTCATTTAATTTTTTTTTTTTACCATTTTTCTTTTAGCTTGCTATGGAATTGTCTCTGTTCCATCTGGAGAGTGGTTTTGCCGTAGATGCGAATCGCAAGAAAAGCCTTCAAAAGTGGTAAGACATATTATTCAAAGAATTTTATTCCAGGTCACCTTGGCTGGGATCAAGACTTGTGTTTAGATCATGCCATGGGTTATTGTTATTATTGTGGCATATACCACAACTCGAACTTGACATCTGCACTCTTCTGGATGTAAAATTTGCGTTGTCTTCCTGTGAGTCAGGAGGAAATTTGACAGAACCACCAGACGTGGCTCTTTGGGAGGAACATAAAGGGTGACACTCAGGGAATTGAATGTTCCCAGTCTTTGTCTTGTCCATGCTCAACAACCTTGACAAACGTGTATTTTTCTCCTCGTTTATTCTGTAGTGGATGCAAGTTGGAGAATCGCTTTTCCACTGTTAGAATTTTTGGATCCAGTGACAATCATTTCCAGATCCCATTTCTTTGTGATGAATCTTGCCACGTTTTGTGTGGATCCTTAGGTGTCATGCTTATTTTGCGTGTTCCTGAATGAGGTGGAGCTCTCATCAGATTTAGACAAATTGTTAATGCTTATCTGTCTGTTTCAGAGATGTGAGCTATGTCCCTCAAAGCAAGGTGCATTTAAGAGGGCAGATACAGGAGGATGGGCTCATGTAATTTGTGCTCTGTACATCCCTGAAGTAAGGTTTGGGAATGTTTCAACCATGGAGCCGATCATTGTCAGTCACATACCTACAGACAGGTTTGATAAAGTGAGTATGAATGAAATGAAATGCTTTTATTCCGCCAAATTGACGAGACAAGAAAAACGTTAAAGCATTTACAATACGTGCGTTAAAGCTTTCTAATCCTAGTGCACATCATCCGTAATACTCAAAATAAAACAGCAGATTTACAAATAAACATTAAAAAGTACGAAATAGCAAAGAATTTTTTTTTTTTTTTTTTTTATCAAACAGGGCAACAACTTACTAAGTTCTAGGGTGGGTTCAGATGGTGGCGAAGTTCTAACTGGCATTTATTTTGTCTTGCTTTTTAGAGCTCACCTGGATCGGATCCTTCAGAAGTTTCGTAACAGATAACACAAGGATACGCGGTTTCAAAAGTATCTGCTGACTTCTTTTGTATGTTGTCATGATTACCTTACCTAAAATTACCTTAAGTCACAGCTTGGAGGGAAATAAGGACTTTTGATCCTGTTAATCACTCAGGTTCAGATTCTTTAATTTCGAAAATACTTCGTTACAATATATTTTGATCACTGGGGGCTGGCAGAGATACGAGTTCGTTAGCTCGGCCCCATAAACTCCTTGTGATGACAGTTGCATTTGTGGTTGATTACAATCTGGTGGAAGATTCTGGTGCATCCCAGTCAAATCTCCACGGTTTGTCGCTGCACTCAGCATCCAAACCGCTTTTGAATGCATCTGTCGATTCAGCAGCAACAATGTCCTCCTTTAGGTTATTCCAGAGGTTCACAGTCCGGTTCGAGAAGAATTTGCATCTTGCTCCAGTCCTTGCGTCCTTGGTATCGGAAAATTCAACAGATGCTTTTTCGACTCTTCCTGTCAATGCCTGTAATGCATATCATTTCATGCATAACGTTTGTCGCGACAACTGATTACATCCCAAGTCATGTCTGTTGAAACCGCGCATCCTTGTGTTGTCTGTTATGAAACTTCTGACAGCGCGGTAAAGTACCTCTGACAATCTGACTTGACTTTTTAATTAGAAACGACCAAATTAGTAATTGTTGACCCTAGTTGGTCGTTTCTTAGTTTAAATAATGAATAATAATAATTTAGTCAGGGTTATATGCTCAGCACTTTGGGTATTCAAGTATTAACTTCTGTGCTAAACTAATCACAGAATATACAGAAGACAGAGATTGCATTTCCTGGCTAAGAAGAACAAAAGAAACTTGGATAGGGCTAGATAGCAACGAAAACAAGATGTAAAGAAGAAGAAAAAAAAGATTCCAACAATGATCAAAAGAAAAAAAGAAAGAAAGATAAAAAAAATGGGAATAAATAATAAATTTAATATTTCTTGTAAACATACTTTAAATGTCTTCCTGCTATGCAGTATACTGTTTTTGGATGTATCAAAAGGCTCTGAAAGTTTTCCTAGCATCAGATTTATTATAGGTTGTTAGAGCTTGTGATTTTTTGTTGTACCAACTGTGCCCCCACAGCTAATCTGATTTTTTCTTAGAAGTGCTACATTTGTGAAAGCGCTGGAAGGGATTCAAAGTCGGCATCTGGTGCTTGTATGCAGTGCAATAAGAACGGATGCAACCGGAGTTTTCATGTGACCTGTGGGCAGGCGGATGGACTACTCTGCGAAGAAGCCGGAAATCATGGTGACAATGTCAAGTACAATGGCTACTGTGGCCATCACTTCTTAAAAGTGGTAAGTTAAACTTGATTCTCATAGGCAGCCTTTCCAGCGAGGATTCGGCCCTCTGCTTCTTTTCTGGTTAGTTGGTAGTATATATAGCCGAGCGAGTAAAGCCAATCATATTTTATATAATCTGTATTTTATTAAAGGACCCGTCGTACCTGTAGTTCCAATACAATCTACTTCCGAGTACAGTCATTAATTCTTAATACTGGAGAACCAAATTTCATATGTTACATTCTAAACCCGCTAACGAGTATTACACTCTTTGCATTTGTCGTGATTCACGATTTCCATGCGAATTATGCTCCGGGCGAGTGTTCTAGCCTAAATGGCTAGACGCTCCCAGCATTCATCGTGCATACAAGTGTTGGGGAATACTTAAGGAAAAGTTCTTAAGTAATTACTCAAGTAAAAATTCTAGTACTTGTATACCCCACTTAAGTAAAATTAAGAAATACAAAAATAAAATTAAGAAATAATATTCGTACTTAAGTAAAAAATAGAAGTACTTAAGTACTCAAGTACTTTCATGATAGTGAAAGGTTCAATTAGCACGAGTTCAGTACCATCTTTATCATCTTCGCTTAATTTGTATGGAGATTAGGAATCTAGTGATTCTTTCTGTGAGCCATAAGTGTTTGTTTAAAGAATAGCTAACTATGTAGCTTTCCTTCATGTAGCCTAGAGCTGACAACATATCAGTTCAGCTAAAATGTTAAACTGAAAATTGCCCTTCCGTAAATTTGTGGGAAGTTCCCGCCCACTAATGGAAGGAGGCTTGGGACAACCCTGACCGTTGATGAATGTGTCATCATTTTGTTCGAAACCTCTGAACCAGGGTTGTGCATGAATAATCGTTATTCGCTGAATCACGGTCCAGTGCAGGATTTTATGAATAATCGTGAATCGAATCGTAATCGTCATTGTTTTCCCCGCTGAATCTTTGAGTGAATCGTAATCACTTTTTTTTCCGTCGAATCGCAGTGTGACTCAGCCTCAAAAAATGAATAAACTGCAGTGAATCGTCCTTAAAAAGGATCAAAACCAGTATCTCTATTGGATGCCCCCCCCCCCCCCCCCGAAACATACAGAAATAATAATTTTTGTAGGCTTTTCCCTATGATCTGTGTGTTTTTGTACTTTTTTGTCCGACCAGCAGGCAGACCCCCTCGAAAGGCAAATTCCAAACTCCTGGTTTTAACCTGTACTTTCTACTAGGACCATCCTGCACAGTTTGAAAACTTCCGTAATTTCTCTTTGAATCGTTTTGAGTCGTGAATCGAATCACTTTTTTGGGTGAATTGAATTGAATCGAATCGTTATGCTGTACAACTGAATCGTAATCGTAACCGAATTGTGGGTGATTGAGGACAAGCGAATCTTGAATTGTGAGATTCAGAAGCAGGTCGAATCGCACAACCCTGCTCTGAACTATATTCTTGTTTTACTGTTAGATCGATTAGGTCTGACCCAAGGGGAGACTCTTCTACCCTCCGATAAAATCCTGGATCCGGACCTGTCAACCATACATTTCATGTTAAGAACAAGAAGAAAGGTTTCGGTGAAATCACAAAGAAGAAAATATTTGTGTTACTTCTTCATCCAGAAAATCGGGTAATATACACTTGCGATCTCTGCCAGATCGCGAAAGCTTTATTCATCTCCACTATTCAGCCAGATCCCTTAGGCAATAGTTTTCTATCTTGATTGATTGATTATTCCAAAACGTAGGCACGCCCTTTACCCCGAAATACAATATCTAATAAGTTGGGTCGAAGCATGTTGTTCTTTCCGAATTTTTTCGGTTTACATCAGATTCCGGTCATCACCATTTACCCAGTAGGGTAAATTTCCTACCTGTTAGTTCCCTTGAGTAGGAGGTCGTCTTGTTATCCCTGACGCGAACAACTGGACAAACATATTATTGACGAAAGTTCAAATTTTCGCAGGATTCCCGCGAATTCGGCCAAACTATCAACTTTATGGGAAAACGAAGCTAAAGGGTGATTTCCAATGTCGTAAAATGTCGTTTCCTGACTCGTAACATCCGGTAAAGCGAAGCATATGGAATTTCCGTTCTTGATCGGACTTAAGTCCGTAGTATCGACCAAGCACAACAAATTAAATAGACCGAGTCAGCATGTCAGTCTGCCCCAGTTTCTTGATTCAAGAATCCTATATACTTGATTAGTAAACTATTAAGCACCACGGAAATCTTTTCTTTTTGCCGAATTCTGTGCGAACTAATTATTCGGGAATTCACTTTGTCTCTCACTTGTGGATCAGATTGAAGTTGAAACCCGTCCCCAACCACTAAATATAGGACTACAGTACCATCTACGAATGATCTGTACTTTCGACGCGACGCAAAGGACACGCACAGCAAGTTTGAACAAGATAGCCTACCTAACTCATTAGAGAGTACAGCGAACAGACAGACAGGCGGGCAGACACGCTTTGCGAAGTTATATAGGTGTCCGTTCACTACGTTTTGGGATCCCAAAAACTTGATTTGATGTATCCCCTGACATGGGAACTATATAGTTCCCATGTCAGGGGATCAACGACCAAACAACACATGTGTGTTGTTTGGTCGTTGATCTTTTGGTCAGGGATTCTATGCAAACATAATAAGCCTACCTAAATACTTGATTACTTAAGTACTGAAGTACTACCTGAATACTTGAGTACTGAAATACAGTAGAGGTATGCTTATGTGAACGTCTGGTAAACGTGAACGATCGCCGAAGAAAAAACTAATACCCAAACAAGGCAATTTTTTCGATAAATACTGATAATAACCATTCAGGCCATTTGCACTTTTTGAATATTTTGCTAATTCACTGATGAAAGTGACTGAACTATCAGCTGATTTCTTTGTTAATTTGAAAATTTTGCAAAGTGGAACGCAACTTCAATGGAGAAGATGGCGGTCCTAACCTTCAGATGCAGTCAAAAGAGGAAGAAGATTTTTTTTAAATTCAAAATCAAAGAAAGTCAATTGAATTTCTTATTTCAAGTTTGTGCTAGGATAACCCTGAAATACTTGCGGTTAGCTGATATTAACTTTGTACTTTTTCTTTTCCATTTTACTTTTTTATATGCAATTGACAAAAGCAAGGTAGTGGAACAGTTAAAAAGTTTTCACATAAGCATACCTCTACTGTACTGTTTGAAAAGTATTTATTACTTAGGTTTATTTTCTGAAAAGTGCTTGATACTGAATTTGATTTTCTGAAAAGTACTTAATACTTATACTTAAGTAAAAATTTCCTGGAGTACTTGGTACTTGTACTTAAGTAAAAATTAGAAGTACTTGGCACAACTCGGGTGCATATGGTGATAGTTCGAGAAGATAAATCCTAATCAGCATTTTTTTTTCTAGAAGCGAAGTCATAACGTGAAGTTCATACCTCCTTTCAAACCTATTCCTCATCGTGGCACAACTCCGGACTCTTCACCTGGAAAAAGTAGTCCCGCTCAGCTTAGTCTCGCCATGCTTAAGGATAAGAAAAAGAAGACAATAAAGCGCCCCTCCTCTGCTGGTAGCGGTGAAAGTAGCGGAAGTAGCAACAAGGTTTGTGGCATTTGATTGGGTCAGAATCCGGTTGGGTCTTCGTCGTTCGGATGTATAAGAACATTCTGGAGATGCCTCCGCCGACCGTAGACGGGGCCAGCCGCTTCCGTTTTCCTGCTGGGTAAACAGTTCTAGATAAACACGCTTTACAAAAATGTGTATTACCTTATATTGCTGTCGTGAGTATCTTGTTTTATTGTTGTTATTGTATTTATTCACTTTATATTTGACGTCATTTTATATTGATACAGTTATTTTTGTTGACAAAAAAACGAAAATTCGGCTAGTCCGCGAATGGTTTGATAATAAATTGGATTGAGTTGTTGCCTACGGGTTTTTGTCCACACAGGCTCATCTAGCGGGCAAGCTCAGGTCCTTGAAGATTTGATAGTAATAATATAAAGCATCATAAAAACGCTTTCGTTTTACTTGTCACGAAGAAGTCATGAATAATCATTACGGGGCAGAGGTTGGAAATGAAAAGAAAGAGTTCCAAATGTTCAACAAAATATCATGGAAACTTGAGATCTTAGCCTCGTTTTTGTTGCACGCTGCAGGTCCACTTCTCTGCCACTTCCGGGCTGATTCTGTCTTCATCGGTTTTTGCACTGCAGTGCTTCCGAGGAAGCACTGCTCACCGACCAAGTCCGTGCTTCCCTGCAAGATGCTGCTGCAAACGCATACTGTGCAAAAGCAAAGAAGTGCTGCAGCAGCGATGCGGCAGCGCTATTGCAACAAAAACGAGGCTCTTGTCTACTGTGCGCTTGAAGCTTTCAAGGAATGCAGAATTAACTGCGTCTTCGGTTTAACAACTCAGTTTCCAGGGGACGTTCTTATGAACGATTCTGTCCAAACGTATGTCATACTGGATTTTCTTCCCTTCAAAAGTGTTACTTTTATGCTCTTGGGCAAGAGCTACTTTATGTGTCTAGCTTGTTTTACAGTGAATAAGTGATTTTTATTTGTAACCTACCAAATGCACTTGGCGACCGCAGAGCAGACAAACAATGGCAGAATTTGGACTGAAGTTATAATTGGGCCTAAAAGAAATCGTGGAAAATGATAGATATTCCTTCAGCCCAAGCTGACTGCGAATCATATTTGACGGTGCAAAACGAATAAGTCAGCTACATTTTATTGGAGCTATATATTCAAACAATGTTTACAACGGATACGTCAGCTACGATTCTTACAGGTTTGTTTCCTTCCCCGAAGTTGGACCAGAGGATTGACAGCCTGAAGAGGACCCTTGCCAAGAAGGGCCGACATATCGCTTGGAAGAATTGTAGCTGACATATCCGTTGTAAACATTGTTTGAATAAGTGTTTCAAAGTCATCTTGGGCTCAAAGAATATTTATTAGAGCTATGTTTCGGCTCTTCTTGGCAAGGGTCCTCTTCAGGCTCAAGTGGAAAATGAACTTGTGGAAAAACTATTCCACAAGTTCATTTTCCCGCTTTGAGCGATTTGAGCCTGAAGGGGTACCTCTCCAAGAAGGGTCGAAATATAGCTCTAATAAAATGCAGCTGACCTATCCGTTTTGCACCGTTAAATACGTGGAAAATGTCATAAAGACTAGGAGTTGGATGACACGATGTGGAAATAGAGACGCCGATGTTCTCTCGAAAAATCGAATGACATACCAATGTTTCGAAGGTTATTTTCGGCCCGCTTTCAAGTACATTGTCCTCAAGGAAAGTGCTGACTTTTCATTATGTTTCAGGGTGGAATCCGTGACGTAATCTCCTCCAGTGTCATCGTTGAGCCGACCTCAAGCGGCCACTCGAATATTTCAGATTTCTCACCCACAGAGGAAAAAGTCCCCCCTGTTCTACCCGGTGGAGGCTGGATTCCCATCCCAGAAGCTGGTGAGCTCGAACCCGAGAATTCCGAACTGGACTCTTCCAAGTTTGAGACCGTACCTGAAGACCGAAATGAAAATCCAGTGGTTAGCACTACCGCGGAAGATGTCACTGTGAAATTAGAGCCTGAGGCAATAGAACTTGATGCAGTGAGAGAGTCCCCAAAAGAACAAGAACTCGATGCGAAGCGAAAGGAGAGCAAAACTCGGCGAAAGCCCCCGACCCCTCCCCAACCGCCCCCAGCCATAAATGTAACAGATAATGATGACACGAAGATCGAAAATTTCGCTTCCTTACAAGTCCCTCAGAGCAATTCGTCTGCGATTAGGACAGTATCCCCATTGATTATTAGCACGGCGGGGTCGGTTCACGTTGCCAAAGTGTCAGAGAAGCATAAGGCAAAAGAAGTGGATGATTCCCCCCAGAAGAAAGAGATTAAGAAGAGGGGAAGACCCCCGAAAAATTCTAAACCTCCGTCTCCGCGAGCGAGCAGCAATTACGATTCGGATCATTCGAGTGGCAGCGAGTTTGACAGTGTTAGTGGTAAAAGGAGGAAAAAGGTAGCTGCAGCTGCCGAGAAAGCAGGGTAAGAGTTGAATTGTTCTTTATGACCAGGGGCGTCGCAAGGGGGGGGGGGTGCGGGGGGTGCAGCACCCCCCCACCTTTTTCAGATTCGGTAAAACTTTGGGCCGGAGGCCTGAAATTTGACTGAAATTGTTCGGTATTTTTTTTATAGCAGAACTTTTCGATATATTTATGGGGATTCGGTAGTTATACATAATCCTAAATAGGCTTTCTGTACAAATCTCTTCGGTATAATGATCGGGATTCGGTATAATTGCCAGTATTCGGTAGTTATCATGAATTTGGTGAAAGTATTGACTGAAATCATTGGGTCATTTTTCGATGCCGGTACTATTCGGTATATTTGTGGAGATTCCGTAGTTACAGAGAATACCGAATAAGCTATTGGTTAAAAATTATTCGGTATCATGATTGGAATTCGTAATTTATTCAGTATAATTTCCAGGATTAGGAAGTTAACCACAAATCCTGACTTTGTTCCAGTTTCGACGAAAGTGTACCGAATATGAATATTGTTCGGTAGTTATACAGAATCCCGAACATGCTATCGGTCTTAACTTGTTCGGTATAATAACTGGGATTCGGTAACTTATTCGTAACAATTGCCAGGATTCGGAAGTTACCACGAACCTCGAAACTCAGAAGAGGTCGAGTAAAGCACTGGTCGCAGACAAAAGGGATGATCTATGGTAGCATCGATAGTCCTTACTTTTATTTTGGATCCCAAAAAGAATATATAATGATAAATATTACGAAAATTCCGCCTGCAGCACTTTTCGTAATATTCTCTATTTTGTGGAAGGGCGCGTCATTTGACGGGGGTTTTAAGCCAGTTTTAGGATTGAGATTTCGAAACACTGAAAGCTAGAATCTGGATGGAAATTGAATTTGGCACGAAAAAAATCTCGCCGGCGGCGCTCACTTTATGTGATCATGGGCATTATTGGCTAGACTACAGTAGCCGCTGCTGCCGGAACGTCGCTCCATCCGGTTTCTGGAACTTCCTAGAGTCTCGGTACTTAATCAACGGTAAATGACAGAATTTGTAAGAGAAGCAGTTAAATTTTAGCCTACAAAAAAAAAAAAATGGATTTCGAAAATTTTCGCCTGCGGCGCTCGATTTAATTTTCTATTGGCTATAATAGATAGAAGCTGTTACTGCAATCATGCCCGGCGATATATTCTCCATGTGGGCGTCGCCAAAACGCCGCCTAATAGTTGGCTTATCGTATTTATATTTATATATCGTGTCCTACGTAATCGTTTCTGTTCCATAATTTAAAGCTCAAATTCTTAGTTGTAGGATTCGGTAAAATTTTTTGAAAGATTCGGTAAAATTTTTGCTCTGCACCCCCCCACCGAAAATGCACTTGCGACGCCCCTGTTTATGACTGATAGTTTGAATCAAGATTATGGGGGGGGGGAGGCTAGTTCGGAGTCTTCATGAAGTGTTCGATCTTTTCGAGTGCCTGACCATACATTGGGCACAAGAAAAACAAAAGTATCCGCTATGCCTTAACCTTACCTAGATATTTGCTGATCTGTTATTTTTGCGCGAATATGTGGAGTTGAAATATTTGCGGAGCGAATTTTCGGTTTCCGGTCAATTCGTCACAGGACAATTTGTCACAATGACATTTCGTCACAAGGACAATTCTTCATACGGACAATTCTTCAATTTCGTCGTTAGGACAATTCGTCATACGGACATTTCGTCACAGAGAGCCTGATTTCAAGTTTGGACTTCGTTTTTAAGCTATATCTTCTTAAATACTCAGTCACATTATAATAGTATGGCTATATAATACATTAAAACATGTATTTATCAGTGATTTCCAGCATATATTCGAGTACGTCAGTTGACTAGGCCAACATCTCCCTACTATGGTTTTCAGCCGCAGGTTAGTCTTCGCACTTCCACTTCTTGGGTGGGTTTGGGCACCCAGCAACAAATCCCTCAAGACTCATTTTTGTTTTGCCCTGCTCCGGCAGCAGAAACGAAACGAATTTACAAATGTTTGGATGAGCTGCTTCATCATGTTTGTTGAATGCTAAATGCCATCCTTCAAATTTTTGTATGGGAATCCTTAATAATAGAATTTTTGACGACCCCTCTGTTTGCGAGTTCCAAATTTTACTAATAAATCCTTGACTCTCCTTGAGAATATATAACACTAAGACTGATGATTAAATGTCCGAGATTAGAGCAAGGATTAAAAATAAAGATTCAAATCTTGATTCAAACAACCTCTTGTGAAGGGGCAAATTTTTAAATAGCAAAAATTTTAAAAATATGACGAACTGTCCTAGTGACGAATTGTCCGTGTGACGAATAGTCCCTGTGACTGACTGTCCTTGCGACGAATTGTCTGTGACGAATTGTCCTGTGACCAATTGTCCTAGAAAACGAATTTTCGGGGAAGGTTGGCTGGCGGAAAAGTTTGTTTGGGGTTTGGCAGCTTGGAAGGTTTTTGTGGATAGGTTGGAACCATAGAGAAGATTTGTGTACCTATGATTTACTAGAAGAGTTGTTTGTTTGTTTTTTATTTCTTTTGTATGCGATGGCCCTCGGGCTTTAAGCAATATATATCATATCATAGCCTACACAAAGGGTTTCATACAAATACATATTTTCATTCACTAACTGATGAATCTGCCTGAGACGGCGATGCAAGTTTTTCGTGTTCAATATAGCCAAGAGCGCTGGTGTAATTGGTACTGTGGAAGAAAATGCACTTTTTGAGGGGAATTCGCTCCATTCCCGGAGGCTTGGTTGCATTAGTCACTGGCATACGCGGATCCTTGTTCCATTCACTACATTGACTATTTAGCTCATTTACTTTCATCATTGTTTGCGTAACTAAATTAGATATTTGTATGCCTTTAGACCTGTGATCAACGGGGTCCACACCGCCCCGCACATGCTCGGAAACCACCTGAACCCGAATCAAAAGTTCCACCAACATCTGGTGAACAGTCTAAAAGACGAGTATGAAGCTGGCCGAGGAGCAGAAGAGCAGCCGTCATCTACATGGTCGACAGTTGCTCCTGCCGTGAATGGAGTTTCCGTGCCGCATCAGCAGTTGACAGGGGTGCCTTTTCCTGGCAAGGTAACTGCTCCCACTTATGTTATGTATTGAATCAGTTCTGCACACGTCCTTAAAGGACCCCTCGCACTATCTACTCTTCAACTTTCAGTATTTTAATATGTTATCCGAAAATACATTATCAGATATTGTATTTATCCGTCGCACATCATCTTGGAGGGGTAACTAGCTGATGAAGAAAAAACCCCGAAAATCTCGTTTTTCGATTTTATTTGTTAACAGAGCAGATAGGATACACATATGAGGTGAAGAATTTCGGGAACGAGAACGAACGGAAATATTACTGAAATAGAGAGCGTGTTCACCCTACTTACCGTAGTTACTACGCATGACGTCACGAATTCTTGCTTTTTTCCGTCAAGGCTGGAACGATTTTCTATTTTCCAGCATGATATCATGCCACGGGCGAATCCGACCAGTCACGTTGCAGAGATGCGTAGTTACTACGCTTACCACGCTCCGGAGCATGGTAAGCAAACAGTAACTATTAGTTACTATTTCGAGAAGGTTGGAACGGTCAGCGTAGTAACTTTTCGTGAGGATGGAACGGAAATAGTAACTATTGTTAGAAGGGTGGAACACGCTCAGAATGTACCACATTGTAAGTACGACGGGTCCTTTAAAGCAACAATAGAAAAAGAGAGTTGGAAACATGCGTCTTACTCGCATGCCAGCATTCCGGGTGCAAAAATTCTGTAATTTCGTTAACCGGGGCACGTAGCCACTATCAAATTATTTGTGTAGAGCCCATGGTCTATTTTGTCCATTAATACTATTATTGTTAACAAACAAATATCGATGATGGATCACTGTCAATGGTTACGCCACCCACAACGGCCCGCGACCCGGCCGAGGTACGGTGTTCGTCCCTAGTAGAAGAAGACAAGTAAAAAAAAAACGATGCGATTCTGTAACAGAGCATTTAGTTAATAAAAGTAACCTCGGTGTTGTAGTTGTTGTTTATTTGTTGGTCTACTGTACTACTTTGACGGCCGACTGTCAGCCTTATGAAGAGGAATCGATATTTGATCCGCCGTTGGTCGATTCAGTGGGTCCCGCTATACTGACAGCGGAACATCTGTACTCGAAATTATCTTCTCCATTTGGTCGTTTACCTGTTCACCACCCCATTGGCTTAGCGCTCATTTGTGAGAAACATATTTAAAATTCTGTGTCCTTAGTGTGTGTCTTTGGGATCCGGAAACGTAAGTGGAGGGATACCTATGAATTTGTCCGTCCGTCTGTCAGCATGATTACTCTCGAAGGGGTTGAGATACTTGGTGTGAGGATCTACTGGGACGAATTATTATTATTTTATGCCATGTAGCACAAAATTTAGGGGCGGGGGAGGTGGTTTATATTAAGGGATGAAGGAAATATTTTGTTCAAGCTTATGCAAGAGTCCATTTAGGGGTGAATCCAGAACTGAACTTCATTTTCTCATCGGGCAAATAGTTCGCCCGGAATCCGGCCAAAAGTTAAAAGTAAAAGTCGTATTTGAAGTTAATTAGATGTTCGATTGAGGGATAAGAAGACGTGCCGAATCCGTCTATGGCGATTATTTTCTACCCGGACGTATGGTTCGCCCGGAATCCGGCCGAAACCGAGAAATTTGTTATAAGTAAAAGTCTTATCTGAAGTTGATTAGAAGTTCAGTCTACTGGTAAGGAAGCATGGTGAATCCGTTTCCGTTTTTATTTGGCCGTGACACATTAATTGAGTAACGGGTACAAACACTTCATCAATTTTGTCAAAGTAGATAAGACGTTTAAGGGTAAACAGACATGCTGAATCCATATCCGAACGTGGTTTTCTCAGATGATTAGCCATTGGCCTTATTTTAATAGCCAAAGTTTTAAGCAGTCTGGTTAAGACAGGATATCTACCAGACCCAACTGAAACCTTTAGTATTGTTGTTAGTGTTTTTTTGTTTTTTTTTTACTCTGTTATTTCACTTGTGCCGTCGTGCAGTGTTATTTCACTTGTGCCGTCGTGCAGCGTGTTGTAAATCATCCGTTTTTGCTCAGCACGGACAAACAAATACAAAATCAAAGCCGGTGTCGCGTTTAAGTCTTATGTCTCGGTTGCCGTTTGCCTTTTCTGGGATCCCAAAACGTAAGTGGAGGGACACTTACTATGACATCGCAAAAGTTGTCCGTCTGTCCGTCCGTATGTCAGCACGATAATTCTCGAAGGGGGTGAGATATTTTGATGAAACTTGGTGTGAAGATTCTTTGGGTCAAGGGTGAGGTCAAATTCGTAGATGGGCTCTGTAGCTCTATATTTAGGGGTGGGGAAGGGGGTCCAAATTAGGGTAAGGAGACAAAACAAAATATTTAAACAGCTAATGTGATAGTCGATTATAGGGTAAGAAGACATGCTGAACACGGTGATGAAAACTATTTTCTTGCCGGACAAGTAGTTCGTCCGGAATCCGGCAAAAACCGGAAAGTTCGTTAAAAGTAAAAGTTTTATTTGAAGTTTATTAGATGCTTGATTTAGGGGTAAGAAGACATGTTAAACACGATGATGAAAACCATTTTCTCGCCGGACAATTAGTTAGTCCGGAATCCGGTGAAAAACCGGAAAATTGGTTAAAATTAAAAGTTTTATTTGAAGTTCATTAGATGTTCGATTTAGGAGTAAGGAGTCATGCAGTATATGAAAAGGATTTTCTACCCGGACAAATACTTCCCCCTGAGTCCGGCCAAAACCGGCAAATTCGTTAAAAGCAAAAGTTTGATTTGAAGTTGATTAAATGACAGATTGAGGGCTAAGAAGAGACGCTGAGTCTGTATATGACAATCATTTTTCACCCGGACATATAATTCGTCCGGAATCCGGTTGAAACCGGAAATCTGTTTGTAGGTTAAACTTTTATTTGCGTTGATTAGATATAAGGAGATACGCTGACTTCGTTTCTTAATTTTCTTTTTTTGCTGGACAAGTAGTTCGCTCGGAATTCGGCCGAAATTTAGCAGAAGTAAAACAGGAAGTTCGGGCAATATCGCCAAAATAGATATGGCTGATAGAGATCTATATCTGAACTTGGTTTTCTGAGATGATTAGCCTGGCGAAGACTGGATCTGGCGAAGAGAAGACCCAGTTGTCTGTATCAAATATAAGATTTTTGGGATCCCATCGAAACCTTAGGTCTTGTTCCTTAAAAGACCCGTTGCGCCTATTATACCAATGTAACATACTTCCGTAACTGCATTCATTAATTCTTAAGCCTGGAGACCCAAATTTCTTAGGTTCTATTCTAAGCCCGCTAACGATGCCTCACTAATCTTTGCTCTTGCCGCGATTCACTATTTTCCATGCGCATTATGCTCCGGGCGAGTATTCGCGTGTCATGCTACTGATGCGCAAAACCGCGTACTGAATTTTACCGAGTTTTAGCTAGAAGTCCATGGGCTTTGGAAAAGGCTTAAAACAGCCAAATTTGCAGATAATTTGTTAAAAAAAGGGTTCTACAGTATTCAAATAGTTTTAATATTGCAACTTAACATTAAGTAGCGCGAGGTGTGCTTTAAAAAAAATCACGCTTGGCCCTGACTGTCTTCATTTTTTTGCGTATGGTTGGAATAGACCCGGGGACCAGAAAGAACTTCAATTCAGTAAGACCAGATTTAGCTACATGCAGCGGTTGTGCTCAAGTCAGGAACGGAAGTTGCAATGTATGTTTTTTTTTGTATACAGAAGCCAGTTCCTCCGCCAGCCAACACGTCAGCTCCGGGGAGCTTGGAAGAACTCCTTGAGAGACAGTGGGAGCAAGGAAGCAATATGCTCATGGACCAGGCTCAGAATTTTGATAGTAAGTATAGATCTGTTCTTACTCTTTGCATGATATGCCTGTGAGTGAACATGTTCGGGAAGATAGTGTGCAGACAGTCCGACTTCGCTGTCGGATTTTCGAGGTCGGATTCGAGATTCGGACTAAAAATTCGTGAAAAATTTCCGTCGCGTCCGGAAATTCGCATCAGAAATTTCTATCGGACTCTGCGTGTCCGTTTACTTAAAATGCGAATTTGGTTCGCAGCGATGAACTGTTATATTAGGAATATCTCTAATCTTTTATGCTTTAACATGCTGTATGAAACCGAGTATCTAATATACATGTAGCGCGTACCCGAGCGGTTGGTACTTATTAGACTATACCGGTACTCTGATCTTAATCTTCGAAGGGTTGGTTCGTAACTGTGGAGGGGGGAGTTCGGACGGTAGGTCCTGGGTCCTACATTCAATAATCAGTGGGTAGAAAACACACTTACTTTTAATATTGAACTTCTGCATACATCGAATACATCTGTTAATCCAACGATCACTACTGTCTTAAGACTAGCTTAAGACTGCCTCCTAAAACAAATAAAATGATCCTTTTGTACTAGCTTTCTCTCTTCGTTTTATGGGTTGCCAAAATCGGGCAAAAAGGCACTGCGTGTGAGGCAATGCTAATATGAGTTAGAATAGTTCCAGATGTAAAACGACAACGAAACTTTGCAGGCATATTAGCGACCCGAATTATCTTGACTTAAGAACCTGACACAACATACCCCCGGAAACTTCCGTTCCTAGATCCGAGCATTTTTTGGGGAGCAAGAGAAGAGAAATATGGAAATTGACTTCCATAAATTGCGAACGAGTGGTCTGATTCGAGTGAAACTTCATGGGTGATACGAATCGATGGCCTCGACATGTAAAACATGCGTTCGAACCATATGCGACCACGATTAGGGGAATTGGGGGTGGGGGGACTTTTGACATGCACAAAAACCAAACGGATGGACCGAATGAGATGCAATTCGACAGTGCCGAGTTTATGCGACCTAGATTTGTTATTTGGCGTCCGGGCCGGATTCGGCCAAGGTAGGGGGGGTACTGGAAACTTGCAGATAGGCTATGCTCCAATTTCAGTCAAACTTGATGGACAGGAACAGGGAATTAAGAGATTGGGCCCGAACCGGCTCCGACAACCTTTTTGGGAGGGGGTGGGGGTGGGGGGGGGGGTACCGGGACTTTCCAAAAATGCTCAGATTCGAGTGAAACTTGTAAGATGGTATAAACGAAGATGCTTTAGGTGGCGATTTTTTTTTTATTCCGAACCAGATTCGGCCACGGTAGGTGGAAATAGAGTGAGTACCAGAAATCGTGTAGCACGTCTAGGGATCAAACAAATGGATTTATTGGGATGAAAGTTTGAACAGTCATGTGCATTTGCTACAGACAATCGAGACGATGCCGGAACTGCTCAGAAATGAGTGAAACTAAATATCCTATTTCTATTTCCGAACCGCATTTTTGGATGGCGGGTGTATTTTGTGACGTTCTCATCTACTTTCTTGTACAGCCGACTCGTACAAGTGCCATATGAGCTCGTAGCTCTTGTTTTATCACCGTTTCTGTTTCTGTTCCGTTTTTTATTTGCCGTTTCTTACCGTTTCTGTTTTAGCCAAAAACGGAAACGGTGCCGACCCCTAATGGGAATACAGTTTAAGAATAAACTTGGTCGACACTGATAATGGGTCGCGTGGAAATCCATCGTGTACACATATTGTGTGTTAAAAGGCTAGAATTCTCCGTTTTGTATCAAAACAACGCGACCCACCTGGCGCATAGTTTAGATCTTCCGGCTATTATTTTGCCTATAGTTTGAGAAAACAACAGGGTAACCGACCTAGTTATTGCGAACTAGGAATAATCAAGCATAAACTCCAAGAGTCCGGTTTTAGCAATCGGGCCCAGAACCTGAATCCGCACAAGGAAAATACTAGTTCGGTTTTAAAAGCTTCTTTATTTCCTGGTTGTACTCATTTCACTCCTGACAAACCTACACTGGTAACCGGGGATCCTTGCGACGAGCATCTTTGCATTTTTCTTGACAAGGTTGTCTCACTTTTTAATGACAAGGTCTAATATTCGGGTGGTGAACCCCGAACCCGGCGCACCCCTCTCCCGGACATAAACCCCGCCAGAAAAAAATGCAGTGAACCCCCCTCTGGTATCAAAACCCCAGCGACCCCCCCCCCCCCGACACCAATCCCTCCGTTGCTAAAAAAAAAATCGAAAGCTAACTATCAGTCAGCAAAATAGGTAATTAAGGGCATCTGAAAAGACCTTAATGTTTATTTTGGATATTCATTCTACCATTTAGCCCAAAACTGCACTGTTCACAATAAAGTAACTGTTCACATATAGTTTCGCGACTGACATGTACAATATTGCGACTGAACATTTTTTGTTCATCTGCTGTTGTTGAATCGAAACGTTTTTTTCGGAGCCGCTCTGGTAAACTAAGGGAAATGAGTCTAACAATTTGTTATATTATAATATTTGTTTCAGTTGCGGCGCTTCTCTCGCTCCTACATCACATCCGCATCGAAAATACTCGTCTCGAAGAACAATTCAATCAGCTTACGCAGCGGCGGGATCAGCTGTTAGCTGTTCAAGCTCGACTTGCCGTGCCTTTGCCGTACGCTCCCTCGGTGGTCCCGCAAGCAACACCACCAGCACACCAATCATCAACAGCCAGTAGGGAAAGACGACCGAGTGAATATATGCCCCCTCCAGCCCATAGTGGCCCAGTTGAAAATGGGTATGATGGGTATCATAGAGGGTCGGCTCCGGTAATCGCACATGAAAGGGTTTCTCAGAGCCCTGTGATTGTTGGGAATGGTGCGATGGTCAACACTTCGCCAAGCGTCAGGTTAGAAAGTCTTCTCCTTGTTAGAGAGTATAATAAAAAATTGAAACAAGTGTGCAAGCTCCTAAACGGGGAGTTTGAAGGAAAATGTTTATCATATCTTGTGTACTTTGTACTTGCGCCTTGGAACCAGTTACCGGCTTGAACTTGAATGGCGTGGGGTGATGAGACGCTCAAAAGACACATCTACACCCAATCTATCTAGACCCCCATCTACGCATCTATGCACAAATTCGAACTTTATACCCGTTCTCAGGTCACTTATACGAATCTAACTCACCGGGGGAGGGGGGGGGGGGGGGTGCTGAACTGTTTAGATATGGGGGAGGGACCCTGCAAAGACACATCTAGGTCTTGCTGAGTTAAAGCTGGCGCTGTGGTCTTGGACACGGCTGCTGTTTTTGCTGCTCGACTGGGTCGTCGAAAGGATAGAGCTTTATCTGCATTTTGGTTTTTGGAGTCACCTGACTCTTCTTCTTCTTCTCGAGCAGCAAAAATATATTTGGCAATGCAGTCGAGCAGCAAAACCAGCAGCCGTGTCCAGAATGAAACTCTAAGCAGTCTTCAGGGAATAAGTTAACAAAATCAGGTATTTAAGGAAGAATCTTTAATTGTTTGTCCATAAGTCAATTTTCCAGCTTGAACCTAAAGAGAATCTCTGCCAACAAGGGCCAAAATATAGCTCTAACAAAATGTAGCTGACGTATCCGTTTTGCATTAACAAAATGATTCGTAGTCAGCTTGGGCTGATGGAATAAGTATTTGATACCACTGTAACTGTATCTGCATTTTGTTGTTTTTGCTGTTACTATGATATCCGATTGTACGGTTGCTTTGCAAAAACGACAGTTGCTGAATTCGCTCTTTTAGAAGTCAACCCCAAAGAAGTAAGTACATCCACTTGCACCAAAAGTGAGTGCCTAACTTCTCTCAGTTTGACAAAAATCTTGACTCTTGATGATGGTGATGATGACAGTGAGATGATGTTCTCAGATACCGCAGTCAGTTACTACGGTCGGGACCATGGTATCTGAATTTCAGATACCTGGCACTATTGTATTATAACACAGTACTGCATAAATGACGGTATCAGTGACGGTGTACATGGTATCAGTTACCATACGCTCCTCGTAAAATCCAATCACGAATTGCCGCCAGACGCACTAGAGAAAGAATAACAATCACACGTTTAATATTAGTTTAAGTTATCTGAACGGGTAATAAGCGATTAGGTTTTCGGTTCATACCGAATCGCGCATTAGCACCGTGAAACAGTCAGCCTGAAGTCGGAAGCCAGAATTGACAAACCTGATTGAGTTTGACAGAACAGAGTTGGGTAGAGCACACATATAGGCAGAAGCATTTTAAACAGTTTTAAACATGGCTATGCCTAACAGAAATCGAAAATAGCCAGACAAACCTGGTTTAAACGTACACGAAAAAGTAATGTGTCATTGTTTACTTTATGCTAGTGCATCGAACGGCAAAAAAAAATAATCATTTTGGAATGGCGTAAACGCAACTAGTGATCTGGACAGGAAAAAAGGTTTCGTGGCTCATAGTTTACAGGCAGCACGCAACGAAATGATGATATTTACGCATAGTTGGAATACAATAGATCTGAATTTTCCCTTTTCTAGGCATGGCTCTCAGAGTCACTTCGACGACCGATCGCCAGCCGGAAGAATCCTTGTGTCCCCCGGAGCAGCCCATGGGGCTTCAGTGGTACGAAGTACGTCGAATACACCGGAAATTCTAAGGTAAGTTGTTCATTTATCGCCTTTAGAAAGGTTTTAAGTTTGGAACAACAACAATCAGTCCCTCTGTCGGAAGAAACGCGACCGCAGCTTCGGCACAGTAGAAATGGTTCCCCCAGGAGAATACTGTGAACTTACCATAAGATAAGATAAGACTTTATTTGCTTTATGCTAGTGCATCTAGCTGCAAAAAAGTAACTATTCTGGAAGGAATTTATGAAGGGCGTAAACGCAACTTGTGATTTGGTCAGGAAAAGAGGTTTCATGTTCCGTAACTGAAACAAGCTTTTAAACCGGTGTCAAATATATAGAAAATGAACGTAACACTAACAAAAAAATTGCGATATAGGAACTTAACCCTATGGGCTAGGGCTACACTGAGGAACCTCACCAGCTGTTTGATATTTCCAAAAGAGCTATTCTCCATTAAGCCACACATCCATCCTTCTTCCAGTCCCCTTCCATTCACTCCAAAGATGTCTAACCCCGCTCGCTAACCCCCACTCAAACTTTCATATTCATAGGACTACTGACTCCAAAACAGCTATTCTCCATTAAGCCACACATCCATCCTTCTTCCAGTCCCCTTCCATTCACTCCAAAGATGTCTAACCCCGCTCGCTAACCCCCACTCAAACTTTTCATATTTCAAGGACTACTGATTCTTAATAAGGACTACTGATTCTTAATTTTAAAAAATCATAATAGTTATGTAAGAATTTTTTTTTCTTTATTAGAGTGTGGTTGGTTAATTGAATGACTGTTTCGTGTGTGGTTGGTTTACGCTGTACGCATTCTCGCTTACTACGTCAAATAGTTTGTCATTTTTGTTTATTTTTGCCAAGAGGGGAAAATATAAATTTGTATTTATTTATTTGGTAGATAGCAGGTCATTTCATACAGGTCAGATAAATTAAGTTATATTATTTTTGTTAGATTTATAGGTACGTAGTTGTTCTTATTATAATAAAATTTTTAACTAGCACTGCATGTTCGAATTGTTTTTCTCCACAGTGCTTGTGTCATCTATTTGTATTTTTGTGTAAAATTAAAAAAACTTGAACTTGAACTTGAACACAACGAATGTTTTGAGTTCTCGTCAATGCTACCACACATCCGACATGAATAAGGACATCTATAGGACGTATATTTCGCAAATGGGACGCAAAGATTAATTAAACTCTTAAGAGACTGGTCGTATCGGTAGGTCGCTCCTTCGCGCTAGTTAGTCATCGATAGCTGGGTATGGTTGAGGAATTGAACTAGTATGGTTTTGGCCCAAGAGTTCGAAGCCTCGTCGAGGCTATTGACAATTGACAGAAACAGTGTCTCTGTAAGACTAACCGCAGACTACACAGCTGTAAAACGGGTACCTAGATAAATCTAGGGTAGACCATGGGAGTGTCGAATGGTTTGCCCCGAGCTGATTCGTCTGTGCAAGAACAGTGAGCATGATGTCTTGCTGTTTCCCTTTATTGTTAAAGTTTACTGAAAAGGTAGCTTATTTTGACCAGTAGCACTGAAACATTTTGACCATCTAAGAGATTTGCATTTTTGGGATCCCAAAACGTAAGTGGCGGAATACCTATGACATTGCAAAAGTTGTCCGTCTGTCCGCCTGTCCGTCCGTCCGTCTGTGCGCACTATAACTCTCGGAGGGAATGAGATATTTTGATGAAACTTGGTGTGAGGATTCTTTGGATCAAGAGTAAGGTCAAGTTCGTAGATGGGCTATGTAACCCTACATTTAGGGGTGGGGGGGGGGGGGGGTTTAAATTAAGGTGCAGATGAAATATTTTTAAACAGATGATGTCATAGTCGATTATGGGGTAAGAAGACATGTTGAACACGATGGTGAAAACCATTTTGTCGTCGGAAAAGTAGTTCGCCCGGAATCCGGCTAAAACCGGAAAGTTTGTTAAAAGTAAAAGTTTTATTTGAAGTTAATTAAATGTTTGATTTAGGGGTAAGAAGACATGCTAAAGACGATGGTGAAAACAGTTTTTTCGCCGGACAAGTAATTAGCCCGGAATCCGGCCAAAACCGGAAAGTCCGTTAAGAGTAAAAGTCTTGTTTGAAGTTGATTAGATGTTCGATATAGAGGTAGAAAGCCATGCTGAACACGGTGGTGAAAACCATTTTCTCGCCGAACAAGTAGTTTGCCCGGAATCCGGCCAAAACCGGAAAGTTTGTTAAAAGTAAAAGTTTTATTTGGAGTTGATTAGATGTTCGATTTAGTGGTAAGAAGACATGCTGAACATTTATGGGAAAAAAAAATTTCTACCCAGACAAGTAGTTCGCCGGAATCCGGCCAAAACCGAAAATTGTTAAAAGTTAGAGTTTTATTTGTAGTTGATTAGATATTGGACTTAGGGGTAAAGAGATGGTGAATCCGTGTATCACAATCATTTTTTACCCGGACATATAGTTCGACGGGAATTCGGCTGGAGCCGGAAAATTTGTTATAAATTGAATTTTTATTTGAAGTTGATTAGATGTTCAATATTGGGGAAAGAAGATACGCTGAGTTCGTTTGTGAGCTTTCTTTTTTCGTCGGAAAAGTAGTTCCGGAATTCGGCCGAAACCGGGAAATTGGCAGAAGTGGCAGGAAGTTTTCGTCAAAACAGAGATGACTTATAGGGGTAAACACACATGCGGCTTCAATACCTGAACTGATTCAATCAGATGATTAATCTGTTTTTGAATTTTAATAGTAAAAACGTTCAAGGAGTCTGGCGAAGACAAGACCCAATTGTCTGGATCAAATATTGAATTTTTGGGATCCCATCGAAACCTTTGGTCTTGTTTCATTCGAGGCTCTGGTATAAACGACGCTCAGAATGTGCGCTGCTTGCACGACAACCCAAAATTCATCAAGACGCGGAGATTTTGAATTTGAAAACAAGCCTGCATTTGCAGTGTTAAAGCCAATTAGTGCCGGCTTATTTTTCGGCAATGGCTTACCTTTGTAGTTGGTAAATATATCAAGCATAGAGGGAAATGCGCATAGACGTACCACAAATCCGAGAGATTAAAGGTTAACAGAATAGGGCTAAGATACGACAGTCTGATTACCCATCATATTTTAACTTAATTAGGCTAGAAGAACCGAAAAAACCCGTTACTTTGTTATCCCCGATTCCTGGATTTTAGCTTGCGTAATTTCTCTTCGTAACTGTTGTACCTCTATACGGACTTAGCTCTATGTTTGAAATGTTTAGCAACTACAGCGGCAGCCAATTGTCGTAATAACAAGTCATGGCGGATTTGCATTCTTCAAGCCAGGATGATGAAAGTAATAGGGGAAGTGAAAGTGACCAGGAAGAACTTGGCATTCGCCTTGAAGGAAGGACATGACCAGTTGAAAGCTCGAACTTACTAATCAACGAATGCTGGCCAAATTCTCTGTTGAGTGTGTCCTTGAACACAGGAAACCTATATTGGGTAGCACGGAACAGAAGGCTATCTTTGGATGTGATTCTGCAATCTGGAATCGAACATTTCAAAATCTTCGCTTTGTTAGCCATTGAAACACACGCTTTTGCAGACATTCAAATTTTCCGCGACTCGCCGTAAAGTTATTTGTCGTGCAACCAGCGGAGATTCCAAACGTCAATACTAGACTACGCGACGTAAAAAACGAAAATCCCTTATATTAGTCAAAATAATTCAGTGTATTCAAATCAGACGTATAAAAATAAGTTGGCTTTTCAGTTAAACTTGTAAGTTCATTCGATGAAATCCATTATCTGTGGACAGCGGACAAAAGGAGTAACTAATTTTAATCTGGTTGTCAGGCCTATTTAAAGCGGGCCACAAAAAATGGTATTTCTACCACATGCACAATGCTAACCATCCCTACTGTCACTATGAATGTTTAAAACCACTAAAATCACCGTAAAACTATGAGCAAATTAAAAACCAACCACCAAATTTCCTAGGTTTGAAATAACTCTGTCTGGACTAAATCTCATCCGATTATCCCGGACAGCTGTTATGGCACGTACGGAGCCAAGGGTCAAAATAATAATTTCTATCTAATGCCAGTCTGATGCTCCAACTGTTTATTACAAATACAAATAAATTAAAACACCAAGACCAGTGTGGTACCTCTGAAGACATACAAAAATTATCAATTAGGTCTTATAATTCTTTGCTAATCAATCTTGGAAAATCTTGTCATCTAGAAAAGAAGACTTTCGGCGTGGGTTTTTTCTCGAGCCGAAACAGCAACCCGGCAATCGCGTTCAATTCAGAATAAACCTGTGGCATGCGATTACTAAGAAAAGGTAAGCTGAATGTTGGGATTAGGACTTTAAGTGGATACGTGATGTGTAACTAGACTGTTCGGTTTTAGCCCTTTTTGGTGAAATTATAAGTATTTCGTCTTCTAGGAGCGGTACTCCTCAGCAGTCTCCCTTCGCGTCAATGTATCAAGGGGTAAGCCCTCCGGTAAATCACGCCCCCCCTGCTGCGCACGGAGGATCGTCGCAGTCAACAGCAACAGCGGTGTCGGTTGTGACGAGCCAATACCAGCAGGTAATAATATCAAATGCTAGTTGCGTTTTTTATCTCAGTTCTCCTCTCGATTCTCTTGTTTCGCGTTTTATGACTATTAAGATGAAGCCAATTATCGTTGGCGTTTTTGTCAGAATCGAGGACGGGAAAAGCTTGGCGATTCTGCAGAATCGAGAAGTTGCTTAGATAGTCAATTCTCGATTATCCTTCTCCGTCCACTTCCTGATTGGTCAGCTAAGAGCGGACGTTCAACCCGTATAAACAGGTTTTAACGGGTTGCAAAAATAGTGTTTTTGTCAAAAGCGAGAATAAGCGAAAGAGCAAAAGGGTAATTTGGACGAGAATCGAGAATTGAGGATTCAGATTAAAAATACAACTAATTTTTGAAGGTAGTTTCCAGAGCAATATTCTCTACACCAAGACCAAATAAGCCAATAGAACCTCCGTCGTTGGTCACATGCGCCAACTATGAATACCCCGACAAAACTGAGCAGAGCTGGACCTACTTGCTGAGCTTTTAGTTGACGCCCATCTACTTTCGTCTTTTCCGATGCGCATAGGTATATAGATAGATAGATTAGCGTATTTCAAAAGCCCAGGGGGGAGGGGGCTCCTTCTTAATTCTAAACATTTATCTATATACACGCCCACTCTAGTAATAACGGTAGGGTTAAACATTACTCAGAATTTCGGGAAGTGACATAATTACACGATCCAGATAATATTTCTTAAACCAGAAAGCTTCGGGCATTTACGGAGAAAATGGTCCAAATTTTCGTCCTCCTCCTTACAGAGTGGGCCAGCAAGAGACGAAAAGACCGCAGCAGGCATGCATGACCAGCCTCTGCAGCGCGTCACATGAATTGTGATGTTCCGCATAGCTCCTATCGTCCGCTCGTTTGCTGCTTTAATAGGCCACAGCGAGAAAAATCCCAAACTTGTGACCCCTATACATGAAAGATAAATAAGGAGTTTTGTTCCATCATTTGTTGAATTGTATAGTAACCGATAAGTTAGGCCTTTTATGGCACTTGCGGATTCGCTCAAGTGCGATATACCGGTCACTTTTCAGTCGGTCTGTCAGGCCACTGTTCTCGAGTTAGGGTACTTCCAAGCTAGGACGATGAAACTTAGCAGGCATATAAGTGACCCGACCAAACTAACTTGGAAATAGTCACTTCCCCGATCCGACCACCGTGGGGGGAGTGGAGGGAAATCCGGAATCTTGAGGAATGTATAACTTTGGAACGGGCGATCGGATCTTAGCGAAACTTGATATTTGGAAAGACCTCGTGTCTCGGATATCGCGTTTCAAGTCCAGACCGGATCCAACGAATGTGGGGGAGGGGAGTCCGAGTGGGAAACCGGAAATCTCGTGACACGCTTAGAGTGGAGCGATTTGGATGAAACTTGGTGAGAAGAACAAGCACAAGAACTAGATACATCAGTGATAGAACAGGATCGGATTTGGGCAGCTTCGGAGGGGGGGGGGGGTCGGAATTCCGGTGATCGCGAGTTAAGGTACTTCCAGATGTACTAGGACGATGAAACTTGGCTTGAACATTAGAGACTTGACATAAGTGGCTTAGAAATAGTCAGTTCCCCGACCCAACCATCGTGGGGGGAGTGGCGGGAGGGGGAATCTGAGATCTTAAGGTATTTATAACTTTTACGGGTGATCGGATCTTAGTGAAACTTGATATTTGGAAATCTTGTGACACGATGAGAGTGGAGCGATCGGGATGAAACTTGGTTGGAAGAACATGCACAAGCCTTAGATACATCCGTGACAGAACCGGACCGCGTTCGGGCACTGTGAGGGGAGTTGGTGGGGGGGGGGGTCTAGAATGGAACTCTGCTTGGAACTCCGCTTGGTCGCATTACAGAGATCGGGAGATTTTTCTGCTTATTTGATCTTGCTACAGTAGAGGTATGCTTATTTGAATGGTCGCGAAATCAGTATAACTATACCAGGCAACTTGTACTACAAAACACTTGACAAAAACGTTTAGTTTACTTCAAAATCGTTCCAAGCGTTCACGAACCGACACCTAACGGTTCGAAACTGAAAACACTTTAGGAAGCGCGAAGAAACTTTATCGGAAATTTTTCTTTCAGCAGTAGGTAGCGTTCAAACCGGCAGACGACTATCCGAACTTCTTAACTTGCTGCTAGTTTAGTCAAACCATCGAATAGAAGGAGGAGAAGTTTTAAATTCGAAGAATTTATGTAAAAGAATTTTTCACCTTACATTGGTGCAAGAAAGACTGCTGAAAGTGATACCGTTACTGATACCAAGTTTTCTTTTTTTATTAAAATTAAAGGTGTTTACGTTCTTTAAATACACCTTAAACACAGTGACATGAAATGTCATATACCAAAAACTGATTACGGATTTAAAAACAAAAACTGGATAAGAAGTTCGGGCAGGATTTTGTGTAGTGTGAGTGTAGTGATGCCGTCATGAACTTTAAAATTTGACACCAATTTATGATTGCCGAAGGATCTCGGGATTTTTATGGCATTTGCCCTTTGGCCAAGTGCCGTACAGCGATTCCAGTTTCTGTCCGTCTGTCGGTCGGTCTGGGTTTTGCTAGTTCGGACACTTCCACATAAGCTAGGGCGATGAAACTGGCAGGCATCAGGGACCCGAAAAGATTTAGTGGGAATCCGGAATCTTATTTATAACCTTAGAACGGGTGATCGGATTTTAATGAAACTTGATATTTGTGAGTGAGTCGTCTCAGACGACTCACTTCAATCGGGAGCTGGAGGGGGGAACCGGAAATCTTGGGAAACGCTTATAGTATATATTTATATATCATTGACATAACCGGACCGGATTCGGGCACTGTAGGAGACTCGGGGGGGGGGGGGGGTCCGGAATTCTGGTGATCTCGCGAGTTTGGTACTTCCTGATGTGCTAGGACGATGAAACTTGAAAGGCGTATCAGGGAACTGAAGAGACTGACTTGAGAATAGTCGTTTCACCGATCCGACCATCATGGGCGGAGTGAAGGGATGGGGAGTCTGAAATCTAGTGGCATGCTAAACTTTTGAGCGGGTGATCGGAATTAAACGGAACTTGGCAAGCGGAAAGAGCCATCGTCTCAGATATTCCATGTCAAATCATGATCTGATCCGACACTTCTTTTTTTAGTGGGGGTGCAGGGGGGCACCGTAAATCTCGTAAAACGCTTAGAGTCGAGGGATTGGGATGGAACTTGGTAGGAAAAACAAGCATTAGCCCTAGATGCATAATTGACAGAACCAGATCGTTTCGGGGCTCTGTGGGGGTGACTTAAGTACCCGACATTATGCCCTTGGAAAACTTATGTTCCTGGATCCGACCATCTTTGGGTAGTTGGAGGAAGGGGAATATGGAAATTGGCTTTCGTAAATTGGGATTCGAGTGAAACTTCATGGGTGATAAGAAGTGATGACCTAGACAAGTAAAACATGCGTCCGAAGTCCGAACCACATGCGGCCACGGTTGGGAGAGTTGGAGGGGGGGGGGGGGGGGCATTTGACATGCACAAAAACCAAAGGGATGCAGGTTGGACAGTACCGAGTTTATGCGGCCTTGATTTGTTATATAGCGTCTGGATCGGATCCGGCCACGGGAGGGGAGGGGGGGGGGGGTGAAGCGGGAATCGGAACTTTGCAGATAGGCTATGCTCCGATTCCAGTAAAACTTGATGGATTGGAATAGGAGATGCTGGGATGCGACTTATATGTTTCCGAGTCGTATTCAGCCACAGTGGGGGGAAGTTGGAAGGAGAGTCCCGGAAATGTTGTGGCTCGCATTATAGGGGTCAAACAAGTGGAGCGATTTGAATGAAACTTGGAATGTAGAGAGATCACATGCCCTAGATGATATATTTTGGGGTTCGAACCGGATCCGACCGTGGACGCTCAGATTTGAGTGAAACTTGATAGGTGGTAAGAGAAAATGTTTCAGATGATCCGGTTGTGAGTCCGAACCAGATTCGGCCGCGGTAGGAGGAGTTGGAGGGAGGTACCGGAAATTGTGTGGCACGTGTGGGGACCAAACGAGTGGATCTATTGGGGAAGGTATAAAGTCATTTGTCCCAGATGATCCGAGGCGATGCCGGAAATGCTCAGACTTTAGTGAAACTAGATATCATATTCCAGGTCCGAACCGCATTTTGGATGGTGGGGTATTTTGTGTCCTTCTCATCTATTTTCTTGTACCACCTACTCGTATCAAGTGCCATATGAGCTCGTAGTTCTTGTTAGTTCTGATATAGATAGGATTTTTAAGTCTGGTCAGTACGATTGCTCAAGTTTCTCACAGTTATTTATCGGCAAAATTCTTCTCTGATGCTTTGTATTATTATGATTATTATTGTAAGATAGTTTTAGACTCTTTATAGTTTCACTGAAAAGGCAGCTTATTTTACATTTGATATTCCAATACACTGAATTATTTTGAGTCGTCTAAGGGATTGTGTATTCTAGTAATAACAGTAATAGTCTAGTAGTAACATACAATGTGCGCTGCTTGCACGACAACAGGAAATTCATCCAGACGCGTAGAATTTGAATTTCAACAAAAGCCTGAATTTCCTTGTGTTACGGACGCCCGGTTCCGAAAAGTCACGGCTCAAGAAAGTAGGAAAATGACGATACGACATGTAGGCAATCGTTATGTTTTTACCATTTTTACCGGGTTTTCAGGGATATCTAAAGTTTTACTGAAAAAGGCTGAGGTAGGACAACCCAGTTACCCATCAGTTCTTCAATTAAAGAGGCTTGAAGACCCGATGAAAATACGTTACTTCGTTGCACGGCTATGCACGAATAATCGATTTGCATATAGTGGACTTTCCCTGTCGAATTTGTGGTACCTCTATGCGCTTGTACCCTGGTGTGTGCTTGGCGAAAAGGATTTATGAAAAATAAGTGTTCAAGCAGTAAGCTCTCCTTCCGCAAGACTATGACTGTCCAGTGAAAAGGTCATTTGTACTGAGATTCGAATTTTCCGCGTCAAAGTAGAACTTCGCCCTGTGAGAACGGACGTAGATATTGAGCGTGTTCCACCCTAGTTACCGTAGTTACTACGCATGACGTCACGAATTCTGGCTTTTTGCCGTCAAGGCTGGAACGATTTTTCTATTTTCCAGCAGGATTTCACGCCAGGGGTGAATCCGACCAATCACGTTACTGAGATGCGTAGTTACTACGCTCCCGAGCATGGTAAGCAAATAGTAACTATTAGTTACTATTCCGACAAGGTTGGAACGGTCAGCGTAGTAACTTTTCGTGAGGATGGAACGGAAATAGTAACTAATAGTAACTATTGTTAGAAGGGTGGAACACGCTCATTATGAGCGTCATATCTACCAGAGCAAATAGTGAAGAAAAAGATCTCTTGACAGAAGCCAAATAACGCAGTGTACTCAGTTAAATGATACAAAAATAAGTTGGCTTTTCAGTGAAAATGTAAGTAAATAAGTGAAGTATAACTAGAATGTCAGACCTCATCCCTATTTTGTTATACTTTAAGCATGTCTGTCGGGAAGACGATCATGGTCAGGCGGTCGCGGCTATAATTCTTGCCAAGATTTCAACAACATCATCAAATTGCATACGAAAAAGTGAGATATTTTTCACTTACATGACGAAGAAGAAGACTTTCCTGACGGAAAACCGGATCATCTATCCGCGCTATTACATTCGCTCGTGCCCGAATCCAGCGTGAAAAGATGGGTTCGGATTCGTACCTAGCCCTGGATTCGGTTTCGAATCGTTTCATGATCGGATTCGCCCATCTCTAGTCAGATATTCAGTAACTGCAGAAACGACTTTCAACCGTGGTATCGGATACCACGGACCACCACGGCAAATGCAAAACTCTATTTATACGTTATGTTGTGATTCTGCTATAGGCTACTCGTTCGGAGAGGACCAGATATAAAAAACAGAGCTTCGGCGGTCTTTTAACAGTTGATTCTTTCAGTTTGGTCGGCGAGACCTGCCGAGAGGTGACAGCGTCCCAAGAGCGCACGAGCGTCGGTAATCTTGAAGTATCACCTTGCTAGTGTCCATAGTGCTCAATTGTGCCATCTACCTCCAGAATGTGCTTAGACTCCAGCAGTGAGGTTTTAACTACTGCATGAACATGTGCCTGCTTGGTTTGTTGCTGAAGCTGGACGAGACTGGTGTTTCTCCGTATTAGGAATTGTACTATTTTGAAACGGAGATTGTCTCTGGAATAGTCATGTAACCCTTCTGAGAATGTTCCATTGTGTAAGCGTTGTAGATTGCAGCGACATGATCGCCTCTGCAATGCGAAGCATAGCCTTTTTCGAAATATTACGGGAGGCAGAAAGTGTCAGAAATCCTAGAACCAGTTCTGAGAACCGTGATTGTAATGGTTCTAAGCGACATCTCCGTCTTCAGCGAAAAGGATAGGGCTTCAGGTAAATACTAAATGTACAGGTTCTTTGAATTTCAGGCTTTTTCACTGCAGGTCCAGGGCCAAAATCATGAAAAGCGGAAAAACTCTTATATCCTCTATACTCTATGGTTGAATATTCTCTGATGGGTTGAATGTCTGTTTCGGCTGCTCTAATTGTAAGTCAGAAAGCCGCGTCTTCCCTTCTAATGACGTGCGCGCTTCGGTAGTATTCGGGACTCATTGGTTGCATTTGTGTTCAGATAGCTCCTCTGTTTATGCCCTTGGGAGTTTTGAACATTTTCCGGTTTTCGTAAAACTGAAATGTCGGATAACGAGGAGAGGAGAGTTAATCCATTCTTGTAGCGTCTAAGGTGCGTTAGGGGCAAGGCGTTAGGGGGAAGGCGTTACGCGAAAAAGAACGAACCGTCGCCCTGGGAGCCAAACAAAAAAGGTCTCTGTTCAGATTAAATAACGCAGTCACAACACAGTTCTTAGGACCACCGCCTGTCGTTCGAAGTGCGACATTCTAGTCCTCCCAGCTTGGTATAATATGGCGTCCTCTACTGGCAATGGCCGAATTTATTTTCCACACCGGATCTCAGAGACTCAGTCGCCTTACGTCTTACGTCCTTACATCTCGCATGTAATTACATCATAACCGAATGTGTCTTAAAATAAAGATACAAATTGTATGGAAGATTTCGGGTAGTGGACAGTATGCAGTTCACTCCAGTTTTTCAGTTCTCTAAAGTTTCTATTCAAGACTTCTTTTTTATGGCACTTGCAGCTTCGCTCAAGTGTCATATACCGATAACTTTTTGGTCGGTACGTCGGTTCACTAACCTGGAAGTAGTTACTTCCCCGATCAGACCACGGGGGGAGTGGAGGGAGGAGGAATCCGTAATCTTGAGGTATGTATAACTTTGGAACGGGTAATTGGATCTTAATGAAACTTGATATGTGGAACGACCTCGTGTCTCAGATGTCCCATTTCAAGTCCGGACAAGATCCGATGAATTTGGGAGGGAGTCGGGGGGGGGGGAGGATCTTGTGACACGCTTAGAGTAGAGCGATCAGGATGAAACTTGGTGGGAAGAACAAGCACGCTAGGTGGATCTTTGACAGAACTGGACCGGATTTGGGCACTTTGGGGGAGTTGGAGAGGGGGGGGGGTCTGGAATTCATGATCCCTAGTTAACGTACTTCCAGGCGGGCTAGGACGATGAAACTTGGCAGGCATATCAGACATCCGATGGGGGGGGGGGTAGAGGGGAGAACCGGGAAATCTTGTGACACGCTCAGAGTGGAGCGATCGGGAAAAAACTTGGCTGGAAGAACAAGTACAAGATCTAGGTACATCAGTGGCAGTACCGGACCGGATTCGGGCAATGTGGGGGAGTTGAAGGGGGGAGGGGCGGAATTCCGATGATAGCGAGTTAAGGTACTTCCAGATGCGTTAGGACGATGAAACTTGTCTGGAATATTAGAGACTCGACAAGATTGGCTTTGAAATTGTCGCTTTCTACATCCGACCCTTGACTTAACCGCAAAGTGGGAAAAAAATACTTTTGACCAAACAAGACATTTCATGATTTCCGAGGGCCAATGATCATATTTGCCTCAGGGGTTTTGCTCACAGATGAATTTCTAGCGGCCTTAAAGTGCGCATCATCACAGCAAAGTGCAAAAATAAATACTTTCTAACAATCGATAAATTCTCGTGATTTCCAAGTGCCCATGATCATTCTTGTCTCAAGGTTTTTGCTTCCGATTGATCAGAACAAAACCCTCGAATTGGCAAATTCCTACTTGAATCCTATTATAACCCAGCCTTGCAAGGGCCATATAAGCTTCTAGCTCTTGTTCTGGTCGAAAGTATTTGGTTGAGAACTTTTCTGGTGGCACCGCCCAGGTGACTCGAGTCCTAAAGCAAAGGTTAGCGTTCTCCCGGCCCGAACTTTATGAAAGATTTTTCAAAGACGACAGCTAATTTTAGATATTATAACTGCTCTTGATAGGGTTAATCTGTGAAACTAAGCCCTTGGCCGCGAAGCGCACATAGTGCGCTATGGTTAAGCACAGTTCAGATCGGTATGCTACATAAGGATTTTCCGCGTCATGGTTTCGTGACAAGCTGGAGCAACCCAAGCAGTCGGCGGTCTAATACTCTTGATGACTATCTTTCCCTGCCGATGCAGAATCTCCGGGTACCTGCAGAAGAAACGGTGTCACAGCTGCTCCGAAAGATCGCCGTGATTGTTTGACACAGGATTTGAGTCGTTGAGTCTGAGTCGTTACGGACACGTTTACTCCTTCTTCCTGAGGATTACTGGCGTGTTTTTGACTTAGTCATATAGAGTATTAGATCTACATACGAGCAGATAGGATCGGTTTCTATTTTCTGAGCACGCCCGTCACATCATGCTCGCGGTATAAGCTGACGTGTAATAGCTTTTTATGCAGCTTGGTACACCGATTTTAACAATGCGGTAGTGACATCCAGCGGAACGAAGGTCGGCAGACCCACTCCTTGACTTGGCGCATGCTGCTGCTCGTCCGGCTGAGACTCGCGCCTCAGGTCTGAAGTAATTTAATCGTGGAAAACGTTATAACTAATCCGAAGTGACTGGAGAAAAGCCGTTAAGCTGGAAACATGTGCCTCAACCCTCAAAAAAGTGGGAGACCCTCGAGTAACGGAAACGCATGCCTGACCCGGTAAAATATCATCTGCCCCTGAAAGTAAAGCGATTGAAGGGCTTCGCCTAAAGGAGTGATTCATGAGCTACTATTTCGGTGTCCCTAGACCTTAGCTGGGTTCGCAGAGGTTCTTTAGCGGCAAGTTGTGAAGAGACGAAATTCCGCCCGAAAAGATCAGAATTTGTGTAGTCTGCCGGCCGATGTTCAGCACGACCAGAATAACCTGCTAATTTTCTACAGCCGTTCGCTGTCAACGTATGTTGTTGCTTGAAACCGAGAGCCTCTGGAATCTGATCTCAAGACCTCTCAGATTCATCAGTTAACCGGTGCTTTTGTTTCTGCATGTTTCTTTTTATATTTACTTCTAACTCTCTTAACGTAAGGGGAGTAGATTGGCCAAATTTGTCTGTCTCTCGGGATTCGCCTGTTATACCCAGCCCTGATTGGTCCATCTCTGAGACAGAGATAGAAATCGCAAAATTCGACTTTATTCTCAAGTCCTTCTGGAAAATGTTCTAGGTGCTTGTTTAATGCTAGGTTCCCGCCTCGTCCGAATTTCTCAATCGGAAACGGAAAGTCGCATCCGGAAATTAGTAGCTGGGCTGTTCGAAAAGATGGAGCCTTGTGTTGCCATTTGCGTTGGTCTATGTGGGTGCTCAGGTTAAGCGAGTTGATGATTTGTAGCCAGTAGACCTTCCCAGGCGAATAATCTTTACTCCTTACGTTCTCCCTTTTCTCAGTTTGTTGCGTTACAATAATATTGTTGTAGCCGACTGTGTACATCTTGTCTCCAGTGCAAAAGTATCCTGTTTGTATCTTTGTATTGTACGGTGCTGAACCGTAAACCTTTTGTTATGTTTTATACTGTATTAGTTTCACTATATAAAGAGTAGTTGCAAACATCTCTCTGTCAGACCGACTTCCCCACAAAGCTAGCTAAGCGTAAAGGTACGGGCACACGCAGTCGATTGCCGCAGTCGGATACGAATTTTTCTTTTCACTTGCACACTTGCTTCAATTTTGACTCATCTCATGAAGGTTGTGCGGATTTGAAGTGACGCGAAGTTCGCAACCGTGTTCACGTGACCGTCGTGATCTTGTTGTGGAACTTGAAGAAGCGTGGGGGAAAGTGCATAGTATCAAGAACAGGTAAGGGAAGTAGAACCTCCGTCTTTGGTCCCATGCAGCGACTATGGACACTCCGTCAAAACCGACCACAGCTAGAGCTACTTACTGAGCTTTGAGTTGACGCCAGTCTACTTTCCTCTTGGCCGCTGTAAATTTGAAAAGAAAAGAACGTGGCAGCCGTGTGATGTCACAAGGGTATACACTCAGCGGTCTGTTTACTCTCGACTTGTCTTCTCGGGGTTTCTACTGCGATGAGCTGTTGGTAGAGGTAATGCATTGTTGCGTTCCGCGTAGATCCTACCTCCGGTCGTTTGCGTCGGGAATCGTCCATGTGTTATTCGACTCCGAATGGTTGTAGTACAGAGATCGGGAGACCGAGGTTCTACTTCTTATTAAATAAGAAGTTTTGTTCTTGATAATATTGACTAGTATCAAGAGCTCATAGGCTGTTGTTCATATTCGTTCACGAGGGTCTTGCGTGATTTCTTGGCGATCTCCTGCTCTTCTAATGCGTTTTTCGGTTTTCGTTAGATGAAGTGCGGCTGCTATAAAAAGTAAATCATGCTCTACTTCTTCAAACAAAAAAAAAGCGCATTGAGTGCGACGTTCTATCTGACCAAAAATGGTGCCATACCAGGTAGCGGACGAAAGTAACAATAATTAAAGTGAGAAGAAAACCCCCGTGAAAGGGATAGTAGTGGAAGAGCTGATTTCTCAAACTTAATATGGCTCCTTGGTATTGCCAAAACTACCCGTCAGCCCATGAAACTGTGCGAAAGCTATTCCGGCTTGCGGAATCTCCAATTCTCAATATCATCCGTGTAATGTCGACTGTTCGGCATCGGGTGTGAAGTGATGTGAATTTTTCCGTCTGTACCTGTTGCTGTCCTTCCTTGGGGTCAGAGGGGTTTCCAAGAAAACAGACGAGTGTCCGCAGGGTCCATCCGGAGAAAAGCAAGTCACATGTTTGGTTGTCTACTGAGTCTGATGATCTTAGGCAACGGCTTCGTATGCAAGGATTTATGTTACTCATGTGACGGAACAAAATAAGAAACAAGTGCAATTTAAGTTTAGTGTCGTCTTCTCTTTCCCATGGAACCTGAAGTCAGTCAGCAACGGGATGCGAATGTTCAATTCGCAACCGTTTAAGTGGCAAGTCGGGTTAGTTCTTGCTCAATAAAATCAATCTCGTCTTCTATCGCTTCTCGTTTCGCCATTTCTGAAATCTTTTTTCTGGTCAGCTCTACCTCCAGACTCCACCAGCGATCCTTCAGCATCTGCAAAAGATTTGACTGAAGTGATATTGTCAAGGACGGAATTTTTGTTGGATAAAACCAGGCGCCAAGCGAAAAGCAAAGGCTACAAGCAGGGTTAATGGCACAGCGGCATCAACGGACGCCAATAGACTTTGTGGAATCACAACGCGAACACATCAGCGTGGATCTTCACCTGTATGGTAGTGTCACCGGAAATGATTACTGCAGCTCCGCCTCCTCCCGTCGCTCACTAAAATGCTTCCGGAGTTGCCGGAAAGTTTCCAGATTTGCCTAAAAGCTGTTCTCCTGAAATATTGATACCTCCGTTTCCAAAAGTAAAGTGTTGGGACCGAGAAAGTTTCTTCTGCTTCAGTTTCTTTAGAGCAGTAGTCTACTAGGCTGATTTAATGGTGCCGACAGATGGTCGGGTTTCCCGGCCGGATTGTCAAAATTTCCGTCCGAGAAAGTTGAAAATAAGTTCAATTTTCTGTATGAAATGTGTTACCTTGCTGATATTCCTGTCCTCGACCAAGAGATCTAAATAGTCTATCTGCATTCTAATTGCTCAGATCTGTATCCATACGTAAGGAAATGCGAGACATTTCCGAAAATAAACAAGACCAAAGGTTTCGATGGGATCCCAAAAATTTAATATTTGGTCCAGACAATTAGATGTTATTACTTTAAAAAATTAGAAACAGGTCAAGGCTTATAGTGGAGGTTGAAGCATGTTCTGAACTTTAAAAAATAATCATTTCAAAATCAGTAAGGCCTGGTAAGGGCACCAATAAACTGAGTTGACATCCAGCTTGGATATAGGCTGTTCGGGAGCTACAGAACCCATCTACGAACTCGACCTGTCCCTTAGCATAAAGAATCCTCACACCAAGCTTCATCCAAATCTCGTTCCCTTCGAGAGTTATCGTGCTCACAGATAGCGGCGAAAAAATAAAGTTAAAAAATGAATTCAGCGTATCTCCTTACCCCTATATCCAACATCTGATTTACTTCAAATGGAGATTTAATTTATAACAAATTTTTCGGTTTTAGCCTTATTCCCGTCGAACTATATGTCCGGATAAAAAATGATTGTGGTTTACGGATTCAGCATCTCTTCTTACCCTAAATCGGACATCTAATCAACTACAAATACAACTTTTTCTTTTAACAGATTTTCCGGTTTGGGCTGGATTTCGGGAAAACTAATTGTCCGGCGAGAAAATGGTTTTCATATGCGTGTTCAGAATTGTCTTCTTACCCCTTAATCGAATATCTAATCAACTTCAAATAAACCTTTTACTTTTAACAAACTTTCCGGTTTTGGTCGGATCGGACGAACTACTTGTCCGGCTAGAAAATGGTTTACATATTCCTGTTCAGAATGTTTTCTTACCGCTTAATCAAACATCTAATCAACTTCAAATAAAACTTTTACTTTTAACAAACTTTCCGGTTTTCGCCGGATTCCGGGCGAACTACTTCTCCGGCGAGAAAATGGTTTTCATAATCGTGTTCAGAATGTCTTCTTACCTAAATATTCTGTGAGCCCAAGCCTGGCGAGGACCCTTGCCAAGAAGGGCCGAAATATCGCTGATGAAGAATCATAGCTGACGTATCCGTTGTAAACATTGTTTGAATAAATGTCTTCTTATCCCTTAATCGACTATCTTAAATGTACGGCTATAGAGCCCATCTACGAACTCGACCTTTCCATTGCCTCAATGGATCCTCCCACCAAGTTTCATCAAAACATATTATTCCCTTCAAGAATTATCGTGCTCACAGACGGACAACTTTTGCGATGTCATAGGTACCCCTCCGCTTACGTTTTGGGATCCCGAAAACTGCGATAGGCTTGCGCTCGTCGCGTCGAGTTTGTAACGGTCGAGAACTAGCCACCTCGACAACCTACCTTGATATACATTTCTTCGGGTGTTTTCGTTTTCACCACGGCTTGAATTTGATCGGGGTTTCTTTCTTGGGAGTTGTCTGATTCCGCCTGCAATTCATTCTTTCTCCGCTCCAAATACCTGGGGACCTTACCGAAGTCCTAGGACGAAAAGAGTTACTGGACAAGCAGTAAGAACACGTAACCCAACTAAACCTTTCACTGGCTGGTACAGGCTTACATAGAAGAAAGTCAGAACATTCGCCTGGAGAATACCCAGGAAGAAACTCCCCCTATTCTCATGGTTGGTTGGAGCCTAGTAGGCTCCATAGCTAGTAGTAAGTAAGCTTCTCATAGCTAGTAGTAAGTATACTTTATACGACTCCAAAAGCCCAATACACGGCCAGTGATTCTACCGAAGAACGAGAGACGTCATCCAAACGAATCCTGTTGACTCCAATCCTATGAATGATGAATGAAGAATTTATGACGCATTGCGCAAGCGCATAAGTGCACTAAAAAAAGGGACAGAGAAATATAAAATAATCAAGAAAAAAAAAATATTTTACATAATGGCAATACTAAAAATAAGTGTTTATTTTTATTTATTTTTTTTTGGGGGGGGGGGGTAAGTTATTCTTACCGACTGGTTGGTTATTTTACCGACTGTTACCGAATGTAAACCAATCAACAACGTTTGTTGCTGTGACGTTTCTGGCTGTTATCTGGGCACGAGGCGATTCTTCATCAGCACGAAGGGTTAATCACCAAGTTGGTTGAGGGCTGAAATATCCTCATAATAGCTATGTAGCGTGTTCGAGCGACATAGTTATCTCCTAGTCAATAGTCATGATTGGTAGGACACAGAACGCCTGATTGGTTTTCTTGCTTTCATCAAGCCAAGAACTTCGTTCATGGGTACAGTAATCCGTACCGTGTTCGCTAAACTACAAACCATGGCTCGCCAGAAATATAAAACTGTACAAAACTCGCCTCCTTGAAAACATATTGCAGTGGAGGGAAACAGCTCTTTAGGATGTGCTCCTGGCCTTTTTTGTCGACTTCTTCCCTGTTTTCTTTGACAAAGTTTGTTGGAATACCTTGGGGTTTCGTGGGTCTTTCATGTACTTTTGGCACAAGTGGTAAGCGACAGGGCTGTCGTTCAGTTGAACAACATGTTTTTCCTGAAACGTCAGCAAGATGTTAGAGAAGAACAGGTTGACATCGTGACGACTCGCAAGAAATGTACGATACTGCGCTATAATCGCTATATGATATATGCGATATATATGCTATATATGCACTATATATAACCAACTATCAGCTAGTGAATACTCAGTGCGAGAACATGACACGTGGTTAAATAGGCGTGTTCGTAGCGCGCCTAGTAGTTTCTGCTTTTTCCTCGATAGTCTTTGTTGTTTTCTCTGCAAGGACACTTGTTTGTTGGTCTCACCAATAGTCACCAACTCCGGTTGACTTCTTACTAGAACCAGCAACCCAGAAATGCCAGAATCTGCCTCCCGACCAGGTTTTGGTTAATCCGCAATGATGAGGGAAATGAAAACAGAAAACAGTTTTAACACTAGAGCATAACCATTGAATCTGAACACGACTTGAAGGCAAAGATCACAGACCACTCCACACTAGTCAGTACCCCGGCGGCAAGGAACACTAACCCCCATCCGTTTGGCACTTTTTGGTATTTCCCAAAGCAGAGTAATTTATATTATAACTAAACTGTCAGAAATTTTACAAGAAATAACACGAGGGTGTGCAGTTTCAACAGGTAAGGCTTAGGATTTTGATTTTATATTTTCAAATATTAAAAAATACTATCTTCCTCCGCGATCGCGATAATCTCGCGGTAATATTATTACCAAACATTATTTGGTCACGTGAGGGGGGTGCTAGTGTGTAGGCTATGTCCGGTCAGCGGTATGCTATTAGGACATCGCCAATCGCAGGAGGGCCTTCAGCTTTGGACTTGGTTGTTTCCAGAGACACTAGGACGGTCTAATGCTGCAAAACCAACAGTTCGATCAAAACTTACGTAAGCCAGCGGTAAAATTTCTATTAACTTTTTCGTGCCTTTTCAAAAAGTTCTTGGGTTCGGGACGTGGAAAAGTGTCGTATGCTAGTCCAAACGTGCTGTATTGACCTTTCACTCGGTCCGACCAGTCTTTTTTGACCTTGCTGGCGTACGAACACTGGTAAATCTCAGAAGGCTTTCCCATTCTGTAATCACTCGTCTAAACATTTTTGGTCTCCATAGGAACCTCAGCTGCCATCTAGTCAAGACTATTCCACTATCTAACTTTTTTCCCGCTTGTCGTCGTTTCTTTTGTTCAAATTTAGAAGCCGCCCCGCCGTTGCACATCGCTGAAGAACAGAAGAACAACAACCCAAACAAAACACAAATTTGGCAACATATTTGAGGTTGTTGTTGTTAATTCCAACTCTTCTCCACAGACAAAATGGCAGCCAGGGCAGTCGACAATGCATATGAAGGTAGGTGCTGTGGCCATACTTTCTCTCAAAGCAAAAAAATATGTTAGCTGTGTTCTTTGTCACGGGAGTTCTCACCGGCAGCTCACCGGTGGTCTCCGCTTTTTCTTATAAGCCATTTTTGCATCCACCGGTGACTTCTCACTAGGCTTATAACCCGTTTTTGAACTAACCAGTGTCCGGTTTTATCCAACCTTTGCGGACTAACCAGAACCTGCTTGTGAGCCTGGCTTCAGCGAGGAGCTAGCCAGTTTTCATCAACTCACAAATGAACAAAAAAATGCGATTTAAGGGAAGAACCGGACACTGGCAGTCTACCACAAATCCCTGATTTTTGGATACCTTATGCCAAACGATGGGTCCAGTAGAAGTATGCTTATGTGAATGTCTGCTAACAGCGAATTATCGCCGAAGAAAAAACTAAAACCCAAACCAGGCATTTTTTCCTAAAAACACCAGTAAGAATCTCTCACGCTTTTGTCGCTTTTTGAATATTTTGATAATTCATCTATGAAAGAGACTCAGCTGACACCTGGTTTGCTTTTCATAATTTGAATAGTTTGCTGAGAGGAACGCACCTTCAATGGAGAAAACGGCAGTCCGAACCGAAGGACCTTTTCAATAAATTAAAAATCAAAGAAAGTTCATTGAATTTCTGCTTCAAGTTTGTGCCAGGATAACCCTGAAGTTTGTTATTTTTCTTTTCCATTTTACTTATTTATATGCAAGTAAGAAAGCCAAGGTAGTGGAACAGTTAAAAAAGTTTTCACATAAGCATACCTCTACTGTAAATCTAGCATTTAGCATAGCCTATGCCTAACATTGGATACCCTATGCCAAACGCTGGATACCTGTTGGTAACCTAACCCTGACCTACCTCAATAGAAAGGAGTTCTGATTGGTTGATTTTCTAGCTTCACTCAAATCATTAATATTTTACTGGGTTACAGTATCCAGCACCTGGCATAGTGTATCCAGCGTTAGGCATAGGGTATGCCAAACGCTAGACATATCTGGCATTTGGCATAGGGTATCCAAAAATCAGGGGTTTGTGGTTGACTGGACACTGGTGACTAAACACTAGAGTCAGCCCGGAGTGCAATGAACATAGCTATTATTAGAGGTGCCATTATTGAACAGCTGTCTCAGCCCTAAACTAGCTTGGTTTAACTAGCTTAACTAGTTTGGTTAAACTAGATTGGAAACAAACAAAGGTCAAAGTTTATGAAGTTGTAGCCAGTCTGGATTGCATTTTCCACCTGCAGCACGGAGAGTAGCCAAGTAAAGCACCTGTACTCTATTAAAAAGGATTCTGCTCTCAGGAGAATCTCGATCGCAAAGAAATCTCTGCCCTGGTGAATCCTTCGGGATGGAGTTGACCAGAGTTGTGTTTTCAGCAATTAGCGTGTTGAACTGGAATCCTAGCATGTTGCAGTGTCAACTGTTTTCAGGCTCGTGTTTTGCATAAGAGAACCCGGCACAGGATTTGATACTCTACCAAGTCTGTTTGTGTTTGGATTCAGTGTTGAACTCGAAAGAAACACGAGAGCTAAAAACGCTTGAAGCCACAGAAGACGGAACCCGTGTTAGGGTGCGCACTGGATGCACACTCCGTTAAAACAACTTTTGACGAACATGGGTTGAGAATTGTGTCCTGGAAATGCAACTCAGTGATACACACATCCTCATTTTTTTGGCATGGTGGCAGTGGTGCGCTAACATTCGGGCATGCTCCAGCATATGGGCAAGGTGCTTGTATGTTGGGACACTATGCCCTGCAGGTGCAGCAAGGAAGGGCATGTTACCCTCATAAAATCTGTCTGTGAAGCAAATTTCCATTTCATATTTTCAGTTCAGCTGATTTTATGGGGATACGCCCTTGCTGTAGGGCATGGTGCTGCAAATTATGAGTGCCATGCCCATACATTGGGGCATGCCCAGACGTTGGAGCACCATTCCCTAAAATTGAGGATTTGTGTATGACTGGCAGAATCCTTTTAGATTGAACACAGTCACTACTTGGCTAATCTCCTTGCTACAGAAGGAGAATGTGGTCCAGACTGTTCATAGCCCATGAATACTCCTAATGACCAACTCTCCTTGCAAATGCAAAATCGTGGGTACCTAGCAGAAGAGCCAGAAGTGGTGTCCCCTTGGGTATCACAGCTGCTTCCTAAGATTGCCGTGATTGTTTGACACAGGATTTGAGTTGTTGAGTTTGAGTCTTTAGTGACACGTTTTCTCGTTCTTCCGGAGGATCACTGGCATGTTTTGCACTTTGTCTGTTTCCCATTATAACCTATCTGTACCTATGACATAGGTATCCTGTCACCAACATTTTGGGATCCCACTACAGCTGGGATTTATGTCTGGTTTGAGTTAGAAAGTTAGCCTTGTTTTAGCTATTTTTCATTGGTTGGAGCATATTAATGTATTACTGGCACTCATTCATCATACACATGTTTTGGGAATAGAGACATTGTGCTCATACGTTGGGGCACCATGCCCTCCAGCAAGGGTGTAGTGCTGCCATACAAATCTGTTGTTGAATTTATAATCTGAAATGGGATCTCAAAAAGATCTGTATGGGAGTACCATGGCGCTGCTGCAGGGCATGGTGCCCCAACACATGATCACCAGTGCTCATAGGCTGGAGCATGCCCTGATGTTCGAGCAACATGCTCATAATTAGATTTGTGTATTACTGGCTACTGGCCTATTATATATGCTTGATAATAACTAACTTACCATATAAGGCTGAAAACAGTTCTGAATCTCACCAGAAATCTTCATCACCACAACACTGTCATCAAAAGGCTATGGAGAAGCCTTCTTTTGTAGGACCTGTGGAGTGCAGTCAACCACAGATACCTACCCTGATTTTTGGACACTCTATGCCAAACACAGGATATATCTAGCTTCTTCATTTCTCTTTTGCGGTTTATTTTATAATAATGACAATACAATGCAACAAAATAGGCCATTGGCTATTTTGAAATTATGGGTTGTTATCCCCTGCATTGTTTGTTTAATCTGTGGGGTTTGGCAAGAAAATATAGCCAAAACTCAGACCGAAATGACCCATTGTCTCAATCCCCCAATTCACTATCTATGCTAAAACATCACTCTAAAATTACAATTAATGGACACTTCACTCATTCTACCACTTTGTATTTCATTCTTACCGTAAAGCGTGTCTGACCTTCATGTCAACTGAATGTACCTGGCATTACCTTGTACTGTGAGTGTCATATTTGATAGTGCAAAACATATAACTACAAGTTCGTTTTTGGGATCCCAAAACGTAAGTGGAGGGATACCTATGACATCGCAAAAGTTGTCCGTCCATCTGTAAGCACGATAACTCTCTAAGGAAATGAGATATTTTGATGAAACTTGGTGTGAGGATTGTTTGGGTCAAGGGTAAGGTCAAGTTGGTAGATGGGCTCTGTAGCCCTAAATTTGGGGGTTGGGGAGGGGGTTCAAATTAAGGGACAAACAAAATATTTTTAAACAGCTAATGTGATAGTCGATTATGGGGTAAGAGGACATGCTGAGCACGATGGTGGAAACCATTTTCTCGCCGGACAAGTAGTTCGTCCGGAATCCGGCGAAAACCGGAAAATTCGTTGAAAGTAAAAGTTTAATTTGAAGTTGATTAAATGTTTGATTAACGGGTAACAAGACATGCTAAGCACGATGGCGAAAACCATTTTCTCGCTAGACAAGTAGTTCGTCCGGAATCCGGCGAAAACCGGAAAATTCGTTAATAGTAAAAGTTTCATTCAAAGTTGATTAAATGTTCGATTTCAGGGTAAGAAGACATGCTGAAAACCATTTCCTAGCCGGACAACTAGTTAGCCTGGAATCGGGCCAAAATTGGAAAATATGTTAAAAGCAGTTTTATCTGAAGTTGATTGGATGACAGATTCAGGGGTTAGAAGAGACGCAGAGCCTGTATATGACAATCGTTTTTTACCCGAACATATAATTAGTCGGGAATCCGGTTGTAACCAAAGTTTTTTTTAAAGTTGGGATAAGGAGATATGCTGGATCCGTTTCTGAATTGTCTTTTTTTGCTGGACTAGTAGTTGGCTCAGAATTTGGGCGAAACCGCAAATTTGGCAGAAGTAAAGCAGGAAGTTTCGGTCAGTATCGTCAAAATAGATATGGCTTATAGAGGTATATCTGAATCTTGTGAAGACTGGATCTGTCGAAGACAAGACCCAATTGTCTGGATCAAATATTAAATTTTTGGGATCCCTTTTATTCAAACAGTGTTTACAACGGATACGTCAGCTATGATTCTTCATGGGCGATATTTCGGCCCTTCTTGTCAAGGGTCCTCGTCAGGCTGTCAATCCTCTGGTTCAACTTCGGGGAAGGAAACAAACCTGTAATAAATAACTGAAGCTTCTATCGACTATAAATATCTTATTAAAATAAATTATCTTCAAATACCACAATAATGAAAAAATTAGTCCTGAGATTTAATTTTTGACACCGACGCTGTTTTTGCTGCACGATTGGGGCGATGACGGGAAAGGTTTTTTGTTGCACTGTCAAATATGATTCGCTGTTAGCTTGGCTGAATGAGTATTTATTCTCACTGTGAGCGTCCCTTACCACCATAGGTTAAGTTTTGTCATACGCCTGGACTTCAACTAAAAATAGCGCAGAATGGTTTTTGAGTGTTGCAGTAGTTTATATTATGTATATTCATCTACTTTCAGAAATTGATGATGATGATGATGATGTGGGAAATTCATCTCGCCTGGATGATTCTGATCAGGGTGAAAAGGTAATTTGCTTTATTACTTTTGGAATTTATCTTTAACTGTAAAATGATACAGGTTCTGTATAGGTATGTATAACTAGGCCATAGCAAGGATTGGGTTACTAGTGTTATATTAATTCTGAAACTAAGAGTACAGTGTGAATGGATCAAGTAAGAAGGTCAGAAATCCTTGGTTCTGCTACTGACAGGAGTTATTAAAAAATATGAAGAGCTGTAGGTACTGTTGCAAGTATGTGGAAATAAGGCTCCTAGAAAGTAGCCCTTTCCTTGGAAGAGATATGTGTCTTTTCTGGAATTCACAGATTTTACTGCCAATTCTTGTCCTTTTAGACTCACTTGTAGAAGAACGATCGGGTTTGGCTTGAACACATTCTACGGCATGATTTGTTATATGGTGCTCCTGCTTTTCAAAACATATCTCCATAAGGTTCGGGAATAGGTCGTTGTAATGTAAAGTAAAAGATCCTAAATAAATTGGGAATTCTACCAGACTGCTGTAATGTTTGGTTGTGATAAACAGGTGACTCAGCTGAAATTTTGTTTTAGTGGTATTTCAGTTCTTGTTGCCAAGGTCCTCTTCAGGCCCTAGGAATAATTTGAATTTGTACTCCAGAATGTAAGGCTGAATGAGGCTTACCCGTAAATTAAGCTTGCACTTCTCTCTGCTTTTTACCTTCTTGCTGTTGTCCAGTTGAAAGTTCGTTGGTATCTATAGGATGAAGAAGATGATGAATTCCGCCTTGATGAGTCAAGCTCCAAAAAGAAGAAAAAGTCCAAAAAGCATAAGGAGAAAGAAGATAGGAAGAAAGCACGTAAAAAGAAGAAAAAGAAGAGGGCTAGTGATGTAAGTAATTAACAGAAGCTGGATGAGTCCAGTGTTTCCAACAGTTTGGGGATTGTGACGTTTGATGCCTCATCATAGGATTAGAGTTGCCTCTGAAGCTATGCTTCTTTGACATTAAGAATCTGATACCGTACACCATTAGGCCAGTTTTATACAATTATCTCTTCATGAATGATTCAGCTGAAAGGTTTGTCCTGAAAAATTTACTCTGGGTTGTCTGCAGTCCCTTTAATTTTATAAATGACAATAGAAAACACGAGAAGGCAGCACTGATAGCATCCATGTTTTAAAACGCAAGAGCTGAAATCTCATATGGCACTTGCAAGGGTAAGCAGCGTCTCTTCAGCGGATGGTCGCATATGGTACGTACGTACGGATAGAACAGAGAGGACACGTGCTATGACCAACTGTCCAGTTCCGTTCCGATCAGATCACGCTTTCGAGAGTTATGTTAGTCACAAGATATCCCAGAACCTCAATCTAGCTGCATCCGTCCCCACCGAGATACGATCCGATTAGAATACATAAATGTCACATCTCGATCATTTGCTCCTCTAGCCCTTCAATTTTCACTCGAATCTGAGAACTTCCGCAAATCACCTCTCTCTTCTTCCCCACAGAGGCCCTATCCGACCCATACCTGTAACGTGAAATCTAGGGCCACATCTACAACCCACATTACTCGATCGGTTCCCACGCATGTTACAGTATTTAAGACCCTCCCCTCGCTACTCCTCCCACCACGGTCGGATGCAGTTTCGACATATTTCCGGCAAATCTGGTGCATCTGCTCCTAGCACACATCACGTTTCACTCGAATCGTATCACCTGTCCGCAACTTACTTGGATCACAAAATCCCGGATTCCCGAGCCTTGCATCCCCACATGGATGATCGGATTGATCATACGTTTCCTTTCTATATATACCAAGTTTAGTCATCCTAGCTTATGTGGAAGTGCCCTAACTATCAAAACCGAGTCATGGTGACAGACAGACATTACGTTCGGTAGTTGGCACTTGAGCCGAAGGTTACAAGTGCCATACAAAAGAAATTTGCTCTGACTGTTCTGGGTACGGTGCTCCTACCGTCTTTGACGGCGGTTTCCGACTAGCAGTACCAGTATTATCTGCATATTATTCCTCATCCCTGTCTATCAGGAAAAAAAAGTAGGAACTCAACAATCTTCTCCATAAATTAAGTTCGTAGTTGGACTACAAGGGCGTACATTTCGACAAGTAGGCTGGGTCGCGAAAAAGGCCAAATATTTTGGCCCCTTCTCCGCACATCAGACGAAAAATCCTCCAGCTGGCCTGAAGGAAGACTTGTTTATTGGTGTTCTGTTCTAGGAAAGTGATGCGGAAGAGGACGGGGAAGCAGAGTCAGATGTTCCTGAGGTCCCAACTCCAAAGTCTTCAAGGAGGGGAAGAGCCGCCCCACAACCATCGCCACCAGCACCTGCTGCTCAACAGTCGGATGGTGAGTCATGAGTCTTCATTATTCTTAGCATTACCAAATATCTGTCCGAAGTTTTAACTTTTTTAAATTTTTGTCTTGATCAAGATTTTCCCCTGATATTCTAAAAAAAGCTCGCGTAATTCCTCTTCACAAAGGTAGTGCAAGGGATAATTTAAATAATTATAGAGGGATTTCGATTCTTTCTGTTTTAGTAAATCATTAGAGATAGCTGTTCACAAGAAATTTAGGTCTTATTTAGCAACAATTCAATAATCCGTGAAAATCAGTTTTGATTTCAGAAAGATCGGTCACTTGAGCTTGCTATCCATTATCTTCCTTTGTTGATCAATGATGCTACATTAGACTCAATTGACCGCGGTATTTTGATTGATAAATTGAGACAGTATGGCCTTGAAGACCAGGCATATTAATTTTTTTTGCTTCTTACCTACCGAAGAGAAGTCTCACGTGTAGGCAAGTTGGCGAGATATCATATGCATATCCTGTTGAGTTTGGAGTTCCACAAGGTTCTGTCTTTGGGCCCACTTTGTTTTTGCTTTACATTAACGACCTCCCTGAATGTATGCCTTTTGTATTTTTGGTTCGCATTCTGATTTGGTTCAGTTGTTCACTGTTTCTTACTTCAGCTCTTTTTTTGCTTCTGACTTGTTTACATCTAATTTACTAGCTTTATACGCGGAAAAGTCGTACATGCTTTTCTCCCAGTCTGGTTCATTTTTGGTTCTGGTAAACTTTTTCTTTGTGGTGCTGGACTTTTAAGATCTTCCAGTTTAAATGACTTGGTCTTATCCTTGATTCAGATCTGTCTTTCAGGCAGCACACAGATGCTTTGTCTCTTAAGTTGAGCCGTAATGTTTGTATGCTCTCTTTCTTCCACAATTCATACTTCGATTGATTTATTTCTCCCTGGCTTGGGGTTCTACTGTTGCAGTAGATATTAATCGCATTCAAATTCTATAAAACTATTCAATCAGAGCCATTTGTGGTCTTCCGTTTCCTTCGCCAGTTTCTCAAATTTTGCCTCTTCTTTTTATTTTAAATATCCGTCAAATTAGAGAATGGAATACTGCGACCTTTCATTACCGTTATTCACTACCCGCTGATTTTAAAAATCTCTTTCATTTGTACAAACAATTTCATGATTATAAGAGCATACGACGGTCTAATCTTTCTACCAATCGATATCCGTGTGCAAGATCTAGTTTTTAGGAGGCCAGTAGAGGGATAACTATGATTCATAACAGTTGTCCGTCTGTCTGTCTGTCCGTCTGCCAGCACAATAAATCTCGAAAGGGTTGAGATATTTTGCTCAAACTTGGTGTGAGGATCCATTTGGTCGAAGTACAGGTCAAATTCGTAGGTGGTATGTAGCCCAAAATTTAGGGGTGTGGGAGGGGATTCTGGATTAAGAAATGACAGAAATACTTTTTCGAGCTGATGTGAAAGTTGATTCAGGGGTAGGTAGACATGCTGAATCGAGAACTGAGCTTCATTTTTGTGGGAGGAGGTTTCGAATTAAGGAATGACAAAAGTACTCGAGCTGATGGGAAAGTTGATTCATGGGTAGGTAGACATGCTGAATCGAGAACAGAGCTTCATTTTCTCACCAGACAAATAGTTCGCCCGGAATCCGGAAAAAACGAAAATTTCAGGAAGGTAAAAGTTGTATGTGAAGTAGAATAGTATTTCAGTACAGGGGTAAAGAGACGTGTTGAATTTGTTTTTGAATTTTCCTTTTTCCTCGGACAAGTAGTTTGCGCGGAATCCGGCGGAAATGGAAAAATTGATAAGAGTGAAAGTCGTGTCTGAAGTTGACGAGAGGTTAAACGTTGGTCGATTAGAGCGTCGATGTCTAGGTAAGAATACATCCTGAATCTATATTTAAACTTCATGTTTCCGCCGGACAAGTAGACTGAACCGAAAATATGGTAGGAGTAAAGTTTATTCTAAAGTCGATCGGAACATCCTTATGGGAGCAAGAATACAAGCTGAATCCTGGTGTGAACCTGAATTGCTGAATTATTATCGAAACCTTTGGTCTTGTTCTGTTCGTAATACTGGTATACAAATATGGAACTCATTGCCCGATACTATTAGAGATTCTGAAGATAGAAAAGTATTAAACGGACCCTCAAAAAGTAAATGTAATTTTGTAATTATATTTCTTCTGTCTGATTTTTCTGATTCGTTTTTGGGATCCCAAAACGTAAATGGAGGGATACCTATGACATCGCAAAGGTTGTCCGTCTGTCCGTCCGTCTGTCCGTCCGTCTGTCCGTCCGTCTGTCCGTCCGTCTGTCTGTCCGTCTGTCCGCACGATAACTCGAAGGGATTGAGATATTTTGATGAAACTTGGTGGGAGGATCCTTTGGGTCAAAGTACAGGTCAAATTCGAAGATGGGTTCTGTAGCTCTATATTTGAGGGTGGGGGAGGGGTTTCAAATTAAGGGACAACAAAAATATTTTTTGAAAGCAATTGAGATAGTCGATTATGGGGTAAGAAGACATGCTGAGCGCGATGGTGAAAACCATTTTTCTTGTCGGACAAGTAGTTCGTCCGGAATCCAGCAAAAACCGGAAAGTTTGTTAAAAGTAAAAGTTTCATTTGAAGTTGATTAAATGTTTGATTTAGGGGTAAGAAAGTATGCTGAACACAATGGTGAAAACCATTTTCTTGCTGAAAATGTAGTTGGTCCGGAATCCGGGAAAAACCGGAAAGTTGGTTAAAAGAAAAAGTTTCATTTGAAGTTGATTATATGTTTGATTTAGGGGTAAGAAGACATGCTGAGCATGAGGGTGAAAATAATTTTCTCGCCAGACAAGTAGTTCGTCCGGAATCCCGCAAAAACCGGAAAGTTTGTTAAAAGTAAAAGTTTTATTTGAAGTTGATTAAGTATTTGGTTTAGGGGTAAGAAGACATGCTGAACACGATGGTGAAAACCATTTTCTCGCCAGACAACTAGTTCGCCTGGAATCCGGCCAAAACCGGAAAATATGTTAAAAGCAAAAGTTTTATCTGAAGTTGATTACATGATGGATTTAGGGGTAAGAAGAGGCGCTGAGTCTGTATATGACAATCATTTTTACCCGGACATATAATTAGTCCGGAATCCGGTTGTATTTAAAGTTGATTAGATGTTCTTTATAGGGATAAGGAAATATGCTGGATTCGTTTCTGAATTTTCTTTTTTTGCTGGACTAGTAGTAGTTCGCTCGGAATTCGGGCGAAACCGCAAATCTGGCAGAAGTAAAGCAGGGAGCTTCGGTCAGTATCGTCAAAATAGATATGGCTTATAGAGGTATAGATAGATAGATAGATAGAGTATCTGAACTCGGTTTTCTCCGATGATTAGCTTAGCGAAGACTGGACCTGGCGAAGACAAGACCCAATTGTCTGGATCAAATCTTAGATTTTTGGGATCCCATCGACACCTTTGGTCTTGTTGTTTATGATTGGAGTAAGATAAATCTAATGCCGCAAGCTTTTTTGTTTTTCTTTCGTTGTATGTCTGTTGTCTTAAAATCCTTGTGTTAGTATTTCTGTTTGTTTTAGTTGTTAATTATCTTATCTTAAAATTCTCGCGCTGATGTTGTTAGTTGTTTGTTTGTTTTTTGAATCCTTATACTAGGGTTTTATTCATTTTTTTTTTTACAAATCGATTGTAATCAATGAAGCGTCATTTTCTTATGCTAATGGCATGTCTTTCGCTAATCTGGAAAATTGAGGTATTTTTAATTTACGAACGGGTGATAGGATCTTAATGAAACATGATATTTAGAAAGCCCTCGTGTTTCAGATATCCCACTTCAAATCCGGACCGGATCCGGCGACTTTGGGAGGAGTTGGAGGTGGGAATCGGAAAACTTGGGAAACGCTTAGAATGGAGGGATCGGGATGAAACTTGGTGGGAAGAGCTAGCACAGGTCCTAGATACGTCATTGACGCCGGACCGGTTCGGGCACTGTGAGGAGTTGGGGGCGGGGGCGATTTCCAGATTTCCGGTGATCCCGCGAGTTCGTTACAACTTCCGGATGTGCTAGGACGGTGAAACTTGGTAGGCTTGTCAGGGACCCGAACAAACTGACTTGAGAATAGTCGTTTCCCCGAAGCAACCATCGTGGGGGAGTGGAGGATTGGAAATGCGGGATCTAGTTGCATGCATAACTTTTGAACGGCTGATTGGATATGAATGAAACTTGGCAAGCGGAAAGAGTTATCGTCTCAGATGTTCCATATCAAGTCCGGATCGGATCCGGTGAAGGGGGGGGGGGGCACTGAAACTCGTGAAACGCTGGGAGTCGATGGATTGGGATGGAAATTGGTGAGGAGACAAGCATTAGGCCTAGATACGTAATTGACGGATCCAGATCGCATCGGGACTCGAGGGAGTTTCCCGGAGACCCGGTGGTCGCGAGTTACTATAATTCCACATGTGCTAAGGACAATGAAACTTGCGGGCAGTATCAGTGACCCGACCAAATTGACTAACGAACCCGACACAATGACACTAGGAAAACTTCAGTTCCTGGATCCGATCATTTTTGGGGGAGTGAGGGAAGGGGAATACGGGAATTGACTTCCGTAAGTTGCGAACGGGTAGTCGGATTCGGGTGAAACTCAATGGGTGAAAATAATTGATCACTTAGACATGCAAAACATTCGTTCGAACGATATGCCGACACAGTTGGGGGAATTGGACGGCGGAAGGGGGGTACGAAAGCCTTTTACATGCACAAAAACCAAACGGATGGACCGAATGGGATGCAAGTTGGACAGTACCGAGTTTATGCCGCCTAGATGTGTTATTTGGCGTCCGGACCGGATCCAGCCATGGTAGGGGGGGGGGGGGGGCTGGAATTTGCAGATAGGCTATGCTCTGGTCCATTCAAACTAGATGGACGGAAGGGAAGATGTTAGAGATGCTACTTCTGTGTTTTCAGGTCGTATTCGGTCACAGTAGGGGGAGTCCCGGAAATTCGTCTGGCTCGCATAGGGGTCAAACGAGTGCAGGGATTTAAATGAAACTTGGAATTTAGACAGAGCATATGCCCTAGATGACATATTTTGAGAGTCCGAACCGGATCCGACCACGTTGAGGGAGGGGGGGGGGGGGTACTGAAACTTTCAAAAAAAATGCTCAGTTTCGAGTGAAACTTGATAGGTGATGAGAGACGATGCTTTAGATTATCCATTCACGATTCCGAACCAGATTCTGCCGCAGTATGGAAAGTTGGAGGGAGGAACCGGAAATCGTGTAGCGCGTCTAGGGAAAACACGGTTGATTTATTGGGCTGGAACTTGGAAGTATTCGGATTAAACTTGATTGATTGAAAAAAAAAACAAAAAAAAAACAGTCATTTGCCCTAGATGATCTCAGGCGATGCCGGAAATGCTCAGACTTAAGTGAAACTGCATATCATATTACGAGGTCGGAACCGTATTTTTGGACAGCGGGAGTATTTTGTGACGTTCTCGTCTACTTTCTTGTACCGCTTACTCGTAATAAGTGCCATATGAGCTCGTAGCTCTTGTTTTCACAGTTGTGAATTTTTTTGTTTTACCTCGCCTTCAAGACTTTCACACGTTTGACTTGAAACTGGAATGCGTGATTTGTTTATTTATTTTTTTTTCATTTTATTCTCCATTGCCAATTTCTTTCTATGTCAATCCTACACGGGAAAAAAAAAATCTTGCAGGATTTGCAAGTGGGATTATTCTTATCTCTATTGAGATAAGACTATCTGTAATTCGGATTGATCTTGTCCCAGTAGAGATAAGGTTAATATCAGTAGCAAATACTGCAGTTGACTTTAATCCTAACTCGGAGAAACTTTTTACAGTGTAGTGGGCAGATGAACCAAATATTGAGTACAGGAATATAAAGAGGCTTTTTAGTACTACTTTTTGTAGTACTTCTCTCAGTAGTTCTACTATCACTGCGTACGTTTAGATAGATTATAATCCCTCTCAGTTTTCATTCGTTGCATTTCAGGCATGCCAACTGTAGCTGAGGTCTGCAAGAACTTTGACCTGCAGGATGTCGACATCGATTATACTGAATCTGACTTCCAGAGCTTGACGAATTACAAACTCTTTCAAGGGAGAATTCGACCTTTCATTCAGGAAGCTAACCCTAAGGTAAGGAAACAACCTCTCATTTCTTACGTTTACAAGTGAAGTCAGTCCTTGTTATGTTAAAATTTTGACAGAATGAAAGGGTACGGAAAAAGCTGAATGCCTTTTTTATGACGCCTTATAAAAGTACAGATTGTTGGAGCATTTTGTTTTAATTTGGAAGTTGTTTCGTATGCGGATGCACCTAGATTTTACATGTAATTCAATGTCACCCCTTGTTCTTGATAAAAATATTTGAAAATGAGTATCGACACGACTGGTGAGTCTAGTGACGGACCATAATTTAGCTTTACATCTGGACACTCACTCCCTACTCTGTAATCCAAGCAATGGTTGATCAGCAAGGACATGCACGACCAGTCGTTGTTAGCTGACATACGGCTTACGATAAAAAACATTTTTAATATGGCAGTAGGGCGAACTGCGAGCAAAAATGCCAATTATATAACATAATTTGAGACTAGCTGCAGCCTAAAACAGCACTTCTATCTTCAGCAGCAGAACTCAGATACGTACCCCGCTACCAGTTCTACCTGGCTAGATTTTTGTTTTTTTGGCAGATTTTGTAAGATTTTCACCATGTTTGCCAAGTTCGCTATTCTCTGGTAAGATTTTCTTCAGACATGAAAGGTTTTTCCCACAAAATGTAAAGAGGCTTGAACTAAAAATCCTGTTCTTAGAGGTCTTACTTGGGGTATACAGGCACATAGACATGGCAGGACTTGCACAAACACTCGTATAAGGTGCACGTCGTTAGGTGATTTAATTTGTCCTCTATTCTTTGTCTGAAATTCTTCCATTCCCAGGTCCCCATGAGTAAACTGATGATGCTTGTGGCAGCCAAATGGCGCGAGTTCACATCCATGTCTCAACCGAAAATTGATGAAGAACCGGAGGAATCGTCACCCCCTGAAGAAAGTGACGCAGTTGACGAAAGTGATGTAAGTGCGCAGGTTCCACCGGAGTCAGACGAGGAAGAAGAAGAAGAAGCTCCCCCGAAGCCCCGCAAACGTGGAACCCCTCGTGGTCGTGCGAAGCCTAAAGGGAAAGGTAGCAAGGTCCCTACGTTAAAGATCAAGATTGGAGGGAAAAGGAAGCGCCGTGGCTCGGTAAGTCTTATGTTTTGTCTATTGCCTTGGTTTTGTTGGTCTGAACTAGGTTGTATCGGAATTCCATACAAGCGTGACGTCACACCCGTTTAATCTAGTTTACCTCAAAAGACGAAAAATTGTATTTAATTCCTGTCGGTTAATATATATTTGCATATATATATATATGGAGTCCAGCGAGGCGCCGGTCGCGTTTACATCAATCACATAACATGTACGTCACGAATGTATGGAATTCCGATACACTTAGTCGACACCGGTTTGTTCGTTTTCCTGCACTGTCAGGAGCTCCATAACAGATAACACAGGAATGCCCAGTTTCAACAGATAACAGTTAGATATTATTTTTTACGGTGTTGCAGGCGTTATGCATTAAACGTTACGCATAACAAGCCTGACAGAAAGAGCCGAAAAACCACCGAAAAAGCATCTGCTTACTTTTCCGGTAGCCTATCAGGGTGACAAACTAAAATTTCAGCAAAGTTTTTTTCGACGTCGTTTCGACTCTTCTTGTAGGTTATGCATAATGTGAGTGCCTAGTATTAATTGTTGAAACTTCCTTTGTTATTGTTATGATAGTTCTGAGAGCGTGGTGCCAAGATAGGATAATAAGCTAATATGTTAGAAGTGCCTGTAAGCCCGAAGTCGGCTGTAGCCTAGGAAATAGGACCTCCTCTTAACTGGTGATATTGTGCCACTTATAAGGTGAGTCAGCTGTGTCACTGATTGGACTACTGTTTTCTTTGGAGGGGGGGGGGGGAGGTTTCGTCCCTCGATCAAACCCGGGTCAGTACTGTGCGGACTACATCGCATAGAACGTTGAATTTGTTTAGTGTTTGGTTGGTAGGTTTGTTCTTTGAATTTCTTTTGTAAATCTTTCAGCCGATGGAGTAAATTCATCCAGCGTTTGTTGTGAGAACTGTACTCCCTTTCTATTCTGTCAGAATTCTGAGAATACATTTTTGTTTCGTGTTACAGACAAATTGTGCTATGGACTTTAGAGTACTATGTTTTTGCAGCAAATAACACTAAGTGTGGTTGGCAATTCGATTGCAGGTTCGTTGCCCAGAAGAACCGATGACCTTGCCCAGAAGAACCGAAACTTTGGTAATGGGTTCAGCTTGGGTATTTATTGTTTCGAACGTTACTTTTAGCAAAAAAGTAACACTTAAAAGGTCATAAGGACATATGACATTATTTATAGCTATTTCTTTTGTATTTTGTAAACTACAAAACAAACCTCCGGAGTCGAAAGCTTTTATTTTTTGTTTGAACATAATACATAAATAAAGGTGCAACGACGACATTGTCCAAGAAAAAAAAACACCATGTGGTGAGTCAAATGTCTTTACCATTGCAGGACGACGATGGAAGTCGAAGCGAGAAGGATTCAGATGCCGAATTCGAACAGCTTTTGCATGATCTCGAGGAGAAAGAAGACGCCGACAAAGCCAAGAAGATGGAGCGACGATCCAAAGGTAAAGGCGGCAGAAGCGGTGGATTCAAAGGGAAGAAGAAGATGAAAACGACTACGGGGCTCCCTGGAAAAGATGGTGAAGGATACGAGGTGGTGAGACGTTCTTTGTTTTTGATCGCTTTTTGGGATCCCAAAACGTAAGTGGAGGGATACCTATGACGTCGTAAAAGTTGTCCGTCTGTCCGTCCGTCTGTTAGCACGATAACTCTCGTAGGGAATGAGATATTTTGATGAAACTTGTTGTGAGGATTCTTTAGGTCAAGGGTAAGGTCAAGTTCGCAGATGGGCTTTGCAGCCCCCCATTTAGGGGTGAGGTAGGGGGTTCAAATTAAGTGGCAAACAAAATATCTTTAAACAGCTAAGGTTATAGTCGATTATGAGGTAAGAAGACATGCTGAACACGAATATGCAAAACACATTCTCGTCCGACAAGTAGTTCGCCCGGAATCCGGCAAAAACAGGAAGTTCGTTAAAAGTTTCATTTGAAGTTGATTAAATGATTGATTTAGGGGTAAAAAGACATGCTAAACACGATGGTGAAAACCATTTTCCCGCCGGACAAGTAGTTTGTCCGGAATCCGGCAGAAACCTAGTAAAAGTTTCATTTGAAGTTGATTAAATATTTGATTTAGGGGTAAGTAGACATGATGAACAATTATGTGAAAAGGATTTTCTACCCAGACAACTAGTCAACCCGGAATCCAACCAAAACCGGAAAATTTTTTAAAAATAAAAGTTTTATTTGAAGTTGATTAGATGCTAGATTTAGGGGTAAGAAGAGACGCTGAGTCTGTATACAATCATCTTTTAACCGGACATAATTCGTCCGGAATTCTGTTGTAACCGGATTTATTTTTGTTATAAGTTAAAGTTGTATTTGAAATTGATCAGATGTTCTATATAGGGATAAGGACATACGCTGAATCCGATTCTGGATTTATTTTTTTGCTAGACAAGTAGTTCGCTCGGAATTGGGCCGAAACCGGAAATTTGGCAGAAGTAAAGCAGGAAGTTTTGTTCAATATCGTCGAAGTAGATACGGCTTATAGAGGTATATCTGAACTTGGTTTTCTCTGATGATTAGCTGGCGAAGACTGGATCTGACGAAGACAAGACCCAGTTGTCTGGATCGGATATTAGATTTTTGGGATCCCATCGAAACATTAGGTCTTGTAGTCTTTAGGCAGATGAAAAAAACGCTCCCTAACTTGCCTTTTTTCGGAGTCGGGAGATGACCATCTGTAATCATTAACTAGGATCTGCTGCATGTAACCAGCCCAGGCTCCACCGTCTGGGAAGCCTCCTTAGGCCACGAGGCTTTATTTAAGTTCAAATGACAAGCAATCATTTAGGTTCCAAATACAAGTGGAGGAAACCGGTGATATCGTGAATCCGCCTATCTGTGGATAAGAGAACTTCCGAATGAGTTGTGATAGACTGATTAAATTTGGTTTGTGATTTCGTCAGGACAATACCGAGGCCGAGTTCACTTCGTTTTGTACCACTACGTTCAGGGCTGATACCTATCCCGTTTATAGTAAGCTATGCGTGAAACATTTGTACAAACAAAGGAGGTGTAGTTTGTGGTGGGGCTGACGGACAGATTGGCGGTCGCTGAGTCGAATTCCTGCCATTGTTTGCGGTACCGTGGTCAGTTCTATACGGAAAAGATGAGATTTTTTCGTCCCGGCTGGAATTAATGAAAGGCAGGTGGAATCGAATGGCCTGGGCATTTGTCCTGGGCATTTGTCTACACCTTTAGCAAGAATAGTCTCCACAGTGAGGTCTCAGTTTGTCCCTGAAAATACGCTCCTTAAACAAGTTCCAACGCCCTCGAAGTGCGACTAATTTTCTGTTGTAGCTGTACGTGTTTTTAGCATATGATTTCTGTTTCAGACTGACCACCAGGATTACTGCGAAGTCTGCCAGCAAGGTGGCGAAATCATTCTTTGCGATACTTGCCCAAGAGCATATCACTTGGTCTGCTTGGAACCAGAGCTGGAAGAAGCACCAGAAGGTAGGCTTTGGTCAAAATACTCTTGTTCGACTTCAGGAACATCCGGTATTAAACCATCTTTGGTTAACGGTTAACGATACACTAAATACAAAATAAGGAGCGGACCCTAATCTGGATACCCCCTGTTTCCGGAAGTTACGTATAACTTTACAGACTGATCGGAAGGACTTTGGGAGGACTTTTCCAAACCAGAGATGGCCGAATGCGGATTCGAGCCCAGGATTCGTCCTTTTGGCCGGATTCAAATCTTCTGCTTGTCGGGCTAGGATTTTTGGATCAGGGTCGCTCTGACCTTTTCATGCAACTTGATTGATTATTTTCTTCAGGAAAATGGTCGTGCCCGCACTGCATCACCGAGGGCGTTCCCGAGCGCCCCGAAGAAGAGGAAAAGAAGAAAAAAGGCGAGCAGATTGATACCTGCAAAGTCTGCAAAGAACCTGGCGAGCTTGTTGGCTGCGACACGTGCAACCTCTTCTTCCATCCCTACTGTCTTATCCCACCCTTGGAGAAGGTTCCGGAGGGTGATTGGACCTGTCACCGTTGCACGTGCCAGGAGATGCCCTTTAAGGTGGCAAAGATCCTCACCTGGCGCTGGAAGGACGCGAAGGCGTTTGACGATCCCGCGCCGCCGCATATTCAGGCGAAGAGACCACCACCGAGAAGGAGGGAGTATTTTGCCAAGCTGGAATATCGGTCGTATTGGGACTGCACCTGGGTGGAGGAGAACTATGTAAGTTGACGGCGTGTCTTTATGCTTCCTTGATAGGGGAATCCACTCGTCTGGGGTGAAGTTAACCTATCGCAGAACTCGGGAGTTTGCATTTTGTACGATCGGAGACTTGAGTTTTTTAAGGCCAGCTTCCCTTGGGAATGACAAGGTACATTTAAGTTTCATAGATTTTTTCTACTTCTTATCATTTGCCCTAACTACCAAGTTCTATATGCAGTAGTTTCGATGTAAGCAAGTGAATTACGCGATAACTTCACCTTCGACCGTATCGACAGTTATTTTTCCATCCGTTTCGCCTCCCTTAATTTTATATTAAGTTTACATTACATACATTCGCTTTTGTCAGCTTCCCTTTGAACTGTTGAATTACATATAGAAAAAATGTAAGAGAATAGTAAGCATCGGATGCTGCGTTCGTCTTTGGCCCTTTCCAATTTCCTGAGAAGATTTAGTTTTTGGTTTTAACAGCTAAATACTTATACTTTGTAACCAATTTCATACCACTGTAGGTAATCTACAGTCTTCACGCACCTTTTACAATTTGCAAATTCATTCTTGTTTTCGACTCCAGCAGTGGCCAATTTGCATGTCATTCAAAATTTGTCTGTTGGGGGTGGGGGGGGGGGCCTGATCTAAACACAATCACTCGAGTGAGGCAGTCTCAAATTATTGGTTTGTTTATCATTTTTTTTTTCTTAGATGGAAGTCTATCATTCTCCCCTTCTTCGCTTCTACATCCGAAAGGTGGATATGGAAGAGCCTCCGAAGATGGAAGATCTCCTAATTCAGGAAGAAGAGAAAGCGGCAAAATCCAAGAAGAAGATGACCGAGGATCTGGACGAGATTGAAGATCTTGCTACCAAACCCAAGAAATGGGCGAGGAAGAGGATTGAAGGAGCGGCTTCTGATGGTTTACAGGAGAAGTAAGTTGAGATTGTAGATTCGTCTCGTTTGGAATTTGTTTCTCGATTTACCGGACGAGAATTTCTAGCAATGAAGCACTTGCTAGGTTCAAAAACTAATGTGTACATATGCGCAAAAGTAAGGCTGTTACGGGGCTTACAGAATAGTAGTACTCGAAAATGTACTGTCCGCTTGAAGCTTGTATAGGTCGTTTTTAAAGGTGTTGTATTACGGCACAGCGACTAATACGTCTGCTAAGGACCTCAAGGGGATCGACACTTTGCTCGCGGTCTTTAAAACATTTTACAGCATCCTTCTCTTTTTCCATTGAGTCCCACAAGGTCTTTAGCATGGGTTTGGTGTAGGCGTCATAGCATAACTTACACATTCCGACCAAATCTCATCGATATTATGTGCAGTACTGTGTGTGCAAATTCGTTGTATGGTCGTAGCAGTCTCGCTTTCTAGGGAAGCTTTTTGGAGGAAGGCAAATTTGTGGGTCGCTTCAAGTGACGAAGTTGAGTAGGAAGGGAGTTATTTGGTACAAGAATTTAGCGAAATGAGTCCCCGAGGGGTACTTTGGCTTTTCACCAGCCAAAAAATGGGTTTTCATTGGGTCATCTGATTGAACTGAAGACGGGTGTGGGAAGGACCGATGACGGGCACCAGTCACGCATCGACCTTTCGACTGAGGGAAGAGAAATAAGAGACCCCCCGAACCTTCACTGATCTGCCTCCGAAACTGTGAATGCAGATTGTCCTTCTTCAGGTATTATCAGTATGGTGTGCGGCCGGATTGGCTTGTCGTTCATCGTGTTATCAACCACCGCACGGTCAAAGAGGGGCTACAGTATCTGGTCAAATGGCGTGAGCTTCCCTATGATCAAGCGACGTGGGAAGAGGACGGCCGTGATATCCCTGGCCTGAAGGCAGCTATTGACGAATATCATGTAAGTAGATTCATAGGTGATCGAGTTTAAATGTCTTCATGTCTTTAGACGTGTGTGTGGAATGCGTAGCTATACACCTAGCGCTGTTTTGAACATTCAAGTAGGTCAGTAGGTGTCTGTTAAATGATTACCCACAACAGAAATCGTATTTTTTTACGGCTGCCTGCACAGGACCCTTGCCAAGATAGCCGAATACTCAGTATGACCAACCGCCGTTGAATCTCGGAATAAAGAGAAACGTCGCCCAAATCGATAACTCAAATTCTCTGTCAACCAATCAACGGCGTTGGTTGGGAAAGTCCGAATACTCTATATGACCAAGTCAAACACACGCCAGTGAATCTCGAAAAAAACGTGAACGGATCTTGTGTCATCCAATCAACGGCGTTGGTTGGGGAGAGCTGTGGTGACGCAGTTTAATTGTGATTGTTTGCCGTATTGCCAACAATTTGTATAGTATATTATAGTGTGATCAGTAACTTCTTTCATAAAAGATTCCCTGCCAGTTTGTATCGTGTGTGCAAGGACCGACGTAACTCTTGAAACGAGAGTGGTAATTTTGCACCACCGGATGTGTGGCTACTGCTTAGTATGGTCCGTAACGACGCATACACTTCTCATTCTTTCTTGCAGAGTTGAATGTTCTTCCAGGCTTCCGTTCCCGTTTGAATTTATCATCTAAATGATATATGCTTGAAGTATGAGCTTATTCGGCGCTGTGTGATTAGATAGTTGATGTGAAATGTGTTGTATGCCATCTGGCTAACTGAATATTTTCGTTATCGATTATGCATAACGGCCTACTTTCATGACATCTTGACTAAAAATTATTTGTCAGGATCTCCGATACGCTTGCGGGTTTGAGTCCAAAAAGAAGAAGAAGAAGAAGGGAGAAAAAGAGGACGAATCGCGGACCCGACGCTATAAGCCACCCCCCGATGCGCCGACGACGAACCTCAACAAAAAGCTGGAGAAGCAGCCTGAATATATCGGTGAAGGAAACTGTATGCAGCTTCACCCATACCAGATGGAAGGTCTCAACTGGCTGCGATATTCGTGGGGACAAGGCACGGATACCATTCTTGCTGGTGAGTTACGTTCTTGTATTCCCCTAACACCTCGCTTCTATGCTATGAAATGCTACTGATGGGAATGAAATGCTGCTGGTGGGAAGGCAATGCTTTCGCGCTATTATGGAGGTTCGATTCTGTGTTTGTGCTGAGTTGTTCATGATTTTCTTGGAAGTGTCCTTACATTACCACGCTCGTCTAGTTTCCGATGGTGCCTACGTCACTATAAATTAGGCAGTGGTATATTTGTGACTAAGTCAATAGTAATCTCGAGTAATAACATACACCTTTAAATTTCTACGTTTCAAAAGGTCGCTTGTTGGTTTCCTGAAGCCCCTCTGTTGCCTTTGTCGGTCATTCTGTTGGTCGTCGGTAGTAGACGTTCTCCCTCCTTAATCCGTCTTTGGTGAAATTGAAAACTTGAAGCCTGCTCGCGTGAGCGGGGACACGTGGCGTCATCGTGTCTAGCTCAAGCATCACCCCATCTACATTCTTTAATTTTCGCGTTTTTCGGACGGTCAGTCGCAGAGTATGGACATCAAAGGTTCCCAGTTTTCCACATGTTGTAAAGACATGGGAATACCCCGGTTCGCAGTCTTCGCAGTTCGAGTCTGACAAGTTTCTAACGTAGAAACGACTTAGCGCTATTTGTCCATATTGCCGAGTCTTGGAATCATAACTTTGGAGGCTGAGAAAAACGTCGCCGCGTATGAGCACGGGAGGGTCGAGGTTGAATCGAACTTGGGAGATAAAGGCGACTTTTTCAAGTGTATTCAGGAACGCGGGAGATGATGAGCGTGCGCTGAAATGTACTGGGACTTCCAGTCCTTTGTGGTCAAGGTCTGGAACAACGAGAGCAAACTCGGTCAGAGCAAGAGTTAAGGAGGTTTTGGTCTTGAGGTCGGTGATGTAGCTGCGAAGGCTCTGAGTTCTGTCGGGGAGTCCCTCCAGAATGTCTTCAATCCTGTCGTAGGCAAGATCCATGGCGTCCTCATTCAGAGCTGCGCCAGTCACCGCCACTCCCGCTCTGTCGCCCATCAACAGAATGGTGTTGTCCTCTCGTTTCTGTAAAAATTTAAAGGCCAGCTTGCGAATCCGGTTGATTCCAGCAATCGTTGGTGGGAAGAGATAGGAGTTAATGTGCCGAGCAACGCTGTTGCAGGGGCAGATGTAACCTTCGCCGAAGTGGATGATTAATTGGCGGGGGTGGGTTTTGAGCTTCCGGAGAGACTCCATGAGATAACTTCGAGCGAAGACGTGGCAAGACACCCTGGATAACATTTGTGCGTGCTTTGAAACGATGTGAGCTGGGTGGAAGATCTTGGATTTCACAACTGCGTGCCATCTTCTGGCATACTTTGCTGTGAGCGTGTCCAGCTTCTTCTGGCCAGCTGTAAATATCGCTTCTCCAGGTGGTAATGATGATGTCAAGTCCTCGCCATTTGCTTTGTTTTCAGTTGCAGTTTCGTTCGTAGATTCACATTTCTCTGTTCTGCCAGTGTCCTGATCTCCATTTCCGGCAGTACAGTGTAGTTCGATGTACTCAGCCATCATTCGAATGATAGACTAACCGTTGAAAGAAGGCGGGTGACCCTTTTGAGCTGCGCGACTAGTCGACACAAGGAAACCCACCGGTTCCTTCAGTTACTATAGCAACATTCTGTTCTGATGTTTGGTGAAGGGGTGACCACACTTTTTGCATGACGGAAATATAAGGATATCCACTCAGTTATATGTAAATGGTAATGTGTGAATTTTTTTATAATCTGGTTTTGTTTTTCAGATGAAATGGGTCTCGGTAAAACCATTCAAACGATCGTGTTTTTGTACTCCTTGTACAAGGAAGGACATAGCCGTGGACCATTCTTGGTAAGTATTTTTCGTCCTTCGCTGTTCGCTCCTTCTGATAATGTTGACTGTACTCTCATGCAGCGAAAGGCATATCCTTTTATATAGTAACATTGACGATTCTTTTCTGTTGCTTTCTATGAGTGAATGAATGGATTTATTACCCATCAATAAAAAACAGATGGAGCTCAAGAAAAGACAAGGCAAAAAAAAAAGAAGAAACGGAAAACATTAATTCCTCTGACAAGAATAAAAGAGAACGATCACAACAGCATATACCAACTTCTGTTGAAGAATCTTAGTCCAGGCGTGGGACTCAGCTGACAAATTATAACTTATTATTAAAACAGGAAAGAGTAAAGCTAGGGAAGCGTCTTGAAGCTGATAGGCGAGGCTCATAGGTCTTAAGAAGGCAGCTGAAGAAGGTCCTGAAAATACGCCGTTTCTGCTTAAAACCAAGTCCTTTCTTTTTATCGTGGTGCAAGTAACCGTTTTATAGTGGCATGATCAAATTAAACCCTTATCTGATTGAGAAAGTTAAACGCGTAAAAGTGAAAGACCGATATCCTTTCTTCTGCCCTATCTGTTGTGGTGCAAATGATGATTTAAGCTGTTTTATGTGCGAATGTTGGGAGTTGAATGAATTGAGATCCGAGGTATTCGATCAGAGAGTGTTTGGGATACATTGGATTTTTATGATAATGAAAAGTAGAAAATTTCTCCGGATTGGTTTGCACCACCGCGAACTGTTTACTCAATAGAGTAACTCTGTTTTTTTTTTTTTCATTTTTCATTTTGTTAAATTACTATGTTTATTCAGGTCGTTGTTATTCTGTCCCAGAGCAAAATAACACTAGAGAGTAGTGCCATGTCTTGAAAAAGTGACACACACAGGAATAGCACCGACACTAGCATCACTAGCGATAGAGAACGTCCCTACTGAAACTAATTCAGTCGTGTATCAGCGCTGACTCCGATAATTTCACATTCTGAACACAGCAGACAAAAAAAAATAATAAAACCTCCCCTGTTTCCTCGATGCGTTCCGACCGCACCTTAGCTTTGCTAGACATTTCTAAACTCACAAGTCTTGCTTTAAATGACGCAAGCGTAGTTGACGGCGCTTAGAGCACAATAACACTAGAGAGTAGCGCCAAGACTTCAAAGAAGTGACACAGACTTGAATAGCAAGGCTATTAGCGCCACTAGTGGTAGTGAACGTCCCTACTGAAACTAAATCGGTCGTGCACCAGCGCTGGCTCCAAAATCTGACTGCAAAAAGAAAAGATGCGACAACCCCTGTTTCCTCGATGTGGAGACCGCACCTTCGCTTTAATAGAAATTTCTAAACCCGCATGTTTGTCTCGCTTTAATTGTCGCAAGCGTAGTGGGCGGCGCTATGAATATTGCCCGTTTGCGAAGCAAGGAAAGCATAGGTCTTGGTGCTACTCCCCTGTGTTACTTTGCTCTGTTCTATCCTATGGTCGCATTGCATACCCATACTATGATCTATGTTACTATGATCCTGAACTTCTGTTGAAGACCACGCGTTCTCGTACACTGCAGATCTCTGTGTCGGAAATGAACATCGTACAGTACATCAGAGCTCTGAGCTCTTACTCTCATGTATTACGTTTACTTAAGAACGCTATCGTTATGCCTGACTCCCACAGGTTGTTCCACAGTCCAAAACCAGATTAGGTTAAGCTATTTTCGAGCCGGCTGTCTTCTGTTTTCGAGCTTGCAAAAAGGCTTCAAGAAGTGCCAACAAGTCCCAGAAATATTGTTAGGTAACGCCAGGCCCGTATCCAATAATTTATTTCGGGAGGGGGTGGGGGTGCCTGCTGGTTTGACAAAAAAAACATAGATCAGTGGGAAAAGCCTATAAAAATGATTATTTTTGTATGTTTCATGTGGGCTTTTAACCCTTTACCCCCCCCCCCCCCTGGATACGGCCTTGGGTAGCACAACGTGGGGATACATATTGTAATAATTTAATGATGTTGCTTGCCATCCACGTAATAACAATAACCATTTAGAGGATATATACAGCGGCTCCACGGTTTTTCAAATTTGAGCCACAAAGCAAACACACTTTCTGTGCCATAACTTTACGGGATCGCGGGAAAACGCCATATATTGTTCACACAATAATAATAATATTTTATTTGTAACTCACTGCACAAGAACAATGTGAAGATAGTGGAATTAAAAAGACAAAGAAACAAATAAACAACAGAAAAAACACCTGTACAACAAAATAGACAACACAAGTCAACAGAAAAAGGGATGAGCCCGTGACATGGAGTAAGCCGTTGATATGCTTGTGCAGATAAATTATCATGAAGCTCCTCGAGTTCTGCCGTTATATCGGGAGCTTTGCATTTTTGTTATTATTCTACGGTTCGTTAAGATAGAGGCAAATAAAGCGGGTATTTATTAGTAACATCTACGTAGTTTACTTTACATATGTCACTCTTTTGCAATAGAATAAAGTCCGACACACTTTCTGGGCCATAACTTTACGGGATCGCGGGAAGACGGTTAGGTTGGGCTCAAAGAACAAAGGTACCCGAAAGATAGAGTACAGATTGATTGCAAAAAAAAACGAATACAAAGAAACCAAAGCCTTTCGATTATACACAATCTCACAGTATCCACATGTAATTGTTTTTACAAGCTTCAGATATTGTAGACTTCTGGAAGACACAATATTTTTTTACAAATTGTTAAACCAATCCACCGAAAATTTTCTACAGAGGGAATGGATGTATTCTTAATTTTAAGAGGAGAATTTGGCGGGGTACCCTCGAAACGAATATACTCGCATTTATCAAGATTCAAAGTAAGTAATAGTAAGTAATTTATTTATAACCCGCCGTTCTCAGAAAGCGGAGTAAATGAAGAAAGTTAAGTCCAATATCAAGGAAACTTTTTTAGCTTTATTGAATTGTACGAGACAAGGCTTTGTAATAAACTGTGATTGGAACCGATTGAGATAATATATCAACTGTGAGTTTCCTTTTTTGTCCCTATGTGTGGTTCACTAGGGGAGGATATTTTGCATTTGGTGGGTAGATGCGTTGAGCTAAATGATTTGAGTATAGAGAATTTTGGGGCATGATAGGAGGAAGAGGATTTGGTTAAAGTTATGGCGTATCAAAAATTTGGAGACCTTTGTCGGCTTGGGAGCATCGAGAGTGTTTTTTGGAGTAAAGGTTCCCTCCTTTTGGTGTAAATGCGTGTTTTTTAGTGTTATTTTGAGTTTATTTTTACTTTCCTGCCATAGCCCCACGGGCTTTTTCGTAATAAATTCATTCGTTCATTGTTTTCTCGCACAGGTTGCTGTACCGCTTTCCACCATCATTAACTGGGAGCGAGAGTTCGAAACGTGGGCTCCTGACTTCTACGTTGTCACTTATGTCGGCGACAAAGAATGTCGTTTGGTTATCCGAGAGCATGAACTTAGCTTCGAGGAGGGCGCAGTCAGGTTGGGCGGCAAGGCTTCGCGGATCCGGACAGATTCCGTCAAGTTTCACGTCTTGCTTACCAGTTACGAATTGGTTGGTATTGATGCTGCGCTTCTTGGGTCAGTGGATTGGGGAGTCCTTGTTGTTGACGAGGCTCATCGCTTGAAGAACAATCAGTCGAAGGTAAGTCAGTAATTAGCTTTAGTGTCACTTTTGCCAGGCTGCAGTAACCAAGAAATCCCCAGTGAATTTGAAGTTTAAGTAAGTCCCATGTTGAAATGTTTGATGACGCATGGAGCGCAAGTGAAATTGTGTTTGTTAGATGCGTGTCCCTTAGTTTGCGGAAACGGTTATACAAAATAAACATTCTATTTTATTGACAGGAAGACGAACAAAAAATATTTCGGTAGCAAAAACACATATATACAAATATTCTCAGGGACAGCGATGTGGACAGATTTCTTGCCGGATGACGGCAAAAACAAACCGGATTGAGTTACACGGGCTTGTCTTTTCGACCTTGACATAACAGTGGCAAGTCAGGATGTTGACAGTTCTCTTCGTGAAACTGAATCTTTCATTGGGCCCTCTACTGTAATCGCATTATGAATGATGGATGCCGTCGGAAGAACAGTGTTGCAAGAGTGCCTAAATATGGACACAGTGATCCTACAAATTGATAGAGAGACAAAAAGCTGCCCAACCAAAAACCGCCCTGTGGTGTTCTTTACACCTAATTTTTCATTTTTTTTTCTCCTAGCGTTTTTAATGCTTTTTTAATTTGATTTACTACTATTTGTTTTAGTTGTTAATTTTCTTGTCCTAAAATTCCCGTGCTGAAAATTCAGTTCTTTGTTGTTTTTCATTTGTCACACCTTAGGCTAGGGTTTATTAAAAAAAAAATACAAATCAATCTGGATTAACGAAGCGTCATTTTCTTATGCCACTGGCATGTTTGTCGCTCTTATGCAGTTTCGGCTTTTAAATAGTTGTCAATACAATTGTACCTTACCTTACCTTACCTTAATGTGAAGATCGTTCAAGCAGATCAATCAATCAATCAATTTTATTTTAACCCTTATAGCATTAGGCTAACGCGGATGGAAATTGGAAAAACAAACACTCACGTACAATTCAAATAAAACACAAAAACAAACAATAAGTACGAAACAAACATAAAACTAGACCTACGTTGCCTGGGCAACGTTAAGTGTTGCGGCAAACTTTGTCCGGCTTCGCCGACTAAAGTGTTGCGAGAGCAACACTTTGGGTTTGTTTCTTCACTGTCGGTTAAATGCTGAAGTTGACAACTTATCGAAGCTTATAAAACGGTATGTTCTAAGAAGAACACAATCAGTAATCACATGATTAAAGGCTATCCTTCAGTGTTGTAAAAAAAAAAAAAAAAGAATATCAGAAGAAGGGACTAAATTGACTTTGCAGTCAGTTGAACTTTATCGTTTTCAATCGTAGACATCTTGACGGACGAAAACTTGGGACAATATCTTATATAATCTAGTTGTTATTATAAAGGTATGCGTAACTTTTCAGGATTAAAATACCATAGGTGACACTATTAATTATTACGAAACTACCTCATTGTTTTACATTATCGTTGGTACCCGTTGCGTAAACAGTTGATCTTAGTTTACAGCGGTAGACCATTGACGAACTTTAGATTTATAGAAATCGAATACAGTGTGCACCAATCTGCACAAATTTCTAGCCCCTCGTGAACCGATTCCTACTTACAAGTCTCTCTCTCGTGATAGAGATCAAGTTCACCGGAAACAAATAGTGGGTACACCATCTAGCAGAAGTTGCAAACCCCTCATCATGAAGATGATAACAGGTGATTATCGATATGTTCTAAAAAGAATCATCACATGATCAAAAGCTATTGTTCTGTGTTGTAAAACAACAAAAAAGAATATCGGGAGAAGGGACTAAATTGACGTTGCAGTCAGTTGAACTTTATCCTTTTCAATCGTAGACATCGTGACGGATGAAAACTTGGAACAATATCTTATATATAATCTAGTTGGTATTATAAAGCTATCCATAACTTTTCAGGATTAAAATACCATAGATGACACTATTAATTATTACGAAACTACTTCATTGTTTTACATTATCATTTGTACCCATTGCGTAAACAGTTAACCCCAGGTTACAGCGATAGACCATCGATAAAAACTTTCTTACCGTCAGATTTATAGAAATCGAATACGATGTGCACCAATTTGCAAAAGTTCTAGCCCCGCCTGAACCGATTCTTACGTACAAGTCCCTCTCCCATGATAGACATCAAGTTCACCGGATACAAATAATGGGTACACCAGCTAGCAAAAGTTGCAAACCCCTCATCCCTGAAGATTATTGGAGCATAACAGCTGAGTATTACTTCCAAGTCCCTTGCATGTCTTACAATTGGGACCCAAAGTGTTATTACCATCGAATACCCCGGAAACAAATAACAGGTACACCAACTAGCAAAAGCTGCAAACCCCTTATTGCCGAAGATTAGTATGAGCTAACAGTTGACTGTTGCATACAAGTCCCCTACATGTCTCACAACTGGTATAGCGATACCAGTTGTGTGACTAGTTGTCAGATATTTTTGGTTTCATTGTGTACCTTAGTACTGAAGTTGTCAACCCCATGAAACTTTCAAACTGGCTTTGTTTCTTCGCTGTCTGTTGATAGTGAAGTTGTCAACTTATCGAAGCTTTTAAAACGGGATGTTCTAAAAAAAACAAATCACATGATCAAAAGCTATTCTTCAGCGTTGTAAAAAAAAAAAAAAAAAAAAATAACATCGGAAGAAAGGACTAAATTGACTCTGCAGTCAGTTGAACTTTATCCTTTTCAATCGTAAACATCGTGACGGATGAATACTTGGAACAATATCTTATATATAGGCTAATCTAGTTTGTATTATAAAGCTATCCGTAACTTTTCAGGATTAAAATAACATAGGTGACACTATTAATTATTATGAAACTACCTAATTGTTTTACATTTTCGTTTGTATCCGTTGCGTAAACAGTTAATCCTAGGTTACAGCGATAGACCATTGACGCAAACTTTCTGTGCACAACAATGTGCACCCATTTGAAAAAGTTTCTAGCCCCTCGTGAACCGACTCCTACTTACAAGTCCCTCTCCCGTGATAAACATCAAGTTCACCGAAAACAAATAATGGGTACACCAGCTAGCAAAAGTTGCAAGCCCTTCATCGCTGAAGATGATTGTAGCATAACAGCCGATTATTACTTACAAGTCCCTTGCATATCTTACCATTGGGAACCAAATTGTTCTTACCATCGAATACATTGTAAACAAAAAACAGGTACACCAACTAGCAAAAGCTGCAAAACCCCTCATTGCCGAAGATGATTATGAGCTAACAGTCGACTGTTGCTTACAAGTCCCCTACATGTCTCACAACTGGTATCGCCTATTTTGGTTTCAGTGTGTACCTTACTACTGAAGGTGTCAACCCCTTGAAATTTTCAAACTGGTGTATCTCATGAAGGAATTTTTGTACCAAAAAATGGATGACATATACTTTGTTCAGCTCATCAACGGCTATTTTTCGGCGATCGGCTATCGATTCTACCTGTCTTAGTTCAAAAGTTGACTTTTTTGCCGTAGGCCAACTTTCTAACATCACCACTTAGAAAGGAGCAAAGGGTAAAGCTCTAGTTTCTTTAGCAATGAGAGAACTTTTAAAGTTTAAGAGGCACACCTGATACCATTTCTCTACCGCAAACCCAGTACAAAACAAGAGCTACGAGCTCATATGGCACTTGTTACGAGTAGGCACGGCTCGGTTATGTCAATGATATATCTAGTGTTTGCTAGGTGTCTTCCCACCAAGTTTCATCTCGATCCCTCCACTCATAGCGTTTTCCAATATTTCCGGTTCTCCCCTCCAGCTCCCCCCAAAAGTCACCGGATCCGGTCCGGATTTTAAGTGGGTCGTCTGAGGCATGAGGTCTTTCCAAATATCAAGTTTCATCGAGATCTGGTCACCCGTTCAAAAGTTATAAATACCTCAAGATTCCGGATTCCCCCTCCCTCCACTCCCCCGACAGTGCCCGAATCGGCTCGGTTATGTCAATGATGTATCTAGTGTTTGCTAGGCGTCTTCCCACCAAGTTTCATCTCGATCCCTCCACTCATAGCGTTTCCAAAGATTTCCGGTTGCCCCCTCCAGCTCCCCCCAAAAGTCACCGGATCCGGTCCAGATTTTAAGTGGGTCGTCTGAGGGACGAGGTCTTTCCAAATATCAAGTTCCATCGAGACCCGATCACCCGTTCAAAAGTTATAAATACCTCAAGATTCCGGATTCCCCCTCCTTCTACTCCCCCCACAGTACCCGAATCGGCTCGGTTATGTCAATGATGTATCTAGTGTTTGCTAGGTGTCTTCCCACCAAGTTTCATCTCGATCCCTCCACTCGTAGCGTTTCCCAAGATTTCCGGTTGCCCCCTCCAGCTCCCCCCAAAAGTCACCGGATCCGGTCCGGATTTTAAGTAGGTCGTCTGAGGCATGAGGTCTTTCCAAATATCAAGTTCCATCGAGATCCGATCACCCGTTCAAAAGTTATAAATACCTCAAGATTCCGGATTCCCCCTCCCTCCACTCCCCCCCACAGTGCCCGAATCGGCTCGGTTATGTCAACGATGTATCTAGTGTTTTCTAGGTGTCTTCCCGCCAAGTTTCATCTCGATCCCTCCACTCATAGCGTTTCCCAAGATTTCCGGTTGCCCCCTCCAGCTCCCCCCAAAAGTCACCGGATCCGGTCCGGATTTTAAGTGGGTCGTCTGAGGCATGAGGTCGTTCCAAATATCAAGTTTCATCGAGATCCGATCACCCGTTCAAAAGTTAAAAATACCTCAAGATTCCGGATTCCCCCTCCCTCCACTCCCCCCACGGTGCTCGGATCGGGGAAGTGACTATTTCCAACTTAATCATTTGGGGTCCCTGATATACCTGCCAAGTTTTATCATCCTAGCTTATGTGGAAGTGCCCGAACTAGCAAAACCTGGACAGACCGACAGACCGACAGACCGACAGACCGACAGACCGACAGACCGACAGACCGACGGACGGACAGAAATTGCGATCGCTATATGGCACTTGGCCTAAGGGCAAGTGCCATAAAAAACGAAGGATAAACTCAGCTGAAATCGCGAACAGACATGGATAGATACAATAGACTGCAGCACTTTCGGCCCCTTGGGAAAAATCCACTTTTTTGTTTCTGTAGATTTTTCTATTTATCACTCAAAGAAGATATGTTGGCTGTGGGGCCGGGTAACTGCCGTATATATTTAACACTTATAGATTTTAGTCCATCTTCAATTTGAAACTGGTGCCTGCCTGCTTGCGTGCTAGAACGGAGCTTTCCACTCGAAAGCAGAAACATGGTTTGATGAAATGAAAGGTTCGCTACACAACTTCAGATAGTCCTCTCTGACATGGGCTATATAACTCCACTTCACTTCGCACACCCTAGGCTCTGGCTCGAGGACAAGCAAAAACCATCCTTATTGGCCCCAGGCAAGAGTTCTGCGGAGCTTTCCAAAATGTAATGTCATATCCATCAATCCGGCCTAAGGTCCACACTTTCCGTAAGAACCGCACAGGTTAGACCCTTACCAGTTACCAGGAATAAAATGAAATCGGAGGGCTAGGAAAAAAAGCAACAAAAAAACGAGAACAAAACCAAAGGGTTGCTCTCGCAACACAATCAGGTACAGTTATAATGTTCAGTGAAATATGGAACGAACGATTTTAGATATCTTTCTGAAGATTTCATTCTTGTTTCTGAAGATGTGAAATGGTGTTCTTAAGTGGCTGCTTGTAATTCGTGCTTTGATTTCCAAGCCTGTTGTAAAGTGTCGTCATCTAATCATCTTCTTTTCATAGTTTTTCCGCGTGCTGAATAACTACAATCTCTCCTACAAGCTCCTCCTTACCGGTACTCCGCTCCAGAACAACCTGGAAGAACTGTTCCATCTGCTTAACTTTTTGTGTCCCTCGAAGTTCCACAGTCTAACGGAGTTCCAGAACGAATTCGCCACCATCGACAAGGAAGAGCAGGTGAAGAGGCTTCACGACCTTTTGGGTCCACACATGCTCCGTCGGTTGAAGGCTGATGTACTTAAGGTAAGACAGGGTTGAACTGGTGATTTTGTGATGTAACAGACTTCTTACGTAAAGCTGGAGCTGTCCGATGCTTGCCAGCATTGTTTCTTCTTATTAGTTAACTGGAAAGTCTATTAAGGTCAAGGATGCTTTAGTATTCAGGTTTACGAACGATTTGTTTAGTTCCTCATATACCACCGAGACGTCCTCTATTGTCATTCAGACCAGTTATCGGGATTTGTATATGTTCCTTTTCTATAATTGTTTCACCGAGTCTAACAAGCTACAAAACTTGAGTAATTTCGATGTTTTCGAAATGGAGCTTACAGTCGCCCACGGACAGTCGCTCTGAAAGTTTTTCAAGTGGAGAGTTTGCCTAAGAAACAGTTCCTCCTTCCCTTTATCATGTGGTGATTGGTGATTCGAACAGTTCGTCACAGTAGAGCTGCTAGAAGGTACCTACCGGGTTTGAAAAACGAGTTCGACCTAAATGGAAGTTCATGGAAGTCGAAGGAAAAACCAGGGAGATTCTCGACACGATACTGTGCTTGTCTCTGTTTCTAGCGCCTTTTTCCTTTTGTGCTATACTGCTTACCAACGGTTGTGTTAACCTACTGTATCTTTGACGCGCCGTGATGATGTTTTTCCCTCCTTAGGACATGCCATCGAAGTCCGAATTCATCATTCGTGTGGAGCTGAGTCCCATGCAAAAGAAGTACTACAAATACATCTTAACCCGAAATTATGAAGCTCTAAACTCGAAGGCCGGTGGCCAGCAGGTAGGTTCAATTCCCACTTGACTTTCGAAATCTTCCGCTTGGTGGTCCCGGAGCGAGCTTAGCTTACTTTGTACATATTAATTTAGCAAGAATTCAGTATCGATTCCGTATCGCCCTGCGGTATGGGTTGTTCGGGTCTAAAATGGACCTCCTGACATGATCCACACTGTCACAAGTTTCATACTAGATAACACAAGGTTGCGCGGTTTCAACAGACAATACTCAGGATGTAATCTGTTGTCGTGGCAAAGGTTATGCATAACAAACATTGCCAGGAAGAGCCAAAAAGTATCTGCTGACTTTTTTTTCTGTCGTCATGATATGGGAAAATTCATCAGAATGCTTTTTGGCAGTTTTTCAGCTCTTCCTTGAATGCTTGGTATGCACAACATTCCATGCATAACATTTGTCGCGACAACAGATTACATCCCAAGTGTTATCTGTTGAATGTTCAGTGTTTTTTGTTGAAATCGTGCATCCTTTGTTACCTGTTCTGAAACTTCTGAGAGAGCATGTAATGACAAAGGGACAGTTGTCACGAAAGCCAATCAGCAGCAAGCACACGCTACCTAGTGGGATAGTCTGCGACGGATCGGCCAATGATAGCCTAGATGGTGGTATTTCTGCCGATTGGTTTTGGCAATATACTGTGAAGATTTTGGCAACAGTGAAAATAGTGTTCTTAACCATCTGCTATTCGCGAAAACACGAATTTCTTTCTCAGAGACCTCGGACAGGGTTGGCTTTTTAAAAGCGGATCAAGATCCCGTTTATTTCTTCACAGGAGCTCTTTGTTCAGTAATACCGGCTAGAAGAATTTTTCTATGTTTCTCGTCAAAACCGGGTGGGGCTGCACAAGGCTGTATTCTTTGACCCACTATCTGAGAAAACTATTTCGTCCGGTCCCTCGAACAAGTCTGGACTTGTCTTATTGCGAGCTGTCCAGGTGCTTTAAATTGTCTTAGCGACATATATTCAAACAATGCATAAAACGGATACATCAGCTCAGTTACGATGCTTTCGCAGCAATATTTTGGCCCTGCAATAAACAACCCGTGGCTTCTACCGACTATAAATATCCTATTCCGGGAAATTACTTTTAAATACGACCGTAGGGAAATATCGCTGTTGAAGCATCATAGCTTGCATATCCCTTTTATGCATTGTTTGAATGTATGTTTCCCAGTCAGCTTGGGCTGAGAGAGTATAAATGTACTAGTACTGTTTTATTTATTTACTAAAAAATTTAAGACACCAAAATTGTCTTTTAATTGTGTAGAAGATTATGTAAATTAATACTAGTACTTGCATGTCAGCGTATTTTTGTCTTATCGTCTTAACTACCTCCCGCTTTGTTTGGTTTGGGAAAACTACCAATCAATCAATCAATTCTTTAATTCAGTCTCAAGAGCATACAACAAAAACACTAAAAATACACAACGTAAACAGCACAATTCCAGTCCCAAGCACAATTCACCTCACGGGTAACGTATGGACCGACAGAAGATGTTCCCTAGTATACCTAACGAAAAGCTCTAAATCGTCACTGGAATTGTGTCTCAGTTACTCTTACGGACGTACAAGAGAACTGTGAACGAAATAGGGACGAGGAGTTGTTTTTTATGTGCTTGTTTATGGGATTTAATTTCTGACCGTTGATCCAGGAAATTTACATGCAAGTACATACTAATACTTTACATAATCGTCTATACAGTTAAAAGACGATATTGGTGTCTTAAATTTCTAGTCAGTAAATAAAACAGTACTAACACATTTATAATCTGTTCATGGAACATTGTTAATTAGGTCCGGTACGGCTATGTATAGCTATGCAACCATGCTAGTTCTGATTTTTAGCTTGAGTTAAAAACTTATGTATTCCTTTTTTTGCCCCTCAACGGAAAGATCGGCTTTCGCCTCTAGGGATTGTTGATTCATTGTTCTAGGTGTCGCTGCTCAATATTGTCATGGATCTCAGGAAGTGCTGTAACCACCCGTACCTTTTCCCAATTGCTCAAGAAGAAGCTCCCATGAACCCGAACGGCTCTTACGAGCATACGGCGGTAACCAAAAACTGCGGAAAGCTAGTAGTTCTCTCTAAGATGATGAGGATCTTGAAAAAACAAGGACACAGGTAAGCCCGCTCAGCGACCTTGTTTCTTTCTCTCTGATTGACCCTTCTATTGAAATACCTAGTTGAAAACGGGATTGTTAAGAAAGATTTCAGTTCGGATCTTGATGAAAGTTGATACTTAGGAAGACCTCGTGTCTCAGACGTCCCACTTTAAATCCGGACCGGATCAGATGACACTGTTGAGAGTTGGAGGAGGGAACCGGAAATCTTTAGAAACGCGTAGAATCGAGGGAGGGGGATGAAGCTTGGTGGGGAGAACAAGCACAAGTCCTAGATTCGTCATTGACATAAGCGGACCGGATCCGGGCACTTTGGGGGAGTTGGTGGGAGGGGGGGGGGTCCGGATTTCTAGCAATCCCGCGAGTTCGGCATACTTCCTGATGTGCTAGGACGATGAAACTTGGCAGGTATGTCAGGGATCCGAACAGATTTACTTGAGAATAGCCGTTTCGCCGATCCGACCATCTTTGGGGGAGTGGACGGATGGGGAGTCCGGCATGTATGTCAGGGATACGAACAGATTGACTTGAGAATAGCCGTTTCGCCGATCCGACCATCCTGGGGGGGGGGGAGTGGATGGATGGGGAGTCTGGAATCTAGTGGCATGCATAACTTTTGAACGGGTGCTCGGATTTGAATGAAACTTGTCCGGTGGAAAGAGCTATTGCCTCAGATGTTCAGTGTCATGTCCGGGTCGGGTCCGATACCTGTGGGGGATGGGGGGGGGGAACTCAAGAAACGCTTTAAGCAGAGTGATTGGGAGGGAACTTAATGGACAGAACAAGCATTAGGCCTAGATACGAAATCAACGGAGCCAGATGGTTTCGGGGCTCTGTGGGGGGAGTTGGAGGGGTTTCCTGGAATTCCGGTAGTCGCGAGTTAGAATTGTTCCAGATGTACTAAGACAACGAAAATTTGCAGGCATATTAGTGACCCGACTTAATTGACTTAAGAACCTGACACAATATACCCCCGGAAACTTCCCTTCCTAGATCCGAGCATTTTTTGGGGAGCTAGGGAAGAGAAAGGGAGCTAGGGAAGATGGGTGATAAGAATCGATGGCCTCAACATGTAAAACATGCGCTGGAACTTTATGCGACTACGGTTGGGGGAATTGGGGGGGGGGGCGAAACTTTTGACTTGCACAAAAAACAAACGGATGGACCGAATGAGATGCAAGTTCGACAGTGCCGAGTTTATGCGGCCTAGATTTGTTATTTGGCGGCCGGGACGGATTCGGCCAAGGTAGGGGGGGGGGGGGGTACTGGAAACTTCCAGATAAGTTATGCTCCAATTTCAGTAAAACTTGATGGACAGGAAGAGGGAATTAAGAGATACGACGTTTATGTTTTCAATTCCTGTTCGACCACAGTGGGGGGAGTTAGAGGGAGATTGCCGGAAACTTTGAGGCTCGCATAGGGGTCAAACGAGTGCATCAGTTTAAATGAAACATGGAATGTAGAGAGGGCATATACCCTAGATGACATATTTTGGTCCCGAACCGGGTCCGACAACTTTGGTGGTGGTGGGGGGGGGATACCTCACAGTGTCGGCTATGCCTTGAATGACAATCTTGGCAAAATTTGCATAATCCGTCTTCGGACGAATAAGCTTCTCCGAAACAATTGATCGGTCGCCTGTTACGTCAGGTAAAAGGAACAGCCTTTGCAAGCGTGATAATGAGTGTATTGCTAATTGAAAAGATAAGATACACTTATGAAGTGACGAATCTCGGGAACGAGAACGGATGGCTATAGTACTGAAGTAGAATGAATTACTATCATAAATACGCCGTGTCCTTTAACTAATCAGATGCTTGTTATTCCTTGCCGCACATGCGGAAGATCCATGGATGGTTGAAAGAACTAAGGCTACGGGCGTGAAGATCTTTCACTGTGGTGATAGGTTCGAAAAATCTAAGTCTGTTTACGAAAAACGTAATGGACTGACCAGCGCAGGACGACACATCCCTGGAGAGAGAGGATTTATACATACCGCTGGATTGGCTGATGTATGGGTTAGCGAATGGTGCATATCCCATGGACCTTTTTCCAGGTTCTTGAACCGGATGCTATTCGTTTCGCTATTGCTTTGAAAGATGTACCCGTTTTGTGCATTAGTTGAATATATCTTTGGTCTCGTTGCCCACGCGGTATTGACCGTCACTGTTTCGCAGCCGCGATATTATTCTTGGGATGCTAAAACGTAAGTGGAGGGATGTCTATGACTTAGTAAAAGTTGTCCGTCCGTTAGCACGATACTCTCGAAGGGGTAGAGATATGTTGATCAAACTTGGCACGAGGACTCTTTAGGTCAAAGTACATGTCAAGTTCCAAGATGGGTTCTCTGTAGCCGTATATTTAGGGGTGGGGTGAACTACAAATACTAACAAAAAATATTTTAAAAGCTAATGAAATAGTCGATTGAGGGGTAAGCAGACATGCTGAATCCGAATATGAAAATTATTTTCTTGCCGGACAAGTAGTTCACCCAGAATCCGGCAAAAAACGGAAAGTTTGTGAAAAAGTAAAAGTTTAATCTGAAGTCGACTAGAGGTTCATTTAGAGGTAAGGAGACGTGTTGAGTCCTAATATGAAAATTATTTTCTCGCCGGACAAGTAGTTCACACGGAATCCGGCAAAAAACGTAAGATTTGTGAAAAGTAAAGTTTAATCTGAAGTTGACTAGTGGTTCGATATAGCGGCAAGGAGACTTGCTGATTCCGAATATGAAAATTAGTTCGGCCGGAACTCGGCCAAAACCGGATTTTTTTTTTTTTTTTAAGTAATAGTTTTATTTGTATTTGATAAGGTGTTGATTTGCGGGTAACAAGACTGTACATGCTAAATACGTATATGACAATCATCTTCTCACCGGACGTATAGATCGCGTGGAGTCCGGCTGAAACCGGAAAAAAATTTTAAAGTAAAAGTTTTATATGAAGTTTATTAGAGGCTCGACGTCGGGTTTAGGAGACATACTGAATTCGTTTTTATGGCACTTGCCCTTCGGCCATGTATGAATGAATGAATGAATGAATGAACTTTATTACCCGTAAAGTGTAAAACACAAAATGCGGAGTATTATGAAAGAAACAAAACGATTAATAACGATAAAACAACAACAAACAAACTAAACAAAACAACATGAACTATCTAACCAGTATCAATAACAAAGAATGTCCGCAGAGGGTCGTAAGGGTGAATCAGGTTAATGGTCTTTTTACACAGGTCATCACTCGAAGTTTGAATCTGAGAGGGCACGTCTATTAGTTCAAATCGAGCAATGACTTTTCTGTTTCGGTGCCATCTAGGGAGTCGGAGGAGGAATTTACAATATTTGAAATAAGCCACTCGCAGAGTCTGGCAATCTTTTTTACGAAACAGATGAGCCATGCAGACTAAAAACAGAAGCACAGAGCCGCAATAAGCGTTGTAAAGCGAACAAAGACCATTGCGGTTATATTGACTTTTGTTTGGGGATATTTTCCCGTAAGTCACGCGTAGGCTTTTTACGGCTCTGTTCACAAGAGATGAACACGTAGTAGAAAGCGTTGGGCCGAAAGACAAACCAAGCCAACTAACGGAAGAAGAACATGGTAGAACTGCACCCCCAGCAACAAGTGGAGCAACCGTATAAGGGCTATTAAAACAAATAAACTCACATTTAGATGCATTAACTGATAATCAAATCTTAGACAGCTCATTCTTTAAAACACTAAGGTTAGCAAGCAATCCGCGGCGAGTCCGAGCAACAAGCAGAACGTCATCAGTATATGCAACGTGAGACAAACCAGTATCACCATAAAAAAACGAACATTTAAGGGGACGCAGGCACGATGCAAGGACACATTTAAATATACTAGGAGACAACACGGCTCCCTGCCGAACTCCCTTATTAATTTTTGCCGGGTCAGAGGTTTGGGCATTCCAAGTCACTCGAATTTCAGAGTTTGAATATCAAAAAGACAATAAACGTACTAGGGAAGGATTAACACCGAAGTCGTAAGGGAAAATAGAGCCTGGGAATGCACAATATTGTCAAAAGCCTCTGAAATGTCAACAGTAAGACAATACAAAGTCGTTCTCGATTTTACGGCATCTTTCATGAGCCGGCTTAGAACATGATGCGCATGGGAGCAGCCCATACCTCTCCGGAACCCAAACTGAAAAGGCGTAAAATCACATTTTGACTCGATTTCAGGTAATAATAAATGTTCAAGCAGCTTACTTAAAAAACACGATACGGTTATCGGACGATAATTTGGACATGACGTAGGGTCCTTACCACGTTTTAGGATGGACGTTACGCGACCACAGAGAAAACTATCAGGAACAAGTGATTGTGCTAGGCGAGACTGGAAAAGTATTTGTAGATGGTCAAGTAGGGCGGGACAATCATGAACAAAAAATCGGTAAGAAAGGCCATCAGCGTCAAGGTTATTTGAACGCTTATTTTTTCTTAAAGCCTGGCGAATGTCAGACATTGCTACAGGCTGCACATGAGCCTGCAGGAGACGGCATGGTAATAGCGCTTTAAGCAAATTAGAATACAAATTTTGAAGAAAACTATTGAAAACAGTGAACACGCGCTGATAATGATCGAAAAAAAATCAGCTAACTGGAGACAAGATAGGATAGATGGGGAACATTTCTCACTGTTTATAACCTTATTCCATGAAGCCTTATCGGTGGGGCCCGGCCACGCATTCAAACGGGCTCTCTTCAGACTAGCCTTATATTCACTGAGAACACAGCGCCGGACGAGGTCCTGGAACCTGGAAAGAGCTATTGTCTCAGATGTTCCTTGCCAAGTCCGGACCGGATCCGATGCTAGGGAGGGGGGGGGGGAGTTAGAAGGGGGCACCGGAATTTTTGTGAAATGCTTAGCCTCGAGGGATCTGGATGGCTTTAATGGGAAGAAGAAGCATAAGCATTAAATACTTTCTTGACAGACTAGATCATATTGGGGCTCTTTGGGGGGGAGTTGGAGGGGTTTTCCTGGAATTTCGGTGATCGGGGAGTTAGGATACTTCCAGATGTGCTAAGGAGGATAAAACTTGGCAAGCATATTAGTGACCGGACAAAATAGACTTAAGGACCCGACACAATGCCTTAGAAAGACTTCCGGACCTAGAGCCGACAATTTTTCGGGGAGTTTAAGGGGGGGGGGAATCCCGGGAATACTGACTTCCGTAGGTTGCGAACAAATGGTTTGATTGAAGTGAAACTTCAAGGGTGATAAGAACTGATGATCAACATATACAAAGCATATGTCCGAACCCTTTCGGCCATGGTTGGGGGAGTGGGGAGGGGGAACTTTGTGACCTGCTCAAAACCAAACGGATTGGCATAACGGGATGCAAGTTGGACAGTAGCAAATTTATGCGGCCTAGATTCGTCATTCGGCGTCTGAACCGGTTCCGACCCAGGTAGAGGATAATGAAGCGGGAACCGGCAGAATGCTCCGATTCGAGTTAAACTTGATGGACGGGAAGAGGAGTGTTCGTGATGCGAAGTTTGTGTGGCCAAGTCGCTTTCGGCCACAGTGGGGGGAAATGGAATCGGAGTCCCGGAAATGTTGTGCCTCGCATGGGGATTGAACGGGTGGAGTGTTTTGAATGAAACTTGGACTGTAGAGAGATTTTGTGCCTTAGATGACATATTTTAGGGTCCAGATTGGATCCGAGCACGGAGGGGAGGAGTACTGGAATTTCCGGCAAAATGCTCGGATTTACTTTCTCGTGTCTCACACCACCTACTCGTGACAAGTGCCATATGAGCTTTTAGCTCTTCTTCAGCTTTAGTTTTTGCCAAACAAGTAGTTTGTCCGGAATCCGGCAAGTAACGACGGAAGTTTTGATCAGTTTCGTCAAAGTAGATACGGGGTCGGCTGTATGGTAAATACACATGCTGAATCCGTATCTGAACTTGGTCTTCTCAGATGATTACCACTGGCCTTAATCTGTTTCGAAATTTGAATAGTAAAAATGTTTAATAAGCCTGTCGAAGACCGAATATCTACAAGACCCAGTTGTCTGGGTCAAGTATTAGATTTTTTGGGGTTTCATCGATACCTTTGGTCTTTTTAGCGGTATTGATCAGATTATCCACCAGTAAGATAAACCGAAAAATATATTTCAAATATCGAAAACAAGCTTTGATAACAAACGGTGCTGCTTCAGAAAATTAACATCACTGTCAGGCAAGATCCGTTTAGTAGATATTAGCCTTCTTTCGCTGGATGTTAGCAACGTTCTTTGCATTCTACTGGGGTCAGGAGAATTCACAGACGGTGGGCTAGTAGCGCGGTTCAGTCGAAGTTTCGCTCTTGGGGTACGATGAGTAAGCAGAAAAGGGTTTGCTGGGGGTCCGTCGGGTTATCCCATCTTCTGCCATTACTCTTGTACTCACTTTACCGCCGTACTCGTCGTCTCTTGGTGGAATGCTGTTTAGATTAGCTGGCAAGAAAACACGTTTCCCCACCTCTTCATGCACGTGTTTCTGTGTAGCTTGTGGAAGACGAGCGAGGCCAGATGGCGACACAGGCGAGGGGGAAGAATATCCCTCGTCTGCGTTGGTTGGCCTGTGGGGCATTACTGGTGGTTTGTATGCTGTCGCAAAATGCTCTAAACCTTGTTCTTCTCGAATTGTCGTCGAGTAGCCACCCTTTCCCTCTTGTAGATAATTCTCTAGTGTGGAGGGTGCTGCCCCCGAAGCGTCCAAATTAACCGGGGTTAACATAGGATAAAATAAGGGCTTGGGATTATAAGGTCTTTCCAGGCCCAGTTCAGTCAAGGAGGATTCTCCAGGTGGTTTAGTGTGTTCTTGGTGTGGTAGTACAGATCCCTTCTCCTCATTATGTAGTGAACCATGAAGCGCATTGACTGTACGAGACTCATTATAGCAACCCTCGCTCTTCTGTCTTGGAACAGGTTCAACTGACCGAGGAGGAGCCTTGCTTTTGTAGGCGGATTCTTCGTATTTGACATATTCTGCTTTTTCTGTTGGTGACACGCCCCGGTATACAAGAGCTACTTCGTCCGATGCATATTCTAGATGTGCGGGTGCTGGCTTAAGGTCGTCGTAGTGGCTCGGATTTGTAGCTTTTTCTTTGTAGCCTGTTTTGCTTGAGTTCGGGACGTCTCCGCCGCCGCTAGAAGCTTTGTGTGCCTCGTCGGTGTAGTCCGATATAGAAACAGTTTGAGCAAAGTTGTAACTTTCATTACTCGTGCTATCGTTTACCACATCAGTGCCCTTGTTTCGTGTCGCTGGGTATGTGGCTTCTCCGGTGTATTTCACCTCTGCCACGTACCCCTTATGAGGGTCGGCGACGAAGTCGACATTCTGAACTCGACCGTCTGGAAGGTTGACCTTGTACGAGCCTTTCGTGGATCCTTTATCGTCCAAAGACTGTTCATGTCTGTAATAATTGTAGGAGGGTCCGTGGTTGACGACCCAGGTGAATGCATAGGGATGATAATGGTAAGAGTCCGTTTCTTGGTTGCCACTTGGTTGTTTGTAGGCTGATGACGACTGAGAAACTTTTGGCTGAGTCTCGTCACCATATGTGTCTGTTCGCGAAGAATATTCTGGTTTCTCTCCTGGGTGTTTGGCATGTTTAGGTTTCAGGTCAGTTCTTGCTTCATTTTGTTTCGCTGTGGGAAAGATGGCGCTCGGCCTTTCTTCTGCGTAGCCAGACGGTGAGGTAGATGGCTTGTAGTTTTGCTGATTTTGCAGTGTTGCTTCAGGATTCCCGAGGGGATACAGAAAGGTGTTGACGACTGTGCCAGAATATAAAATTGGCTGCGTGTTATATATCGATGGTGGCAACCTGTATTTCGCTTGTTCCTGTTGTTCTTCGTAGTTGTTCTGCTTGACTGCAGTTTGGCTGTACTGGTTCGGATACTGGCCATTTGATGAATACGCGTATTTTTGTTGCTGTGGGGTCTCGTATTCAGCTGGGTGATTGACATATAGATTGTTTTGCCGGTATGCCACAGCATCTGGATTTAGTGGTGGCATTCTGTTATCTTCGTGCTGCAGATTTAAATCTTGGCTTACAGGCTGAAGCTCTACTCCACCTAGACGATCGAAAGTCCTGCCGAAATGCTCGTTTTCGGTGATTTGTGAGGGGACCTCTATCGTTGGGGAATAATTCAAGACTCCAGGTTGTTTGTTAACCAGCTGAGGAACTCCAACGATGTTTTTTTGTAAGCGATCCCCGAATTCTGATTCTGGCCGAGTGTCATAGAGCTCATCGTTGGGTTTGTGGTTGTACCGATGCCGTTCTGTGATGGGGCCTGCACTATGGGCGATGTTAGCAGCTCGTGTAACTCTCGTTTCTCTTCCAACGTATTCCAAGGTCTTAGTTGCTGGAGCTTCGGCTAGAGAGCCGACCACGACGAAGCTAAGACAAACCTAGAAAGAAATCATTGTCAGAGACAGGGGCGTGACTTGGGGGGGGGGGGGGAATTCCCCCAAAGTTCTTGAGAAAATACTTTCGTCGGGCAAAGCCCGGCGAAAGTATAGGTTAACTTGTTCTGGGTAACTTGTTGTTTAACTTGTTCTGGGTACAGTCGTTTGAAGCTTCGCCTTTTAGCAAAAGCAGAATGGGAAGACGAGTGTGTGAATATAAATATACGAATTCACAGTAAATTAAAGGAATAATCTCAACTGATGCATTATAGATGCTCTATTTTGGAAGAACTGTGTTTCATTTAGTTGGCGTTCTAGAATTGAAATTTTTAGGGTTTTGAAATACATTAAAAGCTAGAACGTGTATGGTAGGTATAGTACATTTTTTTCGGAAAGAAGACAGATTTGCTGGAATCCTCAGTTTTTAGCGGAAGTTGAAAGGAAAAGCCAAATATGGGAATTTGAATATACGAGTTTATATTAAAGGGATTCGTTTTACACCGGTTCTATTCTGTGCTGGCGGGAAATCTGCGTCGTTTCAAAACGCGGTTTTGTCGGCGAATTTTTAGTCCGTCGGCACAAACTGGACGTCCCCCCCCCCCTCCCAAGGTAAAAGGCTAGTGACTCCCCTGGTCAGAGATGTTCAGAACTTGGAAGGACACTCTCGAGTCGATAGATTAACTGCCGGAAAATCCCCCTCCCACGCACACACATCACGTAGTGGATTGGCCGAAATATTGCGGTGAAAGCCCGACTGTAGCCTTATGCGTCCCATGATTTTCACTATCCATTACCTGTCCGCCACTCCAAAATTCAAGATGCAAGTGTTACCCTTTTGGATGTTTCTTCTTCGCTATAAAAAATCATTGACAACAGAACCCAACCAGCGCACGACCTTCTACACTGCTTCCTGGCCGACGATTGAAATTAAGTGTCTTTTTGTGTATGTTTATGTGTTTTATTTACTTTCTTCATTTACTCCGCTTTCTGAAAACGGCGGGTTATAAATAAATTACTTACTTACTTACTTACTTACTCCGAATGTTCATGTCACACTTGTTCTCGTGCTTCACCCTCTTCCCTCGCATTGTCTGTGATTAGTTCTAGCGAATCACAAATTTTAATATGTAATACAGATGTAATAGATAGCGTAGGCTACCTTCAAGTTTACTAACATCCTGACACAGTGAGAACGCAAGAGGTTATGCGATCCTCCTCTGGTTGATATCCTTGTATCTCAAATTTTAAACTTTTTGTTCTTAGTGTTGAAGTATAAATTTTGTTAAATAAGGAATAAGGATTTCGATTATTTTGTTTTCTTTTTATTAAGGATTAGTAAAGTTGTTTAAATTTATTAATAAAGATTTGAATTAGGTTAATTTTACAACAGGTTAAAGATTGAGTTATACGTATGTGAAATATCTGAGTGATAAGATTGACTCTAACGGAAAGACCACTGATAACCATACAAAAGTTAAAGTTTATTTTGAATAGTGGAGGTGTTAAGGAGAAAGAAATACGTGCCGTGATAGGGCGATACTACCCATCGCCTGGAAACGCCAACCATTAAAGAAAGAAGAAGGCTATGCGATTAAATGTATCGGACCAAAGTCGGTTTCTCTACCTGGGTTTTCGAGTGGGCAACCCCTGAACAGATATCTGACCAATTCAGGAGCTCGAGCAATGGAAAATGGCGTATGTCACGTTGGCAAGAATTTAGAATACGATGTGATTTGAGTACGAGTTTCAAATCTAGATACTCATTATAAAATGTCGTGAAACCGAGCTCATTCCGAGCAATCTGAATGGGCGATGCAGGTATTATACTTACTCTCAGTAAGAGTTTGTTAGTCATAGTGGAACACACCGCAATAAGCTCAATCTCGACTAGTTTTGTTTTGTTTTGTTTCATCATATATATCTACAAAAGTTAGCATCTAGCAAAGGTTGGGAAGGTCGCTCGTAAGTCTGTAGACTGCGCCATGGATGGGTTACTCAATCCTTGTGAGATTCTTCTGAAACTAAGTACCATGTAAATTGTTTATCTTAATTAATTTGACTCAACTTTTGTCGCTAACCTGTCAACAAATTAAAAATGCCTCTTATTTATTTTCATAATGACTTTGCGGTCTATGTTTTTTGTGTCTGTCCTTAGTGAGTGGTCTGGCCTCGGTTAAATGGTTCATTTGTTGACAATTCAGATTACGTAGATCGCTAGGAGATAATCGTGGGAACATCAGTGTAACTACGCAGTAAAGCTGAGGACATAGGTGATCTTGACAAGTTAAGGGTATCGAACTGCTCTTATTACCATGCAGCGCTCTGATTAACCTCTTCTTAACCTTGAAAATCGACCTCCGCATACTGCCGCCCCGCATCATACCCTGTCCTACATTTCAAAGGCACACACAATGATGGTCTATCGGTGGATAATTTCTATAGAAATAACTACATTCAAGAGAGAAGAGATATCAAGAGAGAAGTACTCGCAAAGCTTGAGTTTCGTCACAGCGTGCAACGCTTTCCCTTACTGAAGACACAAAGCTGCAGAACTGGAAAAATGTGACATCGCATACAAAGAGGCTATCAATTCCCGGGAAATAACGATATCCTGGTTCAAGGACGCATAACTTCCGTCACAACGTGCAACGCCGCTCGGACTTTCCCTTACCGAAGACACAAATCTGTAGAACTGTAAAAATGTGACGTCGCATACAAAGAGGCTATCAATAAGCTCGACGTTTCTGAACTAACGAGACGGAATACGCGTAGGGAAGGTGAAGTCCTTTCCCCAGCTCAGCCGTTTATTCCGTCATCCTCTCATATTGTCCTTTCGTCGATCTGGGGACACTTCCAGTCGGGTTTTGCCATATCCTGCACTTTCTTTACTTGTTTTGTGTGCTAATGTCAGTTAACTGCTATTTGTGTTTCAGTAAATTCAATGATTCGTAGACTTGATCGGACAGAATCCAACTGAAAGCACACTCTCGAGAGTTGGACTCATGCCAAGAGTGCATTGGCTATTTCTCATTTAAAGCACTTTTAGAAACCTTTTCAGAGGCATAGTGGAGTAGCCCGAGGGAACATTTACCGTCTTGCTCAGTTTTGCCGCGAGATCTAGCTGAATATGAATTTGGAAGGCAAGATTGCTATCCTTGAAACATACCTTTATTTGGGTGCAGGACAAGCAACTCGCAGAGTTAGGGGTAGAAGTTCGCTGGAAGACCGTAAGTTGGTCAAATATAAACAAAAATAACATAAATAAAAGGTTTTATCTTTTCAGTTTACTTGTCAGTAAAATACATTGATCTTCTCTGAACCAACGACCTAGTGTATCGTCGGAAAGTTTTATCAGAGTTCATATCAGGATTCTTCGTCCTGTCTGGTTTGCGTTACGTGACCCTATTGTTAGATTCGGTAGCTAGTTACTCGCTGTAATAATTCCGGTTTGTGGCTGGACAAACAAAAGCATAAGAATAGTCGGAACTAGCTGATGTCTTAACAGCTGGAATTGTTGAAGTGGAAAACAGTACTGTGCCGAGTGACCGAAGTTGCAAAAAGCTATTATTATTGGTATTTCCTTTCACAGGGTGTTGATCTTCTCACAGATGACGAAGCTGCTGGATATCTTGGAAGATTTCCTGGAAGGCGAAGGTTATAAATATGAGCGTATTGATGGTGGGATTACTGGCAGTCTCAGACAAGACGCCATTGACAGATTCAACGCCCCCGGAGCCCAACAATTCGCCTTCCTTCTGTCCACAAAGTAAGCCTTATTCTGTCCTGGAAAACCATTAACTTGGCTGTAGTCGCCTCGCGTCTGGAGCGTTTCTTCGGAGCACATGCGTTCAAACTTTGACATATGATCGTTTTCAGGGTTTTGATCAAAGGCGTCATTTGAGGGGGTGGAGGAGTAGATACCTTCCCCTGCCTTTCTAAGGGAGACCAAAGCTTCGCGCGAAAAATTGTAAAATCTGCACAAACAAAGTGATTTGACAAAATTGTGACAGTCAGTTGCTTAGATGGATGATAAGAAAGTCTCTCGCCAGACTTTTGACTTCTCAAGCCGAGGTACAGTTATCCAGGACAAACTCACTGCCCTCTCCCCCCCCCCCCCCGCCGGAGACTTTCTGCTTCTCCTTTTCTCTGACAAGTTTGTCAGTAGAGAGCCTGGGTTGCGAAGATTACAAATTATAGGAGCCGAAGATCTGCTCTGTTTCTGCAAATTTCTGTTGATCGGTCGCCTCTGCCCGCTACACTCACTGCTCAGTTTTCGTTATTTTATTTTCTGGATCGTTTGTATCTCTAATGTCGCATCACGAAGTTTTGCGCTGTACTTCGCGATTTACCTTGTAGTCCGACCGCCAGCTCGTCAAAAGACGCTTAGTTTCGAAACACCCGACCCAAAAGGTACAGTCAGTCTGACGATACCATTTTGTAGGCCAAAAAATCCTGATTCAGAATATGCTTGGAACGGTGGTATCCGACGCTGGCTTAACTCCTAAAAACCCTTTTTTGTTTTCGTTTATACTTGCTTTTTGGAAGTGTGATACCCGTTCTCGAAAAGTACTTATTTTAGTTTGGGAATTGCTCAACAAGTATAGCGCACAAGCAAGAATCGCCGCTATTTAGTTAACCCTACAGAGAAGAAACGGAAGAGGAAATAAAATTGCGAAACAAACATGACAGTAAAAGCAACTAAAGATCAGACTTTCTTGCTACGTACTCAGGAACGCCGTAAAAGGCAAAATATTCGATTTCTGACTATTAAAAGTGGAAATAATGTAGCTGAACTTGGAATGGTAATTTACCCATGTTTGCAGCTCAGTCTGTCTGGTGTGTTTATTATGTGAACAGTTACTTTAATGTGAACAATGCAGGCTTGTGGTAAATGGTAGAACGTGTAAAAAGAACTTGATGTGAAGACGAATGGACGTTAATTAACCTGTTGTACCGACAAGACTTGAAACTTCTCGGGTGCACCCTACGAAGTTTGCACAATTTGATTTTTTACGTACAAGAGGGGTACAAGGCCTTGTTTTTACACTGCCTCGATTGTTGCCGCGAAAATGTTCGTATGGGGGCAGGCGCTCTGTCGACTCGGATGAAGAATAGGGAATTTGATTCTGTGAAGCAACGTTGGCAAAGTTTGAGATTTGTGTGTCCCATTCAACTCGTCTTTATGTGCTTTAGATATTTCGTGTGACATTTCAATACACGAGCATATTATTTGAACCAGTTGTAATCCCTGTAGTTGTTGATTCATTCCAGCAAACTTCGGTTATTAAGCAACAGACTCGCATCACATCCTTAATCAACGAGGGTCTATTCCTGGCACACCGAATCAGCGGGATTCAATTGGTTAGAATAAATTTTTCTGCCGACAGTAGCCCACTATACTAGATGATGGCACTTGTTTCTGAGGAGGAGAATAACATATCAGGTGTCAGGTCTACTTATTTATTAACGCTATATTCATAATCAACGGGTTCGATTTGGTTGTAATCCACTTTTCAACCACTGTGTTTGATAGCTATACTCATTATTGAGAAGAAATAATAGAACAGCATCAGGCTTCATTTCTACTTTAAGCCACCTACTCCGGAATTTATTATCGGCATATTCGGATTCAGCGGGTTCGATTTGTTCGGAATCCATTTTTCAACCTACTGTGTTTGAGAGCGATACTTCTTGTAGAGAGGAAATAATGGAACAACATCGGGCTTCATTTCTACTTTAAGCCATCGTTTCCGGAACTAGTTCCCGGCATATTCGGAATCAGCGTGTTCGATTTGGTCGGAATCCACTTTTAAACCTACTGTACCGTTTGGGTTAGGGGGTGTCACATTTTCAGGAGCTGGCGGTCGGACTATTGTATATCGCTTTCAACCGGGCGATTTGATAGTGTTTAGATGTCACGGTTACTAAGACACCTGCTGAAAAAGCTCTGAGCTTTAAGTGGGGATATGAATGCAAGCTGTTTTGCTGGTGCTTTTTGGGAGACATTGACCAGAACCGACCGATGAGCTAGCAGAACACCCTTCCATCTGAATTTGTGATGAGTGATTCGTGTCTTGAAGAATTCCTTGGACAAATCGAAAAAAATCGACGAGGCTTGTCGAAGACCATGACCTGTTGGTTGCATTGTGTTATTATTACTTAAATATTGTATCTTTTCTAAATTCTTCTTCTGTGTTCTAACTACCAAATATCCAGATAAACCTTATCTAGTCTAGAATCTCAGACCTACTGCCTTAAATGATGTGTTGGCGTTGTTGGATTGTTCCAACACGGATGGACATTGTTAGAACTTATATTTGTTGGCACGCTTAGGCTACGAAAACTGACTACTAAACTGTGACCGCTTTGCATGGTCTTTTCTTGACCATTATTTTTTCCCAGGGCCGGAGGTCTCGGCATCAATCTTGCCACTGCCGACACTGTCATCATCTACGACAGCGATTGGAATCCCCACAACGATATCCAGGCCTTCTCTCGCGCCCATAGGATCGGTCAGGCAAACAAGGTCATGATCTATCGGTTCGTCACGAGGAATTCAGTGGAGGAGAGAGTGGTTCAGATGGCCAAAAAGAAAATGATGTTGACCCATTTAGTGGTCCGACCTGGAATGGGAGGCAACTCGACTAAGAACAGTTTCTCCAAACAGGAGTTGGATGATATTCTTAAGTTCGGTACGGAAGAGCTCTTCAAGGTGGGTAACTTTCTTGCCAGGAATAGAGTGAATACAAGAATTTGATTCTTATTACAATCTTGCGCTTTCATGAGCGTCAACGCCACTGCCATAGTTGTGAAGCATTTACTTTATTCTCCAGAAGAAGAAAAAAAAGGGAAGTTCTGCGATTACTTTGCCACTATAGTGGAATTTCTTTCCGAGGGTTTTTAGGGGTGTTTCTAGTCTTGTACCAACCAAAGGCGTCATTTGCATCCCACAGGGAGTAGCAGCTACCCATGAAAAGTCATCAAATCTGCGAAAAACAAAGTGATCTGACAAAATTATGACATGAAGTTGTGAAAAGTTGATCTTAAGAAGCTCTGTCGCAAAGCTTTGCCCTTTTTGATTAAACCAGCTAATGACCCGAAATGACGCCACTTCGTGAAATGACGTCCCTGGTACCAACCGTTCCATCCTGTGAAGACGTAGCGAAGTTGGAACGACGCATCATTACGCCTATATTAATGCTGTATTTATAACGCATTTTGTCGAGTAAACGACTTAGTCATAAAAGGTTCACTGAAGAATTGATTGCTCCAACTTCCCAGCACGGCATAATATGCCGTACATATAATATGCCGTATACTATATTATAGTTGCTGCTTAGAGATGAAAATTCACCGTGAGAAAAAACAAATCTGCATTAGCTGTTTTCTGTTACCTGTTTAACTGTTCCACTGTCCCACCACGGCATATAGTTGCTGCTTACAGATGAAAATTGGCCCGTAAGAGAAAAAAGATCAGCGTTGATTGTTTTCTGTTTTCTGTTTCGTGTTTAACTGTTCTGTTTTAACTAATTTCTTTACACTGTGAAAGCACACTACCGACTACCCTTGACTACCATGCCAACAACACATTTCACCAGAATCGTCCTTTGTTATTTTGCAGAAGATTGGGTCATGAGATTTTTTCATCCAAATAAGCTGTTTTTTATCCTATAATGTCCTATAGTTTGATGTGAAAAATCCGATATCCTATATATATTTTAGCCTTAGGTTACTCCCAGGCCTGGGTAGGTGGGACTTCTGGAATGACTGTCCATGGCTGGATTAGATTTGGCTAGAGAAAAAATTTAAAATAGGCCGACTGGCGATGCCGCTTCTTATTGAGAAGGAATATACTCGTATAGCGTTGAGTTCTCATTTAAGGAATACTTCCGATTGGCTTGAGCGCATGAACGCCGATCTTGTGAGGTGTCTGTTTACAGTTAAGCGGGGTTTTGATAGGGTTACGGCCAGACTCGGGCGGCGAAAATAATCGGGTGACGCCGTCCAGTGATTATCGCACAACAGTTCACAGACGGACCGATTTTTCGAAGTTATGCCAATAGCAAGAGCGATAAATCGCGTTCTTTCAGCATCGCAGTCGCAACTGAAACGGACTTGTGAATTCTTTTCTTCTTGCCGGAAATGAAAGGATCGGAGGAGAAAGTGAAGCGACTCTTATAGTCGGCCGGCGAGACACAGTTTCCTCGTCAGGTGAGGTAAATTGCTTCTGGCCACTGAAACTCCTGGAAACTGAAACGCGAATTGCATATCTGTGAGAACTAAGCTTTGCCCTGTCTCGTTGGCGTTGCTCAAACATGCATAAGGCCTAAAAAAACTTTGTTTGGTGTCAATTTTTCAGGCGACTGACGAAGCCAGTAATAAATGTTTGAAAGCATCGTTTGCAAATTATCTGAACTACAACCAGCCTGTGTTAGTAGCCATAGCAATAGGGTATGTGCCGGTCAGGGAACTTCATTGGACTGAAACGCGAAATGCATATCTGTCAGAACACGAAGCTTTACCCTGTCTCGTTGGCGTTGCTCAAACATGCATAAGCCCTAAAAAAAACTTGTGTGGTGGCAATTTTTCAGGCGACTGACGAAGCCAGTAATAAATGTTTGTAAGCATAGTGTGCAAATTATCTGAAACTACATCCCGCCTGTGTTAGTAGCCATAGCAATTGGGCTGGTATGTCCCGGTCAGGGAACTTTATTCGCTTTTTCTTCCCAGGAGGATGACGGCAAAGAGGACGAAATCCATTACGACGACAAAGCCATCGAAGACCTCGTTGACCGCACCCAAGAAGGCATTGAACAGAAAGAGTCGTGGGCAAACGAATACCTCTCTTCGTTCAAAGTTGCTTCTTACGCCACCAAGGAGGGGATAGAGGAGGATGACGCTGAGACGGAGGTTATCAAACAGGAGGCTGAGAATTCGGATCCGGTGTACTGGGAGAAGTTGCTGCGTCATCACTACGAACAGGCCCAGGAGGATGTTCAAAGGACTCTTGGAAAAGGAAAGCGTGTCCGAAAACAGGCGAGTACCTTTCCCACTTTGGCTTAATTTTTAGCAGTTTTAGTGTGCTCAACAACAATATTCCTGGTGTGACCTACCATGGCCAGAAATGCAAAGAACATTACCCGAAATGCAGAAATGAAAATGAGCTCCGGAGCTGGCTGGTCACTGACGCTGATGCGGAAGTGCTCTTAGGGAGTAAATATAGATTGATTATCTCTGGTAGTTTCAGCGTTGCCGAATGTTTTGCTTCAAAAAACTGTCATCAGTGTTCTATGCTGAAAAAAGGGTGACAGTCTATGTGACGGGTGGATCCCAAGTGATAACCTTTATGATACCAGAATATGCTCAGCCTAAGCTGAAACCAAGGACTGAACGTAACATCCAGTCCAGAGACCAGTAGAAAAAGACTGAAAGCCCATATGACACTTGCATATGGCCGCATCCTGTATGGACCTATGACTGAACATATAGGATTAATCATTTATTCAAACAATGGAAAGAAACAAACCTGTAATCTTCCCCGACGTTGACCCAGAAGATTGACAGCCTGAGGACCCTTGCCAAGAAGGGCCGAAATATCGCTGATGAAGAATCGTAGCTGACGTATATCCGCTGTAAACATTGTTTGAATATATGTTTCAAAGTCAGCTTGGGCTGAAAGAGTATTGATTAATCATTTTTTAGTTATGATTGAACATATTATTATTATTATTATTTATTTGAATGAATTTATAAATTTGAAATTTCTTGAAAACTGAAGAGTAATGTATACAAAGAAACAACAACATGCCAACCAAACTCACGCACACTTACATACAAAAACAACTGATCGTTAAAAACATATTAGCCTATACTAAATCTACAATAAAAACAAGGGAAAAAATAGAGATCAAAATAGACAAACTAATCAGGGCGCTTTTTGGTGAAAAAGGAAAAAGGTTGTGATGAAGAAGAATGTTGTGAGCCTTTTCATGAAAAGTTTTGGATTTTACTATTTAAGGTTTCCAATGGATTCTTCACTTTAAAATTAGAAGTTAGGAAAAGAGTTAGTCGCTTAAATAGGAAAACCAAGAAGGAACTGGATTACTCATTTTTGAGTTATGCATGTCACAAGATTCCCTCCCAAAGGCTGCAAAAAGGCCGAGTTCACACTTTGGGGCGATTTTTGAAGGGTTTGGTACTATGCACTGATACTGATACCGGGATTTGGCCAATTAATCCTTTCTTTTTAGGTCAACTACACTGACGCCGTTCAAGACAGCAAGGATGACGTTTCGTGGCAAGGAAACAATTCAGATGGCCAATCAGACTTCTCTGGTGAATCTGAGGAGGACGATAAGGGTGATGATGACTTCGACAATGACAGTAAGTTTTCTTTCATCCTCCTTTTTGGGATTTCAAAACGTAAGTGGAGGGATGCCTATGACATTGCAAAAGTTGTCCGTCCGTCTGTAAGCACGATAACGCTCGAAGGGAATGAGCTATTTTGATGAAACTTGGTGTGGTGTGAGGATTCTTTGGGTCAAGAGTAGGCATGGGCACTGTTCTGTTTTTGCATTCAAACAGGAACAGGTAGGCATGGGCACTGTTCCTGTTTTCTGTTTCTGTTTTTTTCCTCCTGTTTTACTGTTTACTGTTTTCTGTTTCAGGGACCCAAAATAAACAGAACAGCTGTTTTGAAGCCAACTGTTTTTTTTCTCACCTGTTCTGTTCCGTTTTGGTGTATCCTGTTTTGCCCTGTTCCTGTTTTTTTTTACCTGTTTAAACAGCCAAATCTGTTTTTTGGGGGCAACCCGCCTTATCAATACAACAAATCTTTTAACTCAAGATTTGCATCATTTCGAAATGCCACATTCCAAAAGAGGCCAATTTGTCAACCCTACCAGTGACCCACGCAAAATGTGGATGCGATGGCGGCTATCAAAAATATTGAGCAAGAATCAAGCAATACTAGGAACAACAGCAAAAAATGGGAACTTCAGATACTGTAAATATTTATTCAGCTCATGCTGACGGCGAATTGCATTTGACTGAGCTAAATGGATACGTAGTCAGTTAAGTCTTAGACTACTGTTGCAGCTTTCCGCCGATCCTTCGTGGCAGCAGCCGTCTTCGGGTCCAATATGAAAAAGTGCGCAAGCGCTCAAACGTAATGTGTAAAAGTAAAACGTATATCATATCAGAGATGGGCGAATCTGATCATGAAAGGATCCGAATCCGAATCCAGGGCTAGGTACGAATCCTAATCCACCATTTCATGCTGAGGATTCGAATCCGAAATTGAATCCGGATTCGAATCCGACCTTAACAAAAGTTAAATCATTTTCATAGGTTATAGTTTAAAAATCAGAGGTGACAAAAAATACTGATATTTCAGGTAATCAGATAATGTGATAGATTACTTAACATATTTGGTGGTGGACACCAAACAAATTTGATAGCCCACTGCGTAAAAATTGGGAAAACGGAAACTGAAAGGATGTAGAATAGAAATTTGAGCGGATTCGTAAGATTGAGGGTTTGGAATCCGAGTCCGAAAC